>VXBJ01006353.1:89541-127165 GCA_013400055.1 Nycticryphes semicollaris
GGTGGGGGAAGGCAGCTCTGGGGAAAGCCCTGCAACGCCGTGGCCTCCAAGCCCAAAGGCTAAATGCAGCGTCCCTCACGAGCTGTAAGAGAAGAGATGATGCTCGGGGAAGATGTAATGGTTGGAGAGGGTGGTTGCCAAGTCCTGATAACTCTTTGCAGAGCACGTTAACTGGGAGTTCCGAGGGCTTTATGAATTGGCCAGATGCGGGTGGGTCCCTCTCCTCCCGACCAGACATCACGTTCCTGCTCCAAAACAAGATGCTTCTCCCTGAAACAACCCCCCTCCCATCCCCTCAACCCCGAGAGCTTTTCCACGAGGCTAAAAACCGTATTTTTCTACCCTGATTCTTGCAAACTTACTTCTGCAGAAAGTTTCCAGGGAAAAAATAATAATAAATAAATAATGGAGTGAGACTTTGATTAGAGTTTGGCAAAGCTGGGCCTGCTTCACAAACCCCTTTCCTCAACCCAAGTCATGAACCAGGGTTAAAAGCAACACACCTGAAACCACCCAGGCTGTGAGCAAACCATCCACCTGTGAGCAAAGCACATTATTTCGGTGTTTCAAGCACGTAAATCAGAAAACACTCTGTTTGAGCCTGTAAGTGAGATGCACATCAGGCCTCGGGAAGCAGATGAGGGCGAGATACTTCCCCCAATTACTCTCCTTGGTTATTTGCGGCTTGTGACCTTTGAGTCAGACTTTTAATAGCCCTCCCTGGAATTTTCTCCCCACAAATCTGCGTAGTTACGTTTTGAAACTCATGACTGCAGGACCCAGAAAAGCTCACGGTGTGCCCCGGGGTAAGGACACGGGGCAAACAGCTTTGCACCTGGATCTGCTGTTATTTGCCATGCTGGGTGTTTTCAGCCCGCAGCCCGGCATCGCTGTTCCCACCCAGGCTTGGGGACATGGGACCACGCCAGACGTACCCCAGAGCAGCCCTAGAGAGCAGAGGGCAGGATGGCACTGCCACAGGGAGAGGCAGAGTGAACCTCTTGGGACTAAACAGAGCATTGCTGGAAGCTTTCCGACCGCATCCCCAGTGGGAACTCAGCTCCCTCTGCACCCCCATCCCCCTCAGCCCCCTCCTCACTGGCCCACGGCTGCCCCACACACGCGGTCAGTGGGGCCAGCAAATCCACACGGGACCTCGGGTGGCTCTTCAAGGCAGGTTTTCCACCAGCTCTCAAATCCACGTGCGCAGATGGGCCTTGAAAGCGTTCTGCCTGCAGGGAGAGGCCGCTTGAGGATGCCAAGGTAACCCTGCAGCACCTTAAACTACCCCAAAGCCCCCACCCTTAACACCAGACCCGAATTTCATCGCCGGCGGTACTTAAACCACCAAACAACTTCACGTGCAGCTCCAGAGGAGCCAGAGCAACCCGCAACCGTGCCAGGGGCTGAGCTCCTGGGATGCTGCCCCTCTCCCTGGGAAGGATTTTCAAAAGCCTTCAAAGCACCCAGCGGTGAAGGCGCAGAGGCCAAACCCTCCACAGCAAAACCCGGCAACGGGTTTCACGTCCAACTTGGAGACCTTTGGGTG
This sequence comes from Nycticryphes semicollaris, assembly GCA_013400055.1. NCBI lineage: Eukaryota > Metazoa > Chordata > Aves > Charadriiformes > Rostratulidae > Nycticryphes > Nycticryphes semicollaris. The sequence goes on from VXBJ01006353.1 coordinate 91,091, forward strand.
AGAGGGACACACACAGCACTAAACCATGGAGCAGAGCTGGTGGCACCAGCAGGACCGAATCGCACCACGGGCAGGGGACACGGTGGCTGCGGTTTCACACGGAGCTGCCCACGATCCAGGGGAAGGTACCCCCTTCCCCGATGGCTGCCCCTCAGTTGCACCCCGATATTTGGCACCATCAGCCGTGCCTGCCAGGACCAGCATCCCTGTGCTCGTCTGTGGCAAAAGCAAGAAGGAAAGAAATTGTGTTTTTGCCAGTTTCTTTGCAGAAGAATCAGGTTCCCCCCCTCACCACAGGGTCTGGTGCAAGGTGGGACCAAAGAGCTCGTCTCCTCCAGCCGCAGCCGGGGACATGGGACCGCAGGGACAGCGAGTGGGCTCCATCCCCGCCACGGCTCTGGCACAGCTGGAAACCTCTGGCAGTCATTTCCTGCCACCAGTTGCATCCTCCCACCCGCACCGGTCATAAACCCCCCTCTCAAACAGCAGCAGCAGGTCCCCGGGGGAGGATGCCGTGCGGAGGAGTGCGAGGTATCCCCAGGAAACCTCCCAACAACCGCCATTTCCTCCGAAACAGAGGGAAATTCATGACCAAAGGGCTCTGTTGAAGGAAAGCCAAGGTTGCCAACGGCACCTCGTGCTTCCTAGAACAGCGTAGGCAGCTTCTGCTCATGGAAACTCTCCAGATTCAGGAAAAGTCCTTCCCTCAAGGCAGGGAAGCGCCCCCCCATAGCGCAGCCCACCCCACTGGACTCCTTCCCCTCCGACCACCCTCACCCAGTGGCAAAGCCCAGACAGGGTTTGTTGGCTCGAGGGCCACCAGCAGCGGGTTCAGCGTAGCCCCGCACGTCACCAGCAAACCAGAAATCACTGTCCCCAGCCAGGTGACGGAGACACAGTGTCCTTCCTCCCGCTCCCACCTCGAAGCCTCTCTCTGCAGTGGGTGGACACCGTGCTCTACCGCTCCTCCTGCCCCACAAACCCCCCCCATGGAGGGCTGTCACACACCTTCACCACCTCCTCTCCTTGTGGACACAGAAGGGACGAGGGTTTGTGCTCTTCTCTGGAAACCTTAAATATTGCTCAGTGACAAGATGAACGCAGATGACAGGCAGCAGCTCCAGGCAAGCTCTGCCTGAGCTGGAACAGCCCAGTGTCCTCCAAAAGCCCCATCATCTCCCCTCCACCAGGCTTCTGGCAGAGGCAACAGCCACAGCGTCACCTCCCTGCCCTCAGCCAACACAGATCAGCTTTGGAGAGAGCCTTTGGCACCAGACTGGGAGAGATAAGCTCCTCCAGGTCCCCGTTTTCCGGGCAGGTAGATGCCATCAGAGGTAGCCCCAGGATCCTGAGGAGGGAGCGAGCAGCCCCTCTTCGCAGGATGCCCCGTCTTCTCCCGCCCGGCTCCCATTACATCAGCAGGAGAGGATGAGGCCTCCGTGCCAAGGGAAGCGGGAGGAGAGATCAAACGATTGCACGAACCTCTCCTCAATTACCAGCCCTTTGCATAAGCCCAGGAGAGCGTTCCCAACCGGTTTGGACACCGCGTCAGCACCTCTGCCCTGCGCCACGCTGCTGCCCCCGGGGGTGGAGGGGTGTGTGTGTGTGTGTGTCACCTCCCCGCCGCCGTGGCACGGAGCCCCTCGGGGACACAGCCCGGAGCAAAACCTCCGGCCACTTGGCTCAAACCTGCTTCGCCTGTGGAGGGTCAGGGCCGCGCGGGGGCTGCTGTCACCAGCGCTGAAGGCTCAGCCTCAGCGTTCCTTTCTTTAATTGCTGCGTGCAACACAGAGAGAGTCCCAGCTTGACTCATGAACATCCTCCCCCGGCCCCAAGGAAGAGCTCAGGGCTCTGAAGCGGTGCCTTGCTTGATCTGGAAGTGCTGAGACAAAAAGCCTGGGCTCCCACCATCCCAGCTCTCGGCGAGTTGAGGACTCAAGGGGACCTGCCCATTAATTGGAGCCTCCCCGCGTGCTGCAGAGAAGGAAATCCCTTTGGCAAACGCTGGCCACGCTCCAAGGCTGGGCTGGAAGGCAGATTCGGTCTTGGAAAAGAAACTGAACAAGGAGCTGGGCAAAACACCAGCAGCCCCAGCTCTACGGGAATTAGATGCATCCCAGGGAAAGAGGCACAAATGGAATTCCCTGTACGGATCCGGAGAGAACTCAGCAGCTGGGGCTCAACTGGAGCTCACCCCAACCCTTGCTCCGGCGCTGCCCATCAGGTGTTGGAACGAGGAGACTTTCAGCACTGGGGGGGACCCAGCTTTGCCCTCCTGCACGTGGGGGTCCCCGACCACCGTCTCAGCGTCCCCTCCAGCCAGTGCTGGAGGTCACCACGATGCAGAGCGGAGCCTGGGGGTTTTAGGGCGAGAGTTATTTATGTCAGAGGAAGGAAGCCGCAACATTCTCAGTTTCCTGCACAAACACACTTCTGGTGTCCTTCCCCGTGGGGTTGTCTGGCCCTGCCTCCCACACCTGGGTGCTCAGGAAACGGCTTAGGAAAGCGTGGCCTTTGGCTCAAGGCTGGCATCCGTGTGGCTGGGCAAGGTGCAGGCGTCAGATCCTTAATGCAGAGGAGACTGAAACGCACCCGGATCCAAGAAGCCCTTCTCCCCCGCCACGGGGACACCAGTGACAGCCACCCCAGGAGGTAAATCTAGGTTAGCCCTGGTGCATACAAGCAGCAGAGGAGATGCTGGGAAGAAACCCATGATGCCAAAGCCGGGGAATGCCACCCGGGCTGGAAAAACTACACCAAATGGCTCAGCTGAATTCATCAGGATTTTGGGGGGTCTCTGGGGGTGAAGAAATGCAAGGAGGAGCTGGTGTCCTACGCTGAGCCGGAGCCTGCCCGGGGAAAAGCAAGAGCAGGGAGAAGCCTCGGAGGAGGCTGGTTCCCAGCGGAGGCCGCGGAACGCGGCTGCCCCACGGCGAAGTGCCCGGTGGGGACGGAGGGTGCGGTGGGGGTGTGTGCGTTCCCCACTCATGGAGCAACACAGCCCGGGGTGTTTAACCCAGAAAGCGGGGTTAATCCTGTCGCTGAGCAGCTCCAGCACCGGGGTGGGGGGTGCTGGTGGGGAGGGAAGGGAAAATAAACAAAAAAAGCAATACTAACACCCACCCCTTCCCCGGTGTGTCCGGGGCAGCAGCGTTAACCTCAGACACCGAGGAATCAGTGCACGTGTTGGGACTGGAGCCCTCTCAGCACCTCCCAGGAGCAGACACAGTGTCAGCTCAGCAGGATCACACCCCCACCCAGCACCCTCAAACCCACCCCCCAAAAATCAACCAACAGCACCCAGTTGGGTGTACTCTGGAGCTGACCTGGACAGGCTCCCAAGGAAAGGATGCTCCAAGGCCCACCCCTGCTTACAAACCCACCTTTGGAAGACCCCTGCCATGTCTGCCAGGGGTATTTCCCCCCCTGTTTGACACGCTCACCTACAGACGTCATCCTGTTCCTCCCGGTCCTTGGGGCTCAACGCGCCCGACGAGCCGAGCCCTGCGAGCCGGGCTGGGCTGATGGCATCGGGCGAAGTGGCACAAGGGCTGCGGCGAAGGCTGGCGGGACCTCTCAGATCTTTCCTCCCAGCGGTTGGGAAGCCAGGCGCGGCCCCACACCACACCCTGGCAGTTCTCACGGGCAAGTATGAACCTTGGCAAAGCCAAAGCTTTGCTGGCAGCCAGCCCCCATCGGATTCATTAAACGCAATTAAGCCAGAGCGGGTATTCCACACACTCCCCCCTCCCCTTTTTCCCCTCCCCAGCTCCACGCCGCTTTGGGGGATATTGCTTTTAGACAAAAAACAAACAGGGAGGCTTTGCGTGGGCTCGGGTGGGTGGCTGGCACCCAGGTCCCACGCAGCAGCAGGTGGAAACGCTGAGGTCCCTGTCGGGGAAGCAGAAGCCACGGCAGAGCCCATGGTGCCAACCCTCCTCCCGCTCCCACACGTCCCCACTCCGGCTCCCGGCGCCGAACACGAGACCCTCACTGCTTTGCAAACAGGAGCACACAATAAGATGGACCATAACGAAGCTTACACCCCAGCTTGCCCATATTTTAAAAAAATAAAATGAGGAGGAAAAACTTCCACCCCGACTTAAACTGGTATTTCATCGCATCAGCTCCTCAGCATCGCTTCGAAGCTGGTTCAAACTGCTATTCGGCTGCGTTCTCTGTGCTCTGAGCCTCCTTGAAACCACAGAGGAGGATGGAGACAACTCAACTGGGCTTCTCCTCCTGCTTCCACGCACCCTCTCCTCCCTCAGGGCACCAACACACACCACAGGACACGCATGGCCAAAGCCTCAGAAAGGCTCAAACCACCGAGGACACACAGGCGAGGTCGCTCCCCTGACCCCCAGGGACCAAAAGTGCTTTCACAAGTCTGTGGATCTTTCCCATTTTTCACTAAATCAAAGAGCTGGCTCCGACGGCCATCAAGGAATTGCTCCATGGCCCTGGCACTGCCAGACACCTCCCGCTGTCAGCAGCGAAAGCCAGGAGCTCCCGGTCTTCCTGGCAGATTAGATGGGCTGGCACTGACCCTGGGTTTCTTCAGAAACGTTCCACAGCTTCAAAGTGGGGTATGGAGGGTGTCCCCGAGAAGGGCACGGGATGGGTACAACACAGGGCAGATGCTGTTCAAGGAGGACAACCCAGCAGTGCTGCATCCTGATCCAGAGGGATCCTGAAAGCTTCCTAGCTCCCCTACGGAAAAACTCAGCAGCGCTGCAAGTCCTGGGGCTGTCCCAGGATGGACCCGACGCCAGCACACGTGAGTTTGAATTTGGACTCTTCTGGTTGATCTCAGCTGAGTTGGGATCCAGTTCAGTAAGAGCTGGGCTTTTCCCAGTTTGGCTGCTACCAGGAAGTGACAATCACCCCAGTGAAACTGGTAAAGCTCTCCCCATTCAGTGAAACCCTCAGAGATGTGTCACGGGCGGTTTCTCCACCTCTGAAGGACAGCAGAGGTGTGGCTGCACTCTGACCAAGATCTTTGCTTCAAATGTTTGGGGTTTTACTGGTGCTAAAAGGACTTAGCCGGAGCAAATTAACATCGTTTGCCATCTTAATTAATTCTGCTTTCACTTCCCAGCACGTGGGAGCCCGGCCTCCTCCGGCGCGGTGAAAGGCCTTGGCTTTGCTGGGCCACAGCAGCCAGAGCCAGCGCTAAAACACAGGAAGGATTCTGCAGTGTTTCTATGTCACCATCAGAGTGACAGGTCCACACAATGAAGAACTGAAAACATGCTCCAAAAAAACACCAGAACCCCCTGTCACAGCTGTATTTCTCCTTGGCAAAGCTAGAGGTGACCTTCCCCGTTCCCTTTCCCCACCACACACCGATAGCGCTGTCAGAGGCACCTGAAACCGTCCCCGTTGAGGGGACAGGGATTATGTCCCACCCCCTGCAGCCCCACTGTGACACCTCCCCTCCGTGACAAGGCCCTCGGGGCGTTTAGAACGTTAGGATCCCACTTTGCCTTCCCCAAAATACCTTCCATGGAGCACCAGTAACCTCAGCACAGCCGACGGGACGCGAGGGCAGCAGCAGCATCTCCCCTGGTACTTGCCGTGCAGCACGAGCCCGGCCACGGCTGCGTGTTCCCTAAAAGCCACGTTGCAGAAGCATCGCCTCGGCTGGAGCTCGGAGCCCCCGCCTTGCACGGGAGGACACGCCTGAGCCCACTGGCTGCCGGCGGGGACACGGGACCAGACGCATCCCCACTGCCAAGACCACGCAGAGGAGGGGAGACCTCGGGGGCGTCTCAGGCCAAGACACACCAGCCCTTTGACCCCGGGGCGGAACGGGACGGTGCTTCAAAAAAAAAAAGCAGTAATTGCACTGATTGCACAACTGCCAGCGAGAAAAATCCTCTCCCCTCCTTCTCCTCTCCCCTCCCCGCCCACCCCACATCCCTTTGAGGCAAAAAGGAAGAAGGCTGGAAACATCCTTCCTCTCCTCCGGACGGACAATGCGATGGAAATAGCAAGGGAGGAGCGGTGGTGGCGGCGGCCTGGGCTCGGCAAGGATGCGGTGCCGGCCAGCGGCGAGGAGCTGCGTGCGGCTGGTGGCTTCCTCCCATTGTCCCGGCCGGGGACCGAACCCCAGGCAGCTGCACGCCCGGGACAACAAAGCCAAAATCACTTCTTCGCCCCAAAAGACCAGCCCTGAAATGCAAACCTGCTGCCCTGGCCGGGAGGGGCAGGGGCAGCACCTTCACCTGGGACCCCCCCCCAGCACAAGGGGACAGGGCTCGGATTTACTCCGAAATCCGCCGGCAGCCGCAAGCTGCCAGGGATACACGGCAACTGCCAGGCATGGTCCCACAGGAGAGCTGGAAACCAGAGTCTCTGCAACAGGAACAAACACCACGATAAAATCCATGCCTGACACCGGTGGGATTTTCCACTGCAAAGAAAAAAAACAAACCAAAAAACCACCCCAAAAAAGAAACCGAACCCAAGACTTTCTCTGGACACAGCTCGGAGGGTGAAACAAAGCCCCCAGGGAGCAAGTTCCACCCTAAATTCCCATTTTCTTCTCCAAATGGGAGGTGCAGGAGCTCAGGCTCCTCCAGCACACACCTCAGCAGCTGGAAAACCCAGCAAGGCCCAAGGCAAAGCTGTCCTGGTGGGGACGGCTGGGGACAGCGGCTGGGGCCGATGAGGGTGGCAGAAGGACCTGGCCCCGGCCCCGGCCAAGGGCAGAACCACGTGAAGTCCTGAATCAGTCCCCAAACTGAGGGTTGTGACTCAAGTCGGTGCCAGTTTCGTTATTCACCTCCCGTTTCAGAGCGCTTTGGCAGGTTATTGCTTGCAGCTCTTTTTCATGATCAAGGCGGTGACAGAAACTGTTTTTCTTAAAAAAAAGAAAAAGGAAAAAAAAAAACAAAACCCATACCCAAACAAAATGGGAACATACACATAAAAGGCTTTGAGATGCTTTTAGGACCTGAGCTGGCATTTCAGGGCTGGCACCACCCAAACAAGCACCACGGAGTCAGCAAAGCGGCCGGACCCACAAACCCTCCCCGAAGGGCACAGCAGGGAGAAAAAGAGGAGGACGGGAAGGACGGAGGATGTCACAGGTCCCTGCTCCTCTCCACCATCACCCAGCCCCGTGATGATGGCACGGGCCCCGCTGAGCCCACCAGAGCTGGGGGACGAGCCTGGAGCAGACTGGCCTCTCTTTACCTGCAGGCAAGCAGGGCCAGGAGCTCTTGGAGCCATTGCCGAAGCCCAGCCGCGTCGGCAACACCACCAGCAGAGCCCCTCTACTCCCAGAAGGCTCCCAAGCGTGTCTCTGCCCTGCTGCTGGGTTAAAAATAGCAAGCATCAGTATTACTGTCCTCCAAGCAAATATAGAAAAGCTTACATCCTCCCTGCTGAAAAATCTGTGCAACAGAGACTTAATCCAACAGAGACACGTAGGAAAGCTCTATTTCTGGAGCAAGTTGGGAAGTCAACGCAACATCCCTAAGAGTATTTGTTAAATCAACACGCTGTGGCATTAAACCCCGGTCTTAAACTTGCCTTCCCATCCTCTCCTCGCTTCCCTGGGGCTTTGTCTTTTTTGTTTTGGGGGTTTTTTGGGGTTTTTTTTTTTGTTTTTTTCCAGGCTTTCACACAGCTGCCGCAGGCCGCCCGCGCTGGCCCGGGAGCGGGGCACGCAGCTCCCACCACCACACTCCCACCCAAGAACACGCTGCCCCAGTGCTGTCCTCGCAGATGGGAAAGGAACCCCAAGCCAATTCGGGAGTGGTTTTGCCACCTCCTCACTTTAACGCTTTCCAGCTCTAAATGAAGCGGTTGCTGCGGGAGAGCGGGTAACACCGTCCCTCCGGCACCGGGAAGGGGGGGGATCCACAAAGTGGGAGGCAGCCAGACTCCCCATCCCGCCGGTTCCCCACAGGTAAAAGTGGTTTTCCTGCTTCTTTTGCAAAAGCAGTTTGTCTGCTTCCCCCTAAAGGGAAAAGCCACCGGTGAGCTCAGTGGCAGGAGACCTGCTGAGATTCCCCGCCCCTCTTACCCTGCTGAGATTCCCTGTCCCTCCTTCCCTGCTGAGATTCCCTGTCCCTCCTTCTCTGCTGAGATTCCCTGTCCCTCCTTCTCTGCTGAGATTCCCTGTCCCTCCTTCTCTGCTGAGATTCCCTGTCCCTCCTTCCCTGCTGAGATTCCCTGTCCCTCCTTCCCTGCTGAGATTCCCCGTCCCTCCTTCCCTGCTGAGATTCCCTGTCCCTCCTTCCCTCTGACTCCGGAGAGAGGGAGGGAGAGGGGGGGGCCTCAGCCTGAACCTCATTCTTGGAAAGGGAAGATTTCTACGCAAGGCTCGGCCTTTCCGTGAGTGTTTGTGCGAACGCACTGGACCTCTCCCACCCAGCTGGGACCGGGCTCTAGATCCAATTTCATTTCTCAGAAAATCACACGGGAGATGAGAGGAATGTGTCGGGTCCCTTCCAGCTCTAGGCGGGAACCCTGGCTGTGCAAAAGCAGCCCGAGGAGAGAAAAAAACCCACCAAAACAAAACACCCACCGAACCCATGGGCAAGGGGATGCCTGTCCTTCCAGGGGCTCCCTGGTGAGATGCCTAACGTGGAGATGCACCACGAGGACTCACCACCCAACACCAACCCATCTCGGTCAGCAGGATCCACGGCCGGTACCCAGACCCCATCACACCTCCACAGGCATCGCCTGAGGGATCACTCTGCTCCCGAACAAAAAAGCCTGAGGTTTCCAACCTCGTCCCACCTCGCCGGGGCAGGAGGCCTGGGAGGAGGCTGGGGTTGAGGATCACACCACCATTCCCATCGCACAGCAAAGGGCTCCCACTCGTCACTGGGAAGGCAGCGAGGCTGGAAATCCGCTCCTGCAAGACGCGGCGAATAGACCCAGCATAACTCACTTCACACACCCCCCCTCCCCTTCTCCCCAAAACAAAACACACACCCAGAAACAGAAGGAAACCGGTCAGGAAAAACCCGAGAGTAATTCAACAACTATTTCAAGCGTTTTCATTCCCAGGAGGTGGCTGCTCTGCCTTCCCCACATCCCCCCCATCTTGCCGGAGCAGACCTGCTCGGAGCCCCTTGGGGATGCCACTGCCAGGTGCCACCAGGCCAGCGCTGCCGTGGCCCTTCTCTCTCCTCGTTTAACACCGGGTGCATCTCAGCTGGCATTTCAGCGCTCAGGCCATGCCAGATTTCTCTCCGCTGAGCCAACGCGCTTGGAAATGCATGACGACTTCAGCAGATTAATTGGAAACACAGCCCGGGTGTTGCAATCCCAGGAATGACTCCAATTTCAGGAACAAATGTTTTCATCTCTAACTGGGAGCCGTCGCCCAAGTGGAAGGGCACATTTTTGTTGCTGTAGCTCACCCCTCCCCTGGCGCGCGGGCGGTGGGAAGAGCTCTGCATCTCACCCCGGCGGGGCTGCTGCGCCGGCGCTTGCATCACCAGAGGGACCTGCAGGGATTCCTCCCGCTCCCCGCCAGCACCGGAGAGGGACAACCCAAGGTTCTCCTCCGTCTGTCTCCTTTGGCGTCGCTCCTGACGGGGTCTGCAGCCTCCTCTGCCAACAAGGTGGGAGGAGAAGGGATGCGGTGGTGTGTCGTGTCCCCCCACCCCGGCTCAAGCCATCAGCTCCCCAGGGGTGGCTGTGGGGTGAGCAGAGCCAGCACCGCAGCCCTAGAGATCACCCTCCAGCTCTTCTGGAAGGTCCTGCTGCGACTCCACACACAACACGAGGGCAACGTTTCCAGCTCTTGCACTGGTGGTTTCCCCAAAAGGTCTCAGCCCCTGCCCCACGGACCAGCTCTGCCGCTCCCCTGAAGGCTGGGAAAGGCATCCCTTTGTGGTGCCACTCCTGCATCTTCAGTACTCACACATGGAAACTCGCACCCTGAAGAAGGCCAAATTCTACTTCTGCTGAAGGGCATGGGCTTCAAGAGCTCCAGGATTCAATTCCTGTGCCCACAAGAGCTGGAGGTGACTATTCCATTCTACATCCAAGGGGTGGTGACAGCCTGGACCACCATGGCAGATGCTCAGCAGCGCTGGAGGGGACACTGAGGGCCAGCTCAACTCCCCAGAGTCAAGCCCAGGAGCTCAAGGGAAGTTCCCACCACGAAGGTCCTGCACTGAACTTGCCAGAGGCTGAAGATAAATCCCCATAAGACCATTCACTCCATCTAGTGGCAAAGCCATTCCCAAGCTTCCATATTATTTCCTCCCACCCCTGCCTACAGCAACAACTCTCCCTTTTCCAAGAGTTTCAACATCAGTTTGCCATTTTTTGCCCAGCCCCCTGCACTGCCAACCTCCTGTGCTCTCTCAGGTGGTCCCTCTGCAGCCATCACAGCTCTTGATGTTCCCCCTTTGCTGCCAAAACCAAAAAGTTCTTCTGCAGCTCGGCAGCAGCTTCCCTGCTCCGAAAGCTCAAGGTGACAAGGGAAGGAGACAAGCTGGTCTGTCCACCTCCAGAGCCCTGGCAGGGAATTCTGCTCCGATATCCTGCTGCCAGGGCTCCCACAACCCAAGAAAAATGGTGTGGGCTGTGGAAAGGAAATGTGGCACCGGCAAACTGGGGGCCCAGGGACAGGCTTGGGGACAGCCAGGGAGCCTGCACTCGTGGGTCAGCGAACACCCAACGGGGAAAGAGGGACTGGCTCTGGAGTTGCTTTTACCCATCCCTGTCTCCACTGCAGATGTGGAGCGATGCCCGGGTAAATTCCCAGTTTGGCAGAGGTGCAGTGGGAGACTCTCCTGCTGCAGGGACCTGGAGCTCACAGCGAGCACGGCCCCTGCACAGCCTAGATGGAGGCCATGATCTCAGCTAGATAAAAAGTACTGCAATAACCTTCCCAGATAAATGGGCTCCCGCAGGCCTGATTCCTGCCAGCTTCCCCTCCTCTCCCAGCTGTTTGGCCTCTCCTTTCGGCAAAGCCCTGCCAGAGCCAGAGCTGGAGCTGGATCCAGGAGTGGGAGCATCCAAGCGGCACAGACAGCCCTGAGCTGCACCAACCCTTCCTGCCGCCCTCCCCTGTCCCGCTCCGGGCTTAAATCCACCCACCATAGCCCCAGATCCAATTCCCTTCTCCATCAGTGCCTCAGAGAGCTCTTTTTACCTGCACGAAAGCCACAACTCTTGAGCCAGACCTTTGGGTTGTGATTTCTATTCCCATATGCCATGTCATAAAGTTCCTAACCCCCTTCTTGTTGGGTGAAATAAGAATCTCTAGACACAGAGGAGCTGCAAATGCCACCTCTCACTAAGACCCCACCATCCACACTTGTGACCACACACACCCCCTGTGCGGTGCCACTCGCCCAGGTCTTCTCCTTCCCACCATCAGCCACGGTGATTTCAGCAGGTTCTCTTGAAGACAACGTGTCCAATGGCTTCCCAATAAGCAAACGTGCTGGGAACTATTTCACCCCTGGCCAAACCCTGGCCTCAAAGTCACGTTAAGTCGTAGCCCTTCTGTCATTAATTTAGATATTCCGCCAAAATAAAACCACCAGGTTTTGTAATGAGATGCTGATTCTGGAGCTGGGTTCGTGCTGTGAGACCTTTATCTGGGGCACCCCTGTCTCTCTGACGGGGAGATCTGGACGCTGATGCTCAGTACAGCAGAGAAGCAACCACCAGCACGTAAACAGGAACCACTGGGCTCTGGGTGTCAGACTGGTCAGAAGGCGGGTGAGCTCTGGCAAAGTCTGTCCTCTCATTCCCAGGGTCAGGAATGCTCAAGAGCTGCTGAGGGGGATGAACATGGAAGCTGCATGGAGAGAAGGGAAAGCCGTGGGGTTTTGCAGGGATCTCCCCTCGGGGAGCCAGGAGAAAAGGTGGCAGAAGGGAGGACACGCAGATTTGTGCAGACACAGCACACACCCAGGCTCAAAGCGGGCCGAGCCCACAAATCCTTCTGCAACTTTCCTCCGTCCCACCTCCAGATGTGCCAGCACCCCGTCCTACACCCTGCACCCCTCCCAGGCTTCTCCTCCGACACACCCTCCACCTTCTTCGCTCGCTTGGCACATCGTCCCAGACACGTCGCCTGCTGCGAAAAGGACCCCTCCGTGCCAGCATCCCAGCCTCTCCGGCAGGGAAACAGCCATCACTCCCTTCCCATCACCCTCCCAGGCCGTCACCCAGCCTGGGCTCCTGCAGGAGGGCGAGTGAACCTCCACCCAAGCAGCGTAGATGCTCGTGGGTTCAGCTGGACCCCAAGGAAACATCCAACCCTGGCAGCAAGGTCCCACCAAGAGGAAAATAAAAAAAAAAAATCCCCAATCCTCCCAGTTCCTTTGTCTTGACAGATCTTTCAAGGGTTTGTCATCACCACTGTTACAAATCCACACCTCAAAACACAAACAAAAAAAGGCAGCCAATAAAACCGACGGGAACCACAAACAAGACTTGTCTGTCTTCGGCCAGGGAAGGAGCAGACTCCAGCCCTTTCTCCGGGGACTCCCTTCTGCTGGGGTTTGACACAAGAAGGGATCAGATGTGGCCGTTGCTCAGACTGTCCACATACGACGGACAGGCCAAGAGAGAGAAACCACAAGACAACCTCTGCCCCCAACCCATCACTGTTCTGGTCCATCAGCCAAAGGAGCTGATGCCTCGAGTCTCCTCTGCCGAGACAACCAGCCTGAGCTCCAGCAGCACAGAGCTCCCTGCAAGACAGATCCTGCCTTATTTTTTATCATCCTGCAGGCACACAAAACCCTGGGGTGCAGCAGCACTTTGGGGGTCCAAGCAGAAAGATTCTCTGAGCATCTTGGAAAGCTGCAGCCAGCTCAACCCGAGAGCACACCAAACTCCGCCTGCTCTCTCTCTGTCTCTCTCTCTCTCTGAGCATCCCCAGATTTTGGGGTTCAGCACAGCCCCACGATGTGATTTTCTGCCCCAAAGCGGGTGGGGTGAACGCTGAACGCCCGTGTCCCGGGAGGTCGGGCACGGCGGGTGTTTTTGCAGGTGCTGGGTTGTCCCTGCAGGTGCAGGACTTGGATGTTTGCCCTCCCGGGTGTTTATCTCCAGGCCGTGTCCGCACACAAACTTATCTCCGAGGGGAGGGGTGTGTGGCTCCTGCACACACTGTTATCTCCAGGGATGTGGGCCTTCCTCCCGGTGAGCCTGGGTGAGCTTCCCTGCGGGCCCCGCGGCGTGGGACCTGCGCACCCTCAGCTCCCCGGCAGCGGAGCTGGGGCCGCAGAAGGGGTCCTGCTCCCCTCCATCCCTCCTGCCCGCTCCCCAGCTCAGCCCCGGTCCCGTTCGTGCCACGCAAGCAGGTGGCACTGGAAACCACAGCAAGGAGGGGAAGGGAGACGCGGGGAGGAAGGAGAGATGGTGGGGTCCTGATGGAGGAGTGCTGATCCCCATCTGGACGTGTTTGGTGTCTCCCCACAACTTCTCTTGACAGAAAAACCTCAGGAAGAGCCTCAATTTCTACGTAAACACCTCATCTCTTACCATCTCAGCCCTGCTCTCTGGTTCACAGAGGGGACAATTAACACAGCCATTCCTAATGCTCCTCTAACATGGCCAAACCCTCCAGAAAAAACCTCCCCAGCACATCCTCACCACTGGACCTGCCCTGACCCAGGGAGGAGGGCTGATGACAGCTGCCATCTGAGGCCATCACCTCTCCTGGGAAGGGAATAACTTGCTCTCACTTCACCACAGCATCATCTGGAGACCACCATCTCGGTCTCCTGCTTGGGTCCAGCCCTCCCAAGAGGTGCTCCGTGGTTGCCCCATCGCTTCTCCATCGCTGTGCACCTTTCCAAAACCCCCAGAAGAAGCCGTGGCGGAGGCTCTCACAGCGCAGCAGGGGGGGGAAGGATGGCTCCCAGCCTCCCAAGACACCGCTCTCGGCGCTGCCCCGGGACGTTTGCCTTTTTTCACAACACCAGGATATTGAGTCACCGTCAGCCTCCCCGTAGCCTGCGCTCGCCCGCGCAATCGCCCGGTTCCTGGGCCTCTCGTCTTACCCAAAACACAGCTCCAGGCTCCCACTGTGCACACTCGATGCTCTCCCCGGGGCTCAGGCGCTCTGAACCTGCCGTAACGAGGAAACCGGGAAACTCCTCTTCTGGCAGAGCTCCCGGGCGAGCGCAGCTTGTGCTCTCCTGGCCTCAGATCTGCCCGCTCTCCTCGAAGCTGCCCAAGGGCCCTCGGCCTCTCACGCCTGCAAAGCACAGCTGTCACGAGCTGTGGGAAACCTCAGCTTTGGAAATGCTGCCTTTAAGGTGATGCAACTCAGGAGAAGTTCATCATTTTTAAGGGGGCGAGGTGGGTTAAGCGACCCGGTTGAGGAATTGACCCTGGACGTGGAAGGCGGTGGCCAAATACCCACCTCGAAGCCACAGGAGTTGAAACCCAACCTCCCTTCCTCTCTCTCCCTCCCTCCCCCCACCTTCCAGCCCCGGGTCCCTTCGCTCACACAGTTCCTGCAATTCCTGGCCCCGGGCTCCGATGCGTTGCTCGGCTTCCGCCACCATCTGGGCTCCATTTAGGGGAGCTGATGTTTTTCACAGGGCTGTAATCTAAACTTTGGTATTGAGTTTACATCTCACATACCAGCGTCTCACCACTGAGCCGGGCCAGGCAGGAGGGGTGGCTCGGCTGCCAGGCGCAGGAGGATGCGGCGCGTCGGCAGCTCCGCGTACCTGGGAATCGCGCTGCCCGAAGGCAGGAGGCGGCAAATCGGGGAGCCGTACGCACAAACCACCTGCAGATCCAGCGAGGCACTGACCGACCCACTGATGGGCACAAACTGGGAGAGCCCAACATGCTGGGAATTGGGTCAGACTCCCCCGGGAACGGGGAAGGCTGCAGATGGGAGTTAAAGCCCTAAATCAGCATTACCCAGGCTCCGTCTCTAGCAGCAGGAAATTCTCCTAATTTTTGGCCTTAAACCCTACCCTTATCTCCACCCAGACACTGCAGGGTCGTTCAGAAGTGTCAGGCCCTGCAAGCGGTGACGGAGGTCGCTCTTTGAAGGGGAACTGCTTTGATGGAGGCAGGGAATGGCCACCAGGAATCAGCGGGAGCAGAGGAGCATCCAGCGCAGCATCTCATGCTCCCGCCCTGCCTGACCCCAACCAAGCAGACTCGGCCTCTGAATCCAAGTTCTACCTCCATCTCCACCAGCAGCGCCCCCAGAGTGCCCAGTCTGCTGGCTGAACCCCTGCAAGCTGTGCCCGTGGAGCAAGCCAGGAAGATGAGGAGCAAAGGGATGGTCCCTTCCCACCACCACCCCTGGACCAGTTGGCCCAGTGGCCAGCTGTGAGCTCGCCCTTCTGACACATGGACACCCTTGTCCTCTCCAGTCACGAACAGACAGCCCGTGGCTCTCAACCCCTTCTGAAGAGAGGTCTGATTATAAATTTGGCTGAGTTAAAGAGGTTTGAATAAGCACCAGTGTCCCCCAGTTAGGTGTCACCGGTGATGTGATTGGATGACCATGCTATCAGCAAGCCAGTTGAGTTAGAGCAAACACCACATCACCCACCTCTTCATTGGGAGACAGGGGCTGGACGTCCCCTTGGCAGTGCCACCTCCCTAGCACCCCTACCCTCCTCCTGTCATGGTTTAGGACATCTCCTCTCCCTGCCACGACTTCTCTCCTCCCATACCACCAGCTCCTCAGCTCCCCAAACCGCTCAGCGCTGACCCTCCTGCCCCAGCAGGACAGCAGGAGTCCAGGTTCCTGCTCAGCTCCTGCAGGTACATCTGGACCCAGACACCATCTCCAAGGGCTGGAGCTTATGGAGGATGACAGCAGATACCCCATTTGATGTTATCTCCACTGCCCAATTGGGAAACCAAGTTTTGCAAGGGCTGTTCTGGGTGCAGAAGAAGAGGGGTACGCTTGGGAAAGCCTGGGGAGCTGGAGAGGTGAGCGCAGGAAAGAGAAACAAGTGAGGGGGCAGTGATGCATTGCCTGGTCCAGCACCACTTGCATTCAAAACACAGCACAGACGCAATCAGACCAAGCAGGTCACGAGCTGCTGCGCTGTTTGGAGAAGGAATTGGTCTCTTCTGGGCCAGGGCCCAGAGCCAGGGCTCCTTCAGCAAGGCAACACGCAGCAGCACTGAGTTTGCAGCAGATGCCACAGAGGTGAGAGCCCTCGGGTGCTTCAGGCAGCGAGGTCCACGCTCCCAGGAGTGCACTGGGACACCTCCTTAGACTGGGTTTCTACGAGACTGCTCTCCACTCTCTCAGGCTCCTGTTCCAGGGTGTATTAAACAGGCATCAAAATGCACGAAGCGTCTTTAGCACGGAGCCGCTCAGAGCTCTCCCTTCCCAGACCTTTCCCTGTTAAACCTCAGCGTCTCCCATCCCAAATTCATCTTCTCCCTACGAGCTGGGAGCAGAGTCCATCAGCCCGGCTGTGGCAGGACACCTCAGGGTTCAGCAAGGCTCCAGCCCCAGCTCCAGGCAGGGCTACCTGCGAGCGGGCAACGACCGGCCACTGCCCCATGGTGGGACGTCGGAACGGCAGGAAAATGCACACAGGCAGGCAGCCCCCCGCCATGGAAGTGCACACAAGAGAAGAGAAAAGTCAGCTTTAAAGCTCAAAAAAACCCCACCACAGGCAAGGTGCTGCGTTTGCAGAGGGGCTGGCATGACAGCTCCTCACCAGGCCACCGGCCCAGCTCTTCTGCCCCCCCAGTTATTTATGACCGACGAGGGCTTGTGGCCGCCCACCCTCTCTCCTGCCAACACACTTTGCCAATGGGCACAGTGGTTTTTTTTTTGCAAGAGTGCTGCTTGCTGATCCAGGGCTGGTCCCAGAGCCACAGCAGCAGCCCCCGGGCAACCCCCTCCCAGAGCCCAGATCCCTTCCTGCCCCCAGCACCAGCCTCACCTCCACCAGCTGGGAGGTGGGCAGAGCCCCGGCCAGCATCCAGAGGGGCGGCTCTGCTCTCCCACCAGGCAGCCAAGATGGCTCGATCCCAGCAATCCATGAGGCTCAGCCAAAACCAAAAAATAATGTTTTCATACTTTGACTTTTCAGGCAGGATTTAGTCATTTGTGGACACGAGGGCTTGGCAGGATGGTGCTGCCTCCACTTACCTACCCCCAGTAAGCAGCTGTTTACGGTGGCAGAGCCTCGAAGATGGAAGGGAAGAGGAGATTTGTGATTTCATCCAGGTGAACTATTCCCGCTCCCTTCGGGGAGCATCAATGGGGGACTCGGCATCCACGCACACCCACCGCATTCCCCACAGGGCCAGGGAGGGACCCGCCGCACGAGACCAGGCGTTGCAACACCAACAACCTCCAACAGCTCCTCAACGAGCCACTGGGACAAATCCAGCTGGGACTTTTGCCCCATCTACCTAATGGCTAAAAAATTAGTTATAGGCAGAAAAAGCCAAACCCTCTCTGAGTACACTTGCTTTAAAGAGGCAGAGTGGCTGAGACTTGGTCTGTCATACTAGAAAAGCAGGTTCCAGCCCCGGCTTTGTGAGGGTTGTACAAACCCTGTTTGCTCTCCCCGGCACTGGGAGCCTGCCCGATGCAGGCAGGCAGGCCAGAAGTTAAGCAGTAATCGATGCTGGCTCCTGGCAGGCAGCGGGGGGGCACCCCTCAAAAAATCCTCTGTGTGTGGATCCACCCAAACTGCCCCAGCCTGGGCCCAAGAGAGACAGCCCAACGCACAGGGAGCTTTCAGATAGACTGAAAACTTCAGTTTTAAAAAGAAACTGCACTGGCTGAGGAGTCCACGCTGCTGTGTCCCCCAGCTCTCTCTTCTCCGGCACCACACGCTCAGTGCCACCTCTGTGCTCCGCTCCTCCACGCTCATCGGGCTCAGAGCAAAACCTCCTGCACCTCAGGAGCCAGCTTTTGTGTCCACAATGGTTAGGTTTGCCTCCTACCCAGCTTTCTAGACCCATCTCCCACCGACTCCCTGGGACCACCCATCCTGGGCTGGAGACTGAAGCATGGAAGAAGAGCCTCCTGCCGATTACTGAGCTTGATGCCACCTCAGTGCCAGACAAAGACAGAGATAAGAGCCAAGCTCATCACACGTACCCTGGCTGTCCCACCTCAGCATCCTGCAGACCCCTTCCAAAATTCCATATTTAAGGTGGAAAGGGTCTCTGGGTTATTCTCCCCAACCCAAAACACACAGCCATGCATCTCCCTGCTCTCCTGCAGCTCCCAGGCCAGGCCAGAAGCACAGCCAGGTGCCTCCAAGCTCCGGAGATGAAAGGAATGCAGTTCATCCATCGGGGTTTGCAGGAAAGAGCTAAGGAGAAGCTTCTGCAATGACACAACCTTATTCTGCCACCACTGTTAGGAGCACCTTATCCAGAACCTTACCTTAGCCTTCCAAGCATCCCAAGAGCCTTGGCCATCACCACTTCAGAGCAAGCCCAGCTGCAGGGAGCCCCAGGGAAGTCACCACCAAGGCAGGAGAAGACCCTGCTGCCAACCCACAACCCTCCGTACACCTCAATATGCTCCGTGGGAGCTACAAGCACAGCTCCCAGCAGCCAGGACAACCTGGGGATCTTCTACAGAAGAGCCAAAGCTCTTGCCCTGTCACTCAGGAGCCAAAAGTCCAACTTTAATGCCCTAATTCTTCTCATTGAGTCAACAGCAAGGTTTGCCTCTTGCTTGCCCAGAGCCAACTTCACTCTCCAAAACCTGGCCCAGTGGAAAGGAAGGGCTTCTGTCTTGCAAACCAGTCCTTAAATGCCTTATAGCACTGAAGCCACCAAGCCACCACGTCCCTCTCTGGGTCTCAACGCATGGCCTTGGGCGTGGGATGAGACAAACTGGGAAGGCAAGTTACGAACGCACGAAGGAAGCTCCACCAACGCCTCCAGTTTGCAGGAGCACGGTGGCTCCCACCGTCGCAACAGGCGAATGGTTTACCCAGCCACCGAGCCACAACCTCCCTGCAGAGATGGGCAGGCTCTGCAGCACACATTCTCTGAAGAATTTTTGTTTTTTTCAAAAAAGGGAAACTGCAAGAAGCTCTGAGGAGTTTACCATCAGCGTCTAAGCCCTGCTCCTTCTTCTGATGAGCTCGGAGGAGGCGAGGGGGGGTGGAGGGGGAGAAGGACTGGGCTGCAGGCAAGGGTCCGTGTGGCAGCGCTTCCTCTGAACCACCAAACACCACCAGACCTGCTGGTGAGACCTTCACTACAGTCAGACACAGTTCCTCTCTGTGCAGAAAGAGGCTAAACCAAGGCTAATCTGAAGTGCCAGAAGACGAGGACAGCAGGGAGGAGGGGAGAATAAAAAAAACAACTGTCCCGTTCATCTCAGCAAAATATTAGCTCTGGTGCAACTCCCCAGCTTATTATCAGATTAAAACTTTTCAGGCACGAGCCCAAGGCTTATCTGCTGCTCCCCTCCCTTCTCCCACATTTCTGTTATTAAACCAACTAACGCTACTTATCTACAAATCCTGCCTCTTAAACCAGCAAAGCCACACCACGGCTCTGCAGTGTTGACGCTCCGCCGTGTCCCTCTGCTTAAGCACAGGGCCCAAGGGGGTGCCAACAGCTCGCTCCCCACACGCCAGGCACTGGGGCTGCCTTCAAAGAGGGTCCCACCACAACGTGGGTCCCACCACAACGCGGGTCCCACCATGACACTCTGCAGCCAGCGCCCGCGTTTTCACGCGGTGCTCAAACCACCCAAAGCATCCCCAAGGCTGAATTTCCACAGGAAAGCCGGAGTGGGGTTAAGTCTTCAAGGAAAAGGAGTTATTCCAGAGCCGTGCTCCGCAATCAAGCGTGGGATAAAGCTCAGAGGCACCCAGAAGAATTCACGGAGGCAGCACAGGGATCAGCAGCACAAACCCATCAAGCTCCGGCCACCAACAGGAGAAGTTCTTCTCTGAGGAGGCTCCGTGCCCTCCGGGCAGGCTCCACGCAGCAGTTGTACAGCTGTCCCGAATTTGAAAGACAGATAAGGCTCAAATGATTCATTCAGTGTAAACCTTTATTTGTTCTTGCTTACCCAGAAGGAGCCAGCAGCTGCTAATGCTAAACTGGGCTAGCTCCCAAGCGCAGACAAAGGCCTGCAAAAACGGGTTTAAGGAGGAACTGATTGTTCAAGAAGCAATCCTAGAAGAGGGAGTTAGAAAGAGGGAGTGCGGCGCAGGAGGAAGAGGAAGCCAGAGAGCACCTAAAAATAAATTTTTAAAAAAAGCAGCCAGGCACAGGACAAAGGCCTCGTCTGCACGTGACCGTTACCCGCAGCGTAGGCAGGATGCGAACTCAGTACACAACACTCACTCCCCAGCAACCCCACGTACGGAGCCTCAACCACCTCGCAGCAGCAAGAGCCACGGCCAGAGCCTTTCCCCCTCAGGACAGGCTCGTTTCTCCTCCGCCATAAATCCCTCGAGGGCGCAGGACGCTGCTCCTGCCCGTGCCCCAAGCCCCAACACACTGTGCCTGGTCCCCCTCCAGGGTGGGAATCCATCCAAGCCCAGCGGAGCTGGAGTCAGACAGCTTCAACCACGCTTTGAAAAAGTTAAAGGCATTTAAATGAAGTCTGGACAACAATATCCTCCCATCCCAAACACACTCTCAGAAATAGCTAAGTCCTGTTAAAGGACCAGCGAGGCGTCCGTCTGCATCCATCCAGGCAGCTCCTCCACCAGATCTGAGCAAGAGCTGGCAGGTAAATGGTGGAACAGCCAGAAACACCCGAGTATACGACACGTGAGCCTGCCTTGTGTTTGCGGGTACCGCTGGGGCTGACGCTGTCTGCTTCTCTCCTGTGGCTACGAGCTGGGACCCTGCGTATGGGTGATCAAAGCCACAAAGCCCTTGACCTGCCCTCGGTGGTGGCCGTGTCCAACCAGACCCAGGTCAGAGCTTCAGTTCGGGCCCTTGTGTCAACCATTCTCCACGTGCTGCACAGAAGGATGTTCCACGTACACCTTTAGCCCGTCAGGATCCCCCACCGTGCACGGGGAGCTGAAAACAAAAATCCCCCAGGGAGGGGAAAGGCACTTACAGGATGGGCTGAACATCATCAGCGGGGCAGAGATCTTCAGCCTCGGTGCGCCGCTCTGAGAACACCCAGCTAGTTCCGCTCCTGGGAAGCCACTGCCCCGCATCCCACCGTCACTTCTGCTTCACTCCCGCCACACACGTATCTGCCCATGGGCTCAGCGGGAAGATGCATCCGACAAGGCCGCTCGGAGATGGGTCAGACGCTCCAGGCCACTCTAACAGACTCTCCTGTACTGAGTCATCCCGTCTCCCAGCGTCTGCCTCCTCCGGAGTACGTACCCAACTCTTATTTCATACTCACACCCACCCAGCTCTTTCTGAGCACCCAGGTCTGAGGCTGCGGGGTAGGGCTCTGCCCGAGCCGTCCCTTCGGAGCTGCCATGAGACGCAACCAAAACTCCGGCATGGCCTAAATTCGCTCGTCTTTACCCTACGGTCCTTGAACTCATGACTACTGAGTAAGGCAGCTTGCTCAGCTAACCAGCAGGCTAAGAATAGAGACCTTGAAGTGAAACCTACTGGGATTGGCAGCTATTTTGAGCGCACTCAGCCGGCGGGGCAGCGTGACATAAGAGGATATAAAGAGGAAACTCTGCACAACAACTCTCACCTCACCAAGAAAAGATTTGGGTAAGGGAAGGTAGAGGCACCGCACCTGCTTTTGAGGCAAAGACAATGCTGTGCCGAATCCCTGAGGCCACCTCCACGCCGCTGTGCCAGCTCACTCCCCAAAAACCTAAGCCTCAGCATCTGTGTCTGCAGCAGTGTGACACCAAGTGGGTCCTCCCCTGCCACAGCACCAGCCCCACAGTACCCTGAGCATCCCCGGGACTGGCTGAACCCACCACAACCAGCACAGCCAGACCCCAACGGGCACCAACCCAGCACGGCCACTGCTTCTTCCTGCCTGGCATCCAGCAAACCTCTGTGGAACCATCCCACCAGGGCCACACAGCCCTCGTGGAGCACAGCGTGTCACCACAAGCTGAGCCTGTCCCGGCACTGCGGTGGAGGAGGGCTGGCAGAGATTTTGCACCCGAGGGAGCCGACACCACCAAAGCCACCGGACAGAGCACCCGCAAACCCCAAACCTCGTCCTTGCTTCCAAACCTCCCGCAGACCCTCACAGCTCTGCAGCGTGGAACACCCGGAGAAGAACGGGTTGCGACTGTGCCCAGTCACCAGATGTGCTTTAGGAAAGATCTGGTCTCGGTTAGCAACCCCCATTATTAAGATTAACGTAGGGGAATGTAAAGGGTGATGCTCGGAGCATTTCAACCCTTCGATACTGGGAAAAACAAACAGACAAGCTATGGTTTCTGGAAATCCAACTCACCTCCTGAAACCGGTCCCCGCAGACGCCCTCGGCCAGTTCACAGCGCATCCACCTCGTCAGCATCTGCATTTCAATACTCATGATGCCAAGTCTATGCTGCCAGACTACTCCAAACCTAAAAACGCATTTTCTACTGCAGTAAGTCACAAGCAGGGACTGACAGCGCTACGTGACTGAATTCCCCAAACCCCCCAGCTTAGTTTGTTATAAAAACTTCCCCCAAAACTTACAGGGGGGCACCCGAGGGAACAGGGCACCCCCCCGATCCCAGTCATCCAGACATCAATCGCTCGTTACGGCCTCTCTCAGGCCGCCTGTGTTAACCCGGGGTTTCAAAGAGGCTGAGCACTCTGAATAAAAATCACAAGCCACAGATTTGCTTAACGCTGCACTTCAATTATTCCAGTGGCGGGAGCCAGCACTGCTGTCCCCTCTGCCCGTCCCACGCCAGCAAGTGACAGCCACGCGGCCGCGGGGACCCAGACAAACCCCAGCCACCCCGGCGCTGGGGCGGGGGCTGTCGCCCAGTGTGGGGAACCCCTCTTCTGGGACACGGCCACCTCTGGCTGGTGACAGCTCTGTTCTACAACAGAGTGCCACCAGGAAGGGTGGGGAGGACCCAGGCTGTCTCAGCCCCAGGGCACAGGGGGACAGCAAGGCCAGGAAAGGGGCTACCACAGGCACACGGGAAGGGCCCAGTAGCTTCATCAGGCTCCGATGGATCTCTGAGCCACGGAGAACTGAGTCTGCTCTCAGACTTGGATTTGTGGAAGCAATTTTCAAAGGCAATGGACCTTACTGCACATCTGCCCACCAGCACCTCCACACCCTGTCCTGGGGACCCCTCCACTGCTGCAGCGAGGAGCTGGTGCAGGCTTGGAAGAAGGAAAAGGAGGAGGTAGGCATCATCCTGAGCTCAGCAGAAGCCAGGAGACGAGCCCCAGGAGAAGCAGAGGCTCCTCTATCCTGAGCTTTGCAGTGTCTACAGAAATGGTCGACCCTCCATCCTCATCATCCCTGGGACAGCAAGGGGCCACATGCCAGTCTCTGCCTCAGTCCTGGGACAAGGACAGTGAGGCCAGAGAGCAACGGTGAGCCCACAACACAGGGCAAAAAGGACACAGCGAAACCCATGAGTGAGCAAGGCAAGGGAGGAAGGAGAACCGTGCTCCTCCTCTGCTTCTGCTGTCACAGGAGGGAGGGAGCAGGGACACACTCCCTGCTCCGAGCCAGCTCTCTACTGTGAATATTCCCCCCCTACAGCCGCTGGAAGATAATCCTGGAAAGCAGGCGCTGACACTGGCCTCTGAAGTGTTGCTGAAGGCAGCTAGATGAAGGAAAGAGTCTGTGGCAGGAACAGAAGAGCCTATTTTCAGTTGGCAGTTGCACCCCCAGGCTATGGATGGAAACAGATCCTCTCTAAGTGCATCAAGCCCTGAGCAAGCCTGGAGAATTTACATAAGCCTTGAAGTTTAGGATACGAATAAAGGAAGAAATTCAGATGCAACCCTGGCTTTGTCTCCAGCCATCGCGAGGAAGTGACGTTTTTCCACATTTTCTGTGCTGCCCAAGGCTTCGCTCTTACGCAACAGCGGCTTTTGAAAAAGCAGCCTCAGCATCCACACTGCTTTCCCTTCCCTTGCTTAAGAGATTCTTCTCCTTCCACGAAGGCTCAAGAACGTCCCCCACGAACCCCCAGCACCACGTCTGGGCTCCTTCCTGCAGCACCAGGGAGCCCACCCCTTCCCGGAGCCTGCCCCAGCTCCCTCCCTCCACGGAGCTGAACAGGGTTGCAGGACACGGGATGCTCCAGAGGCTCCTTGGACACCCTGCTCTTCTTCGGAGCAGCAGATGCCCCAAGTGACAGGCTGAGATCCT
The DNA here is from genome assembly GCA_013400055.1 of Nycticryphes semicollaris. Classification (NCBI taxonomy): domain Eukaryota; kingdom Metazoa; phylum Chordata; class Aves; order Charadriiformes; family Rostratulidae; genus Nycticryphes; species Nycticryphes semicollaris. The sequence continues at coordinate 115,320 of VXBJ01006353.1, forward strand.
TTCAGCTACAACAGGGACAGGATCGGGACACCTTCCTATTTTATTTCTAGAACGCCCACCACGCTCCTTGCTGGGGGGGGAGCTGGGGGAGAACTGGGTGCACTCAAAGAAAAGGGAAGGTGAAAAACGGGAATAAGAGGCAAAGTAGGAGAGAAAGGTGGGAGAACAGATGGACGGCAAGTCCAGGGTCACCTCATGAATCAGGCCAAGGCAACCTTGTCAAGAAGCCCAAACGCACCGGGAAGCCCTACCTGCTTATTTCATACCTTATAGCATATAATCTTAGAACAGTTTGGGTTGGAAGGGACCCTGAANGCCACTAGCCCTTGTGCTGTCACAGCACATCAATTGGATCATTTCTAAAATAAGTCAAGGTTTGGGTCTCAGTTTTGAGGCATTACTTTAGCACAGCTCCAGTAAACCACCAGTAACAGCCTTTTTGATCCCGAGTTACACGCTGCGATGCACAAACAGCCCAGCAGAGCGTTTGGCTACCGGTGCCCCCAAGCTGGGAGCCAGGCAGGGCCAGCTCCTCTCCCACTCCCAGGTAAGTGCTGGCAGGGTGCTCCAGGCACCGATGGGGACACCCTGTGTGGGATACATAAAAAATTGTCCATCAGAAAAAATGATTCTCCTGTGGGAGCCAGCACAAGATACTCTGGGTTTCCAACTACTATATCTCCATCCTCCCACTCCCTCTCGTTAGCACCCACCTTCCCAGTGCTGGGCTTCCACCCCCCTGAAGCACACACCAGCATTCACCACAGCGCTGAGGCCATGGGGTGAGTGTGAGCGTGTGCCAGAGCAGCAGCAGCAGTGTTTGTTTTGCACTGATGTGAGCAGAGCAATGTTTTCATCCAACTGTGCAGTGCAACCCCCTGGAAGAACTCATTCTCCCGCTGGCACACGTTCCTGCTCCCGGACACAAACACCTCGCGGGCCGGAGCCAACAGATCTGCCTGCGAGTGAGACACGGGGTTAGAGGTGCACAAGGCCAGCCAGGCACCGAGGAAGACTCCAGACACCTTCATAATCCTTGCATTGACAACAGAGAGCACCGTCAACCACCCTTCAGCTTGAACACGGAGGGACTAAACGTTAAGGATGAGGAAAGACAAACCAGTACACGTGATGGATGAGGTGGTGTCGATGGATGGGCTGAGGTGGTGAAGCCTAACACATCACTGCTATCTTGCTCCAGCCCGTCCCCGGGGTCAGGACCTCCATGGAGATGCTCGCTTTAGGACACCCCCGCCCCGCAGCTGCAGAACCTCTTTGGGTGACTCAAGGCTCTTTCCTCAGCATCCTCAGCTGTTGCCCAACAGGGACCACAGTGACACGGACACATGGCACTCACACGGATTCTGCCACCTCATCAACTCACTTACGGGTACTTCTGCATCGCGCTGAGCATCCACCGCTGTCACCCCCACTCTGCCAAGGGCTGATACGCTTTGGCACAAATTCCTCCTCCAAGGTGAGTCTGGGAAATTTCCAAAGTCAGTTCAACGAGCTCTTGGGCTCCATTTGCTATTTATAGCTCGGCAATAGGGACAATGCCACCCAAGCACACCAGCTCCTCGTGCTCTGGCTAAACTCAAAGCCAAGCGACCGAATCCCGCACAGCACACGGCAGCCAGCACGCATTCATTCAGTGTGAGCAAACTGCTGCTATATCTGGAAGGTGGTTTCAAGGGAAGACGGAGCTCTCCAAGGCAGAGAAAGAAAACAAATCCTTCGCCTGCCTTCTGCAGGACAGCACTGCTCTGCTAAACTTCCTCGCCTTGGCTTAACTCGACCCAAGTTTTTTCTGCTAAAAAGTTAACAGCATTAGAAACCCACACCCAGCTCGTCTCTGGATCGCTGTACACCCCCATGAAAGCATCATAGAGCAAAGGTACTGACTCAGACCTCCTTTGGGTGACAAAACTGTCCCTAAATATCCCATGCCCCGCTCTTTGGGGAAGGGAATTCAGCAGAGCAGCCCGTACATGACCGAGGAGGGGGGAGCAGGGTGGTCAGAAACAAACACGTACGTTAAGGACTCAACAAAGGCAAGATGGGCATCCTGGCCGTTCAGCGAGGCTGCGAGTGGCAGGGTTTCTGTGGTATTTTTAGGGCAGTCAGAGCAGCAGACGAGACCAGCCGTGTGGCTGTCACGGCCTGCGTCACACCGGGCTGCTCAAGCCTGACCCAAGCCCACCCAGCTGCAGCCAGACTGTCCAAACTCAGCAAGGCCAGGACACGCTTCTCCAGCCATCTGTTGTCTCCCCCATTTCACCAACGACGACACAAAAGTCAGCAGAGAAGCTGCTCAGAGGGAGCTGGGGACAGATGCATTCCTGCCTTGAGGGAGCAGAGCGAGGTAATGAGACACAGGCACGGACTCAGCAGCTCCCAGGACTGACTCACCTCCCCGGCCCGCCAGCCCCAGCCCTCGGCAGCTCCGGGGCTGGATGGAGATCAAAAGGTAATAAATCAGATCAGAAAAACTCAGGTCTTGATGTCTGAACCAGAGATGGAAGAGGAGATCCGTACACCTCTCCTTTGAGAGTCACACCAGGGCAGAAGGAGCTGCCTTCCTTCCAAGCGTTGCCAACTCACTTGTTTGGTTTTTCCCCTCCCCAAGGTCCCAGCTGTTAAATACATGATCGCAGGATCTCCCAGACAGACTCACTCCAAAAAGCACATATACCATTGCACCCCGCCATTCGAACAGGAAAAAGCCTGCACATCGGAGCCACAAAGACTCCAAACACTCAACATCTCCTTATTACTGACATTCGCAAACCTCGTTTTATTTTTAAGCGGTTTCTAAAGGGCCGGGGGGTTGCAGCACCAGCTTCCAGCCTCCCAAGGAGTTGTTTCCATCCCAGTGCCCCATGGTGGAAGCACTGGTCGGCCAAAGCCATCAGTGCTGCCACTCACGTCCCTAGAGCCTGCCTCAAAAGCAACCTGCCTCCATTCCCAACACCAGTTATAACTGGTCTTTACTCCACTCCACAGGCCAGCGAGGTGTGAAGGCAGAACCCGGGGCCAGAGTCGTGACCCACGGTGCCCCAGCCATCGCAGGCCTGAATTCCCCACCCCTGCCAGAGCCACAACACAAACCCCAACACAGAAACCCATGAGGACATTAAATTTATCACACTTTGCTAGTCCAGATTTAACACCGTGTCGCATTGAAAGGCCTCCACCCGATCAGAACAGCTCTGGAGAGCACCCAGCACTGACCCAGCGCCCTGAGGACATTCCCATGCGAGTCCCAGGAGAAAACACACTCGGCCTCACTCACCTCCATCTCCCTGCTACACTGTCCCAGGACAGGACACACGCTCACACGGACCGGCTCGAACATTGTGACTTGTCCATTCCCAAATGACACGTCCAAAAGGTGCAGGACCCTGTTTGGGACAGGTCTAACCTCATTACCGTCCCACGCACTGATGCCTGCTCAGCTCCCGGCCTTGCTTCAAGCACTTTTGCTGCCATTTTCATGCTCCCACTTCCTGCTCACATCAGGCAGCCGAGTAGGAAGTGCTGAAATCCTCTGATCCTCTCTGCAAACCAGGAAGCGCTAGAGATCTCCTGAGAAAGGCTGTGATTTCCAGGCTGGGAATGCTCTGTGAACATCTGGTCAGAGGTATTGCATCTGGACCCTCAGAGCACGGGGCCCACCCTCCCCATCCTCCCAGAGCCTGCTGCTTTTCACACTTCTGGGGCAGAAACCACTTACAGATCATCCAGTCGGGTAAAAACTACTGCCCAGCCCAAATCCTCTGGCCATTTGCTTCACCTTCCTCTCCCAGGACAAGGGACACCTCGTCTCTCCTGCACACACGGAGCCAAGCCCAGCCCGGGCACACATCTCAGCGCCGCCTCCGCAGCAGCCTCCCGACGTCCCATTACTCAGCAGAGCCTCCCGACATGCCCAAACCCCGGATAACACCTTTACCATGGAAAAAAGGTGTGGGAAGATCTGCTTTTTGGGAGCCCTGGGATTGCCAGCAAAGGGCAAATCTTGGACGACTCACAGATCTGTGGGCTGCATTGGCTCGGTCTCCAGACAGATCTGGGCTCCTCGGGTTATCGACAGCTCCGTTCCCAGCGCAGCTGCTCACATCCCTTCCCAACAAGGTATTTAGCGAGAAAGAGAGATGTCATTTCGGCAAATAACACCCAAGGAAGATGCAGCCCAGCATCCAGTTAGTGCCATCGCCCCTCTACCCTTAAAGCCTTGCTCCCCGCAAGCACCGCTGGCCTTCAGAAGGGGGAGGTGACAGGATTAGAACAAAAACACTCCAGCAAACAATGGGCGTGGGTTTACTACATCTAAAGACACACTCTTGAATGCGGCCACAGGTCTGCGGACCCTGCTGGACCCAAGGAGCTGGGGACTCATGAGCCTGAAGTCTCTCTCTCTCAGCTCCAGTATCTTGTCTGGGCTTAGACCCAGCGCTCCAGGTGGTCTGGAGACACTGTCCCTTCCTGGGGTGGATCAGCTGCTCCTGAAACCACTGTCACCCAGCGGTTCCCCAGAACCAGCCTGGGCTCCCTGCTGTGGCCGGGGCCCACCACATGCCAGGTCGTGGGATGCTCCCTCACCCGGAGCCTGGCACGTCACACGCCAGCTCCAGCTACACACCCCGACACCGGGGGTGACATCTGTCCATCAACACTGAGCGCACTCCAACTCCCAACCCAGCCCTGGCTGGGGGCTGCAGACCCTGAGGCAGGGCTCCAGCACCCCCAGGAGTCAGATCCTCCCAATCCAGACCAGTCACAGAGGGGACCCGGCTTCAGGACACCCCTTCACAGGAGCCTGCCGGCCCTGGGGGGAGTTTGGGGACTAGGGGATGCAAGGCATCCATTGGGGAGGGGGACGAGCAGAATGAGGTTTGGCCAGTGATGCCCAGGGGGGAGGCATCTCCCCCTCTGGAAGTGGAGGGGAAACAGGACCAGCCCAGGGGAGGCCATTTGACAGGGGTTCAGTTGGTGGGACACCTCTAACGTGCCCAGGGACAGAGGTCCCAGACCACAGAATTCCTCTAACATCTCCTGGGGTTGGTGGTCCCAGACCATGGAAGGCCTCTAACGACCCCTGGGGGTCCTGGACCAGGGGAGGCCTCGCCTGCATGGGGACAGGGTCTCAGCCATGAGAAAGGCCTCTTATTCCCCCGGGGATTGGGGTCCCGGCTGGGGGGAGGCCTCTTACCCCGCCCCGGGGATGAGGGGCCTGGCCAGGGGGAGACCCTGGATGGGGTTCCCGCCCGGGGGATGCCCCTTCCTCCCCCCGGGGGTGACTGTGCCGTGCCCGCCAAGGTGGAAACGTCCCCGCCACCCACCGCCGCCCCTCTAGTGCCTACCTCGGGCGGGGGTCGGCGGCGNCGTCACCGCCTCCCCACCACCCCGGGGCCGGGCCCGAACCGCGCCCGCCGCCGGCATCGGCCCCCGGGGCGGGATCCGCGCAGCGGGGTGCGGGTTTGGGGCAGCGGGGATCCTGCACCCGAGACCGGCCTGAGGATCCTGCCCCCGGGCAGAACCGGGATTCACCTGCTTGAGGCAAACCGGGGCCCTTGGAGCGGTACCGGCGGGGGCGGGCAGAGCCCCGCAGCCGGCCCCGTGTCACGGCTGGGCTGGAAAAGCACCTCCCGTGCACTGAGATCGCCGTGGCCTCAGCCTTGAACCAGGACCGGGCACTGCCACTCATTGCAGTGCTGTGGAACGCTCTGTGGTGCCCAGCGCTGCTGTTCCTACAGGCATCCTGGCACCCACGGCCACCCTAGCACCCACAGGCCTTCCTGGTGCCCATGGGCATTCCAGCACCCAATGGCCATCCCGGTACCCGTGGCCATCCAGGCATCCATGGCCATCCCAGTACCTACAGCCATCCCCAGCACTCTTCCTGCCTTGCCTGGTGGACACACACACACACTGAGCATGGGCAGCATCACACAGGGCAGCAACCTGATGGGGGACAAACAGAAAAGCATCTTCTGTGCCCCAAAGAATGGCTGTAAAAAACCTGGGCACTGGCCCTGCAGGATGTGTAACCCACCGCCAGCATGTGAAAAAGCATCCACGGGGGGCAGCTTTAACCACCTTTGGAGGGTGGCTGTGTCTGGGCCATGTTTTGCTTGGACATGGGATGCCATCCTTGGTTACACACTTGCTCCAAATAGAGGCAGTTTCAGTTCTATCTCAGCATCTCATGTTTTGTAACGTCATAGAAAAGTCACACAGTAAGGTGCTTGCTGAGTTTAACCTCCAGAGGGTTCACCGGCTCCTCCTCAACGACTGTACGAGTCTGGTCCCACCAAACCAATCCCGCTGAGATCAGGGAGGCACAGAGAAGCTTTGCTGCAGCCTGTAAATCCCAGATACAGAAAACGTAAGGGTCGGCTTGGTTACGTGCAGGAACTTAAGAAACTCGCCTCTTGCAGCAAGAGCTCTTCAGTAAGAAGCTCTGCCGTTACTGCAGCTTTTTATCTCGCTTCCCAAACCCGCCAGCTCGGGCAGGACCCTTTGCTGGAGAGTCGTGTACGATTCACAGACACATTTAAAGAGAGGAAAAACTAGGAACTGCACTGCACATTTAATATCTCTTACAGCTGGACCCCAAACCCAGACTTATTCACTTAATTAAAGTTGTTTTGGAAAAGACTCTTCCACCACAGACTGACTTACAAAATCTGAATTCCAGTGGGAGCAGTACGGCAGGGCAGGGGACACACCGCCTGAAACACAGGGCTGCCTTTTGCAGACTGGGGACATTTCCTGCCCCTTTCCTTGGGACTCGGCCACCACCACCAAGTCCTTTCGAGTGGCCACATCATTTGGATTTGATGCATCCAGCTGGCAAAAGTAAGGGTGGCTCCAGAAAGACAGGAGATGCGCGAGCAGGAAGGAGCCACGAAGCTTGCCAGCCTTTTCTACTGCTATTTTTATTAGTCTTAAGTGTATTCTTTTTGAAAATGAAAGACTATTAACCCAGAATATTACGTGGATTGCAGTCTGCCTTAAATTTAAGGAGCACAGCATCTCTTTAAGGGAAGTTGAGCTAAACATTCCTTTTCAGTGCAGTATTTTCAGGTGCTTTAAAATCCACATGAATATTTAGGATGTCTTTTAAACACCCAGCGTGTAGCACCCCAGGTTTTTGATGCTCCAGCCAGCTTCGGCCTCTCCTGTGTCTACATCCCACTGGGATTGGGGGTGCTTTCTTCCAAACGCCCCGGCAGAAGGCCCTAACCTGAGGAGAGCTTTGCAAACCTAATTGGAGATAGGCACTTGCTCATAGCCCCGAGTAAAACTCCTAAATTGCATAAAATTGCAGGCTTAAGACACACCTTTCTGCATGTGTTTCCCAGTGACTCTGTCTCTCTCTCATCATCCCGCTGCAGGAGCTCGACCGAGGACCCTCCCATCGGGATCAGGGCTGGGATGGAGCAGGTTTCCATTGGAGCCAGACGCAGTGGGGTGAAGAGGGGATGAGGGGACGAGCTGGGGGCAGGACAGCGGGAGCATCCCCATGCAGTGCAAAGGGGAAAAGACAAGCCAAATTCAGAGCAAAGGAGGAGGTGCTCAGGGGCTTCAGATCCCCTCTGAGGGCAGGGTGGTACCACCCAAGATTTCCTTGCTGGCCGTGGGGTGGGCAGCGTGCGACGGCGGTGATTTGGCCGCAGGAGGACAGCGGCTTTTCCAGGAAATCCAAAGTGCATGGGGAGGGGATTCTCTGATGACCGAATTACACTTCTCTTTTCCAAAGAAGAAATCCCTTTAGACGCAGAACAAAACCCTGCCTTGTCCCAGAACGAGGAAACCCAGAGGAGCTCCAGCGTCTCCGGAGGTCAATCGGTGCAGACGCAGTGAGATAAACACCGAAACACTGGTGGGGGCAGTGGCTGTGTTTTTGCTGAGCTATTTTGCTCCCTCTTAAAATACCAGAACAGAATATGGGAAGTTACAGCTCAAGCATGCGTGCACATGGGCTGGCACACGGTCGTAAGCCCCAGATACCAAGCCGTTATTTTCGGCACGCTCTGAAACTGGGGGGCTCAAACTGCAGCCACCCACAATGAATCTCACCTTTGGGGCTTTCTCTTTCCCTTTCATTTATGCCAGTTTTCTTCTGGATCGGCCTGCCTTTCCCTTTCAATTCCAATTTTCAATTCCAAACTCTCAAAGTCTCATTGATAGAATCATGGAATCATCTCGGTTGGAAGGGGCCTTTAAGATCAGCAATGAACCATCAACCAAGTCCAACCATCAACCCAACACCTCCAAACTCCACCGCTGACCCATGTCCCTCAGCACCACATCTGCCTGGCTTTGAAATACCCCCAGGGGTGGCAATTCCACCACTGCCCTGGGCAGCCTCTTCCAAGGCTTGACAACCCTTTCAGTGAAGAAATTTTTCCTAATATCCATAATAACCTCCCCTGGAGCAACTTGAGGCTGTTTCCTCCAGTTCCATCGCCTGTTCCTTGGGAGAAGGGACCTGTTTCCCAGGCTGGGGAAGAAACCAGGAAGGGGGTCCACATGTGCACCAGCCTGAACTGTGCTTCAGGACTGTGGGAGGGCCACGCCACAAAGCAAAGCAGTGACAAGAGGGACCCAATGAGGTGCAAAGCCTCTTCAGATGCACAGGCAATATGGGGTGGGCGAGCTTCCTTGACACCCTGTGGCAGACCCACAGACACCCTGGGGCCACGAGGGCATCACCAGTGGTCCACACGTCAAGCCCACCCTGTCCTCACCTCAGGTAGCCTCGTGACGTGGGACACTGACGTGCTCCCAACAACAGCAAAATTGCCATGGCAACGTTTCTGTGACTAACAGCTCATTCTGAGAACAGTCAATAAAGTCCCAGGAGGCCCCACTCTATGTAAATTTGCATATTACTCAGTGGAGCCAACCAAAGGTGTGACTGGTGGGGACCGTTCTCTATGGTTTATGTTGGGCAGCAGCAGGAAAAAAGGTTTCATCCTCCCCACCTTGCTCTTTTACCCCATTCAGTGCTCTGAATTCCCCTAAAGTCATCCTTCAGAAAGGCTCAGACACACTGGGAAGGGCACTCTGGGTCCTCCTGAGCACAACCAGCCCCTTCATTCCCGAGGATTGCTCCCCATTCCAGCATAACTCATGGGAATCTGCCCCGGGGCATCCTGGAGGAAGCTGGTGGTTTTCTCTTACAGCTCAAATAAAAGGTCAGATTTGGGGTGGGCTGGACAACCAGCATTCTTCTGCCTTTGTATTCATCTCTGAAATTTGTGAATGTTTTCGTGTTCACGTTTTGAAAAGGAAGCAGTGGCAGCAGCCTGGCTTCTCCTGTGACAACCCCATCCAAGAGCAAAACCCACCTCCAACAGCAAAGAGATCCCACCGAGACCTTCCTCCATCCAGACAACCAAAGCTCAGGCTGAAGTTATCGGGGAATGGAACCCCCCTGGAGCCTGGGGTCAATCCAGATGGTTCAAGCAAGACCATTTTGGAAGCGTGGCCAGTATTTTTAGCCTGGAAAGCAAAGCACCGCTTCCCCTTCTTGGGTCTCTCCTCCCTCACCACCCATTGCCAGCGAGGCGGGGGTTCTGCTGCGGCCGGGTGTGGGGGGGGGACATGTGCAGAACCCGCTGCCGGTTGTGAAAGAAACGTGCTATTTTGATCGGTGGAGATGAATGCGCTTCTCCCCCACACGTTGTGCAACCCTCAGACTGCTGGGGAAGGAGACAACGCAGCTCCAAGCTGCCCCGGGCTCATCCTCCCCAGCTCAGGGCAAGTGGAGAGGCTGCCCACAGCTCAGCCCCAGAGCTTGGGGTGGAGGAGAGTCAGAAGAATCACAGAGTCCCCGACTGGCAGGGACCTCTGGAGACAATCTCCCCCTGCCCCCAGCCAGAGCAGGGTCACCCAGAGCAGGTCCCACAGGGCCGTGTCCAGGGGGGGTTAGAATCTCTCTAGAGCAGGAGACCCCACACTCTCTCTGGGCAGCTTCTTCCAGGGCTCTGCCACCCTCCCAGGAGAGAAGTTCCTCCTCCTGTTTCCCGTGTTCCAGTTTGTGCCCGTTGCCTCTTTTCCTGTCACTGGGCACCACTGGGAAGAATCTGTCCCCATACTCTTGCCCCCCACCTGATAGATACTGCTCAGCATTGATCTGATCCCCACTCAGCCTTCTCTTCTCCAGACTAAAAAGACCCAAGACCCTCAGCCTTTCCCCAGCAGAAAGATGCTCCAATCTCTCATCATCCACGCAGCCTCCACCAGGGTCTCTCCAGTAGTTCCCTTCTTGCCTTCTTGAACTGGGGAGCCCAGAACTGGTCCCCAGTCTCCAGCTGTGGTCTCCCCAGGGCAGGACAGAGCAGAGGTGAAGGATGATCTCCTTCTACCCTCTGGCCTCCAGCCCCCAGCCAGGGGCATCTCAGAGACCCCCAACCGCCACCTCCTGCCCGCCCGAGCTCAGGATGGCCACGCTGTCCCTTCCCACGCCTGCTGCCTGTGACATCTCTGCCCGCGGGGACGTGGGGAAGGGCGAGAGGCTGGGAAGGCGGTGGCTGCGGCAGGTGAGGAGTGACTGCGGTTTCGGTCAGAGCAGAGCAACGCTCCCCCGCAGCGGAGCGTCCTCTGACGTGCTCCCCGTCCCGCCCCGCTTCCCGGAGACGTGCTGGGAACCTGGGATGCAGCCAGCTCTCTCCTGGCACGGGGTTGTCCCAACCCCAGCCCTGGGAACAGAGACATCCCCGCTGTATCCACAGTGGTGAGCAGCGGCGACGGGGCTTGCTGCCGGCAAGAGGAGGGCTGCAGGGCTGGCCAGCGATCACAGAGATGTCTAGGTTGGAAGGGACCTTTCAGATCATCGACTCCACCATGGGAAGAACCTGGTGAAAAGAGGGGCACAGCATTCCCATCCAGTACTGCCCGCATCCCCACGGCTCTGTAATTACCTAAGCAAAACAAAAGCTGTGTGAGCACCAGAGGAGCCCACAGAGCCACTGTTGGCAGGACCCATGGCCTCAGGGACAGCCCAGCAGCCTCTCTCCTGGCTTTGTGCTGATCTGAGTCCTCCTCACTCCATCCATACACCTTTCATCCCAAAATCATACCGCCTTCCCACCCGCCTGTCCTGCAACCACAACCCTCTGCACTCATTAAGAGCAGACCAGTGTCCAGGGCTGTGAACGATCTGGACCCCAATCCCAGCCCCAGGTCAGCCGTGGGCCTCACAAAATATGAAAAAAAAAATGAAGGTTTTTCCTGCTTTCCATGGGAAATGGCTTTGTGCTTGGTTTGGATATGTTTTGGGCTCCCTGGGCTGCAGCAGGAACTCCCAGTCTGGCAGTGGGATGCTTAACCTGTTAATAAGATGCTTAAAATCCCTGTTCGCTCTCACTCAGTAGCTGTAGATCTCCTGCTGCTGCTCCAGGACACTGCACCGTCTCCAAGCACGTCCTTATCGTCCATCTACAAACCAAGGCAGGACATCACCTACCCCACAGGGCTGCACCGGGAGGGGAAATACAGCTTCCTCTGCTCCCCACGTCTGCGCATCCCCTGGCAGCCCGGAGCAGGGCCGCAGCCGACGCAGCACCCAAGGCAGCGTGTCTCGGCCCTGGCAGGTTTGGAGATGTGATTGAAAAGGCAACCTGCTCTGTTTGCTCAGATCTTGTCTAAAAAAAAAATCCAAAAACCTTCTGCCTTCTGGCCTCAGCTCCAGCCTCGTGTGTGGGTGACACCGTGGGAGCCCTGCGTGGTGCTACCTGGTGTCCCTCTGCCAACAGCTCCACCAAAACAACCGCAACAGGGACCCTCGGTGCTGTGCTGGTCTGAGCGACACAGGACTGGTTTCTCTTCTA
>VXBJ01006354.1:0-33691 GCA_013400055.1 Nycticryphes semicollaris
TCTGTGATTCTGTGAATTATAAACCCTTCTTTAGGCTTGTTTTCCTATTAGATCTCTGCTTAGAACACTATTATAAAATTTTATATATGACAAAGGTTCCTCTTTCCAGCCAAAGCAGAGTTCTTGGTTTTCCTTGGTTCTCTTCCCCATGCAATTTCAAAAGTTTTTGCTGGTCTGGAAGACCAACAGTAGAGGCAGAAAGGATATTAAGGGAACAGCTAGGAGCAATCAGTGATCCTATGAAAGCCTGCCTGGAAGAGTATAGAGTTGAAGGGCCAATACTACCTGTAACAAATAGTACCCCAAGGTAGCCAGATATGTACATAAATAAACACATATATATACACACATACATAGATATATATATAAAAAAGTAAATAAATCTGTATTTGTGTATGCACATTGTTCTCGCATAAGAATTTTTTTACTGCATATTCACTTCTGTGTACTTAGTGGTACTGCATGGTGGAATTGTATAAAGGCAACAGGAAAAAACTGGTGGAAAAAAAAAAAGTACATTCTTATGTACAATCCAGAAGTGAAGAAAAGTGATTGTTCTAGAAAAAGATTAACGAAAAGCATTGATATATGCTAAGTATTGTCAGTCTGGATTTTTTCCAAAGCGAAAAAGAAGCTTCTAAGATTTCATTATCTTTTTTTAAACCATTGCAAACTACAGCCACCAGTCTCTGGATCCCCAGATTTGTACTATAATTATAACTGACTCTCACATATGTTGTAATTTGTTCTTTTATCACCCAGCTAGGACAAATAATCAAGAGGATCATAAAGCCAAAGAATATCTGTCTTTTTCATACAGTTCAGCAAGCTGACAGGCAAAGCTTGGGGATTATTTTTAGACACCAAGGCCATAAATATTTAAATTTGGTTAATTTATAATTTTAAAGGAAAAGATCATTAGAAACTATGCTGTTGGAGAGATTGGTTTTCTTTTTCTTTGTTTTATAGATCTTGATTTCATTACATAGTCCACTGATTTATGTTATATCTGAATGTTTTTCAATAAAACATCTGGAAAATGCAACTATGCTTCATTAAAAACTATATATGTATTTCCCCAAAGAAATCTGTCCTGTTTTTCTGACAAGCATGTATTCTAGGTTATTCTACGTTAGTCTCACTATTTCTGTTAGAACATGGTGTTATATAACCAAAGAACACTATTTCTAAGATTATTTTATTTTAATTCTCTATCAGGAACTTCTGAGTTCTTTTAATTTTAATCAAGTTTAGAAACTTTTCAATTACTGATATGTATATTTCTTCATCTAAATTGGTATTCAGTATGCACATAGCATTCTTAATTATATTTAGTCATCACTTCTTAGTCTACTACTATCATCAGCTCTTGTATCCTGTTTCCACACAGAAGATGTTACTCGGGTACAGTGCAATGCAGCATAAAGTTTTGAAGCATGACAGCAACAAGTCCTTCTGGAAGAGCCAGGGCCTACAAGAAGTCTTTTGTTTATGGGGCTTTAGTGTAGTGCACTGCACCCACTAGTGTACCAGTGTACACTAGGTTCCTCAGAGATTGTAGAAAACAGACTTCAGAGCCACAAAAAGGACGCTGTTGCCTCTGAACTTCAGGAAAAATGAGATAAAAATCTACTTCAGAAATTCAGCTTGAGACTTCGTTAGATCCCACAAAGAGGTAACTACAAAAAAAACAACTCAAATGAATCTATAAAAAAACCCCCCAACAATAACAACAACAAAGCCTGTCCTGTCAATAACTGGTATATCTATTCTGATTGCTTGCTGTTGCAGAAGGAACTGTCTTGTGTATTTGGTCATAATATAACAGTATTTTATTTGATAAAGCACAAATACAAGCTTTAAAATTTTTAATAACTTCAACAACTTTGCAATGATATCATTTCAATTGCTATTGATACCTACAGTGTTTAAAGTGCATTCCAGTACAGTTTTAGCTTATCTAAAGGAACCACTTCCGAGACAGATAGAAACAGCGGCCCTTTTGGTACCCAAAGAAGGTTTATCCCATAAAATATCTTCAGTTAAGTACCAGCTGCCTGAGGCTCTGTGCAGACAACTATGACACAAGGATGACATTAAATCTTTCTTGTATGTATCCAGGAACCCGCCTTACATCCCCCTCCACTTATCATAAATATGACAGTAATCATCAGCATTGCCCCAAGGGACAGTCTCCTATAAAATAGCTCCAAGCAACGCTCTTGCACAAATTGGTTAGGTAGACATAATTACCAGCAAGATTAATGTACTTTATGCAGAAAATTCCCAGTCATTGATAGTAAACCATTAGATGTACAATTGCAGCACTTAGCGAGAGATGTCTGCTTTTCCTGACTAGTGGTCCTTCAAGCTAATACCGTTAGGCAGAATCTGGTAATTAACAAATATGCACTTAAAAATTTTTAACAGCCAAAACCCAGTTGTTTCAGAGTTTTGTTCTCCTTATAGTTATTATTGATAATGACCTATAATTTCACTATACTGGTTTTTTTTCCCCATAGTTGTCCTAAAATATTTTTTCCTTTAGATTTTTTTCTGGTAATAAGCTGGTCTTTTCTTTTGATTTAGTGAACTGGTCCCTTCTATACTACTTCAGAGGAGAGTATACTCAGAATCAATATATTTTATCATCTTTCCAGACCCTGTTAATACTACAGATGCCAACATGAAAACATTACTTTGAAGACTTCCTGGTTCTTCGCAACCTCTTTATCAAGAAGAGGAACAAGATTTTTCTGCTATTAGAAAAGCCTGTGTTATTGTCTATGCATGCATAACATACAAGTCTATATATAAAAACATATCTGGTATATACAGCATCATATTCTTAATTATATAATGTCTGAGTACCTCACAATGTTTACATGCAATGAGGTCCTCTTAGGAACTCTCTAATATAGGTGAAGAACTGGGAAACAAGGAAAAAAGCCTGATTTGGACAAAAACCTAGCCTGGGCAAAGGTATTCAAAGTATGTTGTACATCTCAGTGTTGCATTTTAGTTACTGAGCCATCATCCTTTGAAAGATGTTTAATTGTTCTATCCTTTGCACAATTTAATAGGTACAGACAGAATTAAAAAAACCCCACATCTATGAATCTTCCTTTCTGTTTACCAGTTTTCCTTTCAAAAAAATAAAACAGAATATTTCAGTGCAAGAGCTCAGACTTTTCTGATTCTTAGAACTGCTGACAGAAGAACAAACTTCTGCTGTTAGTACAAACTGTCACTTAAAATATGAGTAGATTACAGCAAAGTATAAACCTTTGTCTCTACACTGACACAATGAATAGGAAAACAACTAAAGCCATTGATTTGTGATTAAATTAACAAGGTGCAAGTCAAGCTGTCCTGATTTTGAAACTTCATGATGGCTTGAAGCAACACATGAAAATCAGCTCTGCACCAGCAATGCACTTTTAATACTTGGCATATCAGAGAGGAACCAGCACGCTTTCAAATACTTACTTATCCCTGCACAGCTTCTTTGTTTCATATGTTTTCAAAGGCTGTGACTGCTCATGTGTGTGCAGCTGCTATTGCCTGAGTTGTTCAAGCTTTAATCTTCAATTTTTTCACTTCTGCTCACAGTCCATAGTCTCAATGTCAGGCAGCTCCCTCAAAATGGGTGCAAATTAGTCATGAGTGTAGTTGGCATTGGTGGAAGAGCTGTGAACTAAAATACAATTTTAAAAATTAACAAAATCTTAAACTACACAAAAGAGAAAACACACTCTTGTGGGTTCATCTTACCTGAGTAGGAAATTATTTTAGAATTGGGGTTTTTATTTTTTAAAAAACAAGGTATTGTTCAGGCACTGATTCTGAAATAATAATACAGTTTAAGGGAAAAATCTGACAAAATTATGTAAAATTAATACTGCTCAGGAGCAGCTATGCTGCAAACAAAGCTTGTTCCTATTAAGAAGGGTCTTTCAGGGAGTCCTCAGTTTCTGTTTTGCTAAAGCAATATGTGCACACAATCTGGTCACTGTTGGTGTAAACTTCTCTTCCTCCGCAGCTTCTGTCACACAATGCTGTATTTCTTTATCTCATCCAAGCCCCACATTTATGCATAATCTTTGAATTTCAACTATACTTTTCTTGTTTGAAACACTTTTCCAATTGTCTTGATAATCTCTTTTAATACATTCAACTGTAAATAATACAATTAACATTAATTTTCTCAAATATTCTGCAGAATAGCTTTTTTCTAAAGAAATTTACTATAGACTACCAAAATTAGTAGATAACTCTCTTGATTTAAATAAGTTTTGAATTAAGCTTTCAGCCATGTAAAAGCTATAATGCATTTAGGGTCCTTTTGAAGCATTCCTCCTGCATATTAGTGACACGGTTTGGTATGTACATGAACGGAAGGCACTTGTGACTTTTCAGCTATTGTGACTTGGAAAAAATCCCTGTACCAGCTATTTAAGTTTTAGTACCTTTGAAAGCACAGATTGCAAGCTGTAAAAAAAAAAAAAAAAATCACAGAACATTTCCAGAGTTGTATAAATTAGTAGGAGACATGAAATCATCAAAGACATCTCAATGGATTCTATTGGTGACTCCTACCAACATCAAACTAGACCCTAAGTAAGAACTCGCTTGGTTAACAGCTTTCAAGAAAAAGATTTAAAGGCGCCAAGTGTCAAACAACTCGTAAAGATACATTAGCTCCTGCTTAAATCTTTTACACAATCACACCTTTTTCTAACTAGCAAAATGCAGGGCAAAAAAAGCCTGGGTCAAAACATGAGGCTGCTGATCTCTAAGAAAAGCCAGCACCTCCTCTCCAGGACTAAGGCTGTTGCTGGCATGATAAAGGAAATCTGTCCTATTAACACTCTGCAGATATAGCAAAGGCTTCCCTTATCAGAGTACTACAAACCTTTCAGCAGCAATAATTCTAATTTCTATGTTGTGGGTTAACCCTAGTAGGCAGCTAAGCACCACTCAGCCATGTCCATAAATAGATTTGATATCATGAAACTGGCTATTGAAATAATACATATAAAAAATCGAGACAGAAGAGGTCAAAACTTGGTAGGCATGAAAATTAAAAAGTCAAAACTTACATAAATTAAAAAGTTTTTGTTGGAAGAAACATATGCTTCCAAAGTTAAAATTTAATAACAGTAAATCAGCCAATGATTTAAGCAGGATCAGTGCAACATGACATCCATAATTCCAGATAAATGTGTGGTATATTTTCTCTAGGTATTTGGAAAATAGTAAAAATGGAATTTAAAGAGTGTCAAAGATCAAGAGAGGTACTGACTTCATTCCTAAGAATGTGAACAAGAATAGCATAGTAAGACATAGAATTAGCAGGTGTTAGATTTAAAATAATGTTTTGAAGCATGACTTCTATAAAAGCAAGTATCCTTATCTATGCAGAGGGATAAAACAAGGTGTGCAAAAGGAAACAAACAAATATAATTTATTGGGACCTTCAAATTTCTTTTGACAGGGCCCTTGGAAAAAGGACTTTAAAGGAAATATTAAATCTTCTCAGTGTGTCGTTATTAAGATGGATCACAAACCAGTTAGTAAAAAAGAATGATACATGACAGTATGAAAAAGAAATAACACCATTTTGTACCAGAGATGGCGGCTGAACTAGTATGGTTCAAGTTTTTTAAGACATAGATATACAAGAGACAAAATTTACAGACACACATAGTTAGTTGATTAGGTAGGAAAAACAACACCCTGTATTGCTAACCTTTGCAAAAAACTTAATTCAACATGGTTGACAGGATGATAAATTCAATTTAATTAACTTAGAAAAGAAAAACCTATAATATATAAAACAAAAAATGAGTTTGCAATGACTGTAGATGAAGTATCATAAATTGTGAAGGAGACAATTAAAAGCTATATGGATCTAGAGCAGTATTTTAAACTGGATTATCAAGGATGCTCCAATATCCTGGGTACTGAAAATGTCAGCTTCCTCCATTGTGCTCTTTGTTAGGAAAAATTGTTCAGAAGCAGCAGAGGAAAAAGAAACAGCCTTTAAAATCCACCACATTTAGAAATATGGGAGTTCAGCTTCAAAATTCTGGTTAGCCTGTGTGAACTGTATCTTTTTTTGCCAGGGTTGTGTACTCAGATTTATTCTTCATTAACACTGCTATACATTCTGATGTACTGAGCCTTGGAACACTTGATGTGTCAGACTATCTTGAAAGAAGAATAGTATAGGTCAAAGTAACAAGTAGGATACTCTGTTGTTTATCCAAACACTCATGACTTTGTGTCTTTGTTTATTTCTTCATCTCATTTTTAATATCCCCTAAAACCACTGAGGGAAATGTAATCAAAATTATGTACAAACAGGATGAGGTTACAGAACAAGAGCTAGAAACTACAGTTCCTACAGTATTGTAATTCAGAGTCCTCTGTCCAGCTCTACTTCCTTCCTAACATCCCTTGAATACTGAGGCTTTAAGGAGAAAATAAGAGGCTCAGCTAATGGATTTCTTGGCATAGTGCATTTGTTTTTCCAGGGTAGCACAATTTTACATTTACATTTCATTAATAAATTTTACCCTCAGGGTTCAATTCTAATTAATTAAGTGTGGAAAAAAAGGCCAGGTGACTTTCACACCTTCAACCGCAGCTTGAATTTAATCCTTTAAAAGCAAGTACAAACTCTAAACCTAAAATATAATTGCTTTACCAGGAAAAGCTCAACTCAACACAATAGCTCCCAGCCCAAATAACCCTGAAAGCACAGGGTGAAATTTGAGTCTTAGTGCAACAACGTGCATGTGTAAGCAGTCTTAACTTTATCTGTTTTCAAAATTCTTTTTTACCGTCTCCTTTAGAAGCATAACAAGCCTTCAGGACAACAAGCTTTGAAGATTTGGTTTTCTGTGAAGATTTTCATCCATGACAAAAGAATTCATAGAGTACAATGATAATTCACAGTTAATGAGGTGTAGTTCTTTCCATTCTTCAATTATAAAGTAGTAATATAAAAGATTTCCACTACTTCAGTCCTCGTATGTATTCTTCTTTGTCACAAGAAATGGGAAAGCTACAATTGTTTCTTCTCATGAGACTGTGCTATGGCAGCACCCTTAGCATCTGCTTATAGGTTATCATAGGAGTTATCGACAGCAATTATTGATATGTGAAACAATATTATAAAACAGAGCTTGCCAGAAAAGTTCATTCCACTGAAAGCTTTGATATTCGGAACACTTTTCTTCATATAGTACAGTGCAAAGCAGCTCCAGAGATATCTAAAAAAAAAAACCAAAACCAAATAAACCCAACCAGGAATTAAAGCCCTCCTATGGAGACTAGTCTCTTTTCTCAAGTAACTGGTAAAGGACAGGAGGAAATGGCCTCAACTTGTGCCAGGGGAGGCTTAGTTTGAATATTAGGAAAAATTTCTTTACTGAAAGTGCTGTCAAGCCTTGGAACAGACTGCCCAAGGAAGTTGTTGAGTCACCACCCCTAGAGGTATTTAAAAAACAAGTAGATGTAGTGCTGAGGGGCATGCTTAGTCGTGGAATTGGCAATGTTAGATTAATGAATGGACTTGTTGATCTTAGAGGTTTCTTTCAACTAAAACAATTCTATGATTCTGATTCTATTCCAGATATAGGATAGCTATATTAAGTACTGAGGATCCTATGGGAATGTTCGGAGAATGTCAGATTCCGGAGAACTTTAAAGAGAAGGTAGATATTAGCATAAACATAATAAAACAGGGACACGTCAGTGAGATTTGATACTCTCTTTCATCATTTCTGGCACAGATCTCTAAAATACTGGCAAGTAATTTCATCCTGTTGAACTGATGAACTTTCCACCAGCTTTGAACTCTGCTAGTGAAATGTTTTCAGGATAACAATATCTATAATGTTTTAATCCAGTACAGCTTTATACAGAGACCAGCCTTCTGTCACCAGAATATATTACAGAAATTCAGCTTCAAGTTCAGAAACTTACTTTTCAGTTATCAAAGAAAATAAATGTTTTCTACAGTATTTTATACAACTTGTGTTTCACGCTTAAATGTTCCATCTACTCCTATTTCATCTGGTAGGATCCAGTCCCCTTCATGCTGCTTCCAATGCATCAAAGCGCACTAATTCTCCAAAGCAGCATACAAATTCTCATGTGCTTGGAGGAAGGAGAAGTTGTAGTATTGTACTGCAAGTATACTCATCGGCTTCCAGGGTGTTTTCGTTAGAGCATTCCATCTTTGAAATGCCACTAAGCTGCTTACCTGGAAGGAAACGGATATGCGCTAAGACTCAAAATCAGAGGTCTCATAAATACAGCTAAACAATTTATAATAAATTTCCATGCAGCAGAAAAAGGAACAGGATTCTGTGACCTAGAAGGCCTATCCAGTCCTACACACCATGTTTCTGTTGTTCAGAGTGAATAATGTAGCAAACATTTTATTCTCTGTACATCTCTAAACACTTACCTGCAGGAATGTTCCCTTTTGCAGTCACGTCCCTTCACCATTTTGGCATAATGCATTTGAGATAGATTTCTGTTTACGTTGAATTTACTTTTACTGTTCCTCAAGGTTACAACTGCAGAAAATGTACTTTAATTCAAATTTTTAAATCTGTGAATATGACAGAAGCAGTCTGGGTACCTAACTCTGCTTAAATGCATAACATAGTTCAGTAAATAGCACTTTATATCTCCTTTAAACTAGATACTGCTTTTTTATTGATAGAGCCAATGAAAGAAAATAATCCCTGAAAGATAAAATTGACCAAAAATAGCAAAATGGAAAAATGTTAGGTAGAAAGAACCTTCTGGCTTTTATAAAGTACATTAATTTATAAGTTTGCTTTGCCAATTATGTTTTCCAATGTTCTCTTGGCAATAAAAACCCAAAATTCCTATAAAAGAAACAAATATAATCCCAAATAACCCCCCACTATCTTGAATGTAATTAAAACACACAATTAAATTGTCTTCTATCACAGAATCAAAGAATTGTAGGGGTTGGAAAGGACCTTTGGAAATTATCTAGTCCAACCCCCAGCAGGTTCTCCTAGGACAGGCTGTACAGGAATGCATCTAGGAAGATTTTGAGTATCTCCAGAGAATGACTCCACAATCAATCTGGGCAGTGTGTTCCAGGGCAGCTCTGTCACCCTCAAAGTAAAGGAGGTTTTCCTCATGTTCTTATGGAACATGCTGTGCTCCAGCTTGTGTCCATTGCCCTTTGTAATGTCACCAGGCACCACTGAGAAGGGCCTAACCCCATCCTCTCGACACTTGCTTTTTACATATTTATTTAGATGAGATATAGACCTCATTGGTGAGGTTCCCTCTCAGTCTCCTCTTCTCCAGGCTGAACAGACCCAGGTCTCTCAGCCTTTCCTCATAAGAGAGGTGCTCTATTCACTCAGCCATCTTTGTAGCACTCTACTGGATTCTTTCCAGTAGTTTCCTGTCCTTCTTGAACTGGGAGGACAGAACTGGACATAGTACTCCAGAGGCAGCCTCACCAGGGCAGAGTAGGCAGGGAAGATGACCTCCCTTGACCTGCTGGCGTTTTTAACGCACCCCAGGTTGGCCTTCTTGGCCTCAAGGGCACACTGTTGCCTCATGGTTAACCTGTTGTCCACCAGGTTCAGTCCAGGTCTCCCTGAATAGCAGCACAGCCTCTGGTATGTCAGACCAGATCAGTGTTTCGTATCATTGGAAAACTGGCTGAGGGTACACTCATTCAAGTTGTTGATGAATATTTTGAACAAGACGACCCAGTACTGAACCCTGGGGATCACCACTAGTTACAGGCCCCCAGCTAAACTCTGCACCACTGATCACAACCGTATAAGCTCTGCCATTCAGCCAGTTCTCAATCTACCTTACTGTCTCCTCATCTAACGCACACTTCCTAACCTTACCTATGAGGATGTTATGGGAGACAGCGTCAAAAGCCTTACTGAAATAGAAAAACAGCCACTGCTCTTCTTAGTGTTCTTCACATCCCTTGTCAGGTTTAATTCCAAGCAGGCCCTAGCCTTCCTCATTGCATCCCTGCATACTCTCTCGGTGCTCCTATACTTCTCCAAGTGGCCAGTTCTTTTTTCCACATTCTATAAACTTCCTTCTTCTATCTGAGTTTTTCCAGAAGCTCCTTGCTTATCCCTGCAGGTTTCTGCCTCCTTTGCCCAACTGCTTCCTCCTATGGGATGCACCATTCTTGAGTTTGGAGGAAGTGGTGCTTAAATATTAGCCCTCTCTCTTGCACCCCACTTCCTTCTTAGGCCTTAGCCCATGGGATTACTCCAAGTATTTCTTTGAAGAGGCCAAAGTAAGCTTTCCTGAAGTTCAGAGCTGTAATTCTGCTTTTTGACAGACAGTTATATGACACGTACTTAAGGAGCTAAAAAAGTCTAACCAGGACACACTGCGAAACACATGTGATTTCACAATTATTTCAGTTATCACATACATAGAATCATAGAATGGTCTGGGCCAGAAGGGACCTCCAAAGGTTATCTAGGTCATCCGACCTCCCCTCAATCAGCAGGGACACTGACAACTAGAACAGGTTACCCAGGGCCTCATCGAGCCTCACCTTGAATATCTCCAGGGAAGGGGCCTCAACCACCTCCCTGGGCAACCAGTTCCAGTGTTCCACCACCCTCATAGTAAAGAACCTTTTGTAAACAGATTTTCCCCATCCTTCCTGTAGCAGCTTGAAGCCATTAACCCTGATCCTGTCACTGCAGGCCTTTGTAAACAGATTTTCCCCATCCTTCCTGTAGGCCCCTTTCAGGTACTGGAAGACTGCTATTAGGTCTCCCCAGAGCCTCCTCTTCTCCAGGATAAATAATCCCAGCTCCCTCAGCCTGTCCTCATAGGAGAGGTTCTCCAGCCCCTTGATCATCTTTGTGGCCCTCCTCTGGACCTAATCCATCAGGACCACGTCCTTCCTATCTTGAGGGCTCCAGACCTGCACACAGTACTCCAGATGAGGTCTCACCAGAGCAGAGTCACGAATATAGCTACAAATACAAAAAGATTACTAGTAAATAAACATCTATTGGGACACCAGCAAAATTAATAACTGCTCAAAACCACCTATACTTGAAGGATTTAATTTTTTTTTTGTACTAACAATTCCAAATTGTGTGGGCATTTTTCATGCAAAGTTCACAGCTTCTGCTCTACAGAAGCACCTTCCCTGAAATATTGTGTCATATCATAAAATTAAAAGGTATTAAAGTTGAAAGCTGGAGCAACAGACCACGTTTCAGCTTGCTTGTATCAGCTTGATCATTTGGACAGTAACATCCAAAGAGAAGACTAAACCAGAAGAGGTCGAAGGACCAAAGTTCAGTTCACAAACTGCTGACCCAGGTAGCTGCAGCGTTCTGTTAGGTCTGGTCAGTTAATTGCTAAGGACTTCACCAGCAGCAAAAAATACATATCTATGAGACAACCTGGCTAGCAGTATTCTACCCTATTTGACCGTTGGAATGTGAAAATATGCTTTAGTCTAAGTAAATTTACAATCTAAACATCAATATGGTTAAATTTGCCCTCAAATACTCCACACCTCTTAGTTCAGCTTAGTGATTTCTCAAGCTAAGATGTTTTACTGAAAAAAGAAAAAGTTTCAATTGACTTTTTCTCTTCTTCATTTCAGAATGTTGATTACATATAAACCAGAAAGTATCACTGCAAGCTTACTTTGTCATAATCCTGTGCAGAATGAGAAAAATAAACATGCTAAAAATCTCATGGGCTTATGACTAACAACTCCTCTCCTCAGACACACCAGTTCTTTCAAGCAGAAAAGATAGAGTTTCCTAAGAGTAGGGCCAAGGGAACAGAATGAATTCCTTTATTACAGATGAGACAGTACAAACCATATTACAAGTGCAAGGCTCATTCCCTTGAATTGCCACCTCCTACACAATGCAAACCACAGACATATAAATCACAACTGCTAAAGTAAACCAGCAAATAAAAAAGCTCTATCAAAAAAAGACACTTCGTTGTACTTTCCCCTCTATGATAAAGAGCAAATAAAAATAATAAAAAGCCTGATGTCAGATGTTAGCCCTGGTACTAATGACTACTAAAACATACCATTTTGCTGTAGAATATGGTAAGGAATAAAACAGAAATAGGAATAATAAGAAATAGAAGATGGGTGAACACTGTCCCTTGATTTCAACCGACTTTAGTCCAGAAAGAGAAATTTCAAAAAACATTGTTGTTTTCATTGTTTATTTTCATGGTCGAGCCTTTCAGGAGTAATAAAAATTCAGTCAGAGCTAAAGCTTGTCTGGCAATGAATAGATGACTGGAGTGCTCTTCTTTACCCATGAGCTTCCCTCAAAATCAGAGGAATCAAATTGCTTGCAAAAAATACACACCTAGTACCTCTAACTGTGAGCTGTATCCCAAATTTTGTCAGGGCCTTTTTGTTGGTAGTTAATGCATAGGCTGAAATAGCTGACTCAAAATCCAACGTGAGCAATAGCATTAATTTTTCAAATAACTCAATATATTGAATATTCAGTTTTACTATGAAAAGAATAAAGATCAAACTGATGCATTTGGGCAAAAAATTGATATAAAAACATACCATATTCAAGGACAAAACCACTTCACAGTATGGGTAACCCATAGACTAAGTCTTCTCAGTTTCATTTCAGACTTCTAAGGGAAGGTTTTGTTTGAAACCAGTGTATTTTAAAGTAAATAGAATAACTGTACTATAGTCAGGATTAATTTACAGTCTTTTTTAAATGTTTATCATGTTCAAAAGAGTAACATTTGAAGGTTTTCTAACAGGTTAAATATGATTATTACAATTTCAGTTTCATATTATTTCTCTAGGTAGGCGTTGTATAAATTTCGTTATTCAAGGATAACATAGCAAAACCACAAGCAAGCTTTATGCATAACAACTTTCTTGTTTCTATAACTAAAATAATGACAATCTTCTTCATCTCATAGGACCTCAGACTTCTGAAGAAACTAGTTAGCTAAAGTTTTCCCTAAAAGGTCAATGGAAGAAACAGCAAGAAAAGCCAAGTGACATGGTTTGCTTCCTACTTATACCCAAAGTCCTTTTTTCATTTCTGTCTCTCAAGAACAGAACCTCACAGTAAGCCTTTTAAAATCACCAGATGAAATTTAGTAGGATGACTAGTCCATACAGAGAGCTAATTGACAATCAGAGTATGCAATCTCCAAAGATGGTGGCAAAAGCCATTAGCGTCTGCTTTTTCTCATGCTGCCCTTTGGGCAGCAAGTACACTGCCTAGCACCTACAACTACCCATAAATAAATTATTCATCTGTCACTTCCGAGTTCACACCATAATCTAGCCTTAAAACCTCATTGTTTTCAAACATGTCTTAGGGGTTACTAAATTTGTAGGGTAACAAAAAAAATTCAAATGTTTATGCATGTAAAAACAGAGGGACACTTTTGAAAGACCCATAGCAGTTATTCTGGAATCAGGCTAAGAGATTACGTAGCAGTTTTGGGAAAAATCTCTTGGGCAAGGACTCATAAAGAATAAAGGGAAGCATATGAACCACAGTTATGAAAATGCATTTAGCAAACTTTTTAATCTGCTTGTAGCAGCCATTATACTTGATATCTGCAAAAACTTCACAATACCTGTTTGGCTAAGAAAAAGTAACAATCTAGATAAGTATAATTTTGAATGTAACTCACTGTAAAAAGTGTCCCAGGCATTGCCCAAAAATGACAGAAGAGACGGATTAAACAGCTGAGGAAATAACTGCAAATTATATCTGAAATATCTGCGTATGTAACTTATATAGATATATAGGGGAATTATACTACATACACACATACACTTAATTTCCATATGTAACATATACATTGATATACAGAAATACAGAAAAATCATGTGTAGAAAAATCTACATGGCTATGTACATAGAAATCATATACACAGAAATATCATGTATCTAGAAGATATAGAAATGTCTAGAAATCATATTTTTATATGTAAAGAAACCAAACATAGAAACCACAAAGTTATATGGTGAAAAGGAAAATGCAGAACTGAAATCTGACAAGGAGACATTGTCAGACTATGAGGGAGAAGAACAAAAGGTAATTTAAAGAAGACCCCACTGCTTCAGTATCTCAGACAAAAATTAATCTGGACAGCTGGAGAGTTTTCCATATGAAAGAATAAGGTACCTTTGACCTGGTTTGGTATTTCTGATGTTTGTCGTCATTCCAATTTTTTTATTCACTTCCTTTCCTTTTTCACTTCTGATATAGCAAATAATATAATTTTATTTCTGTATTTTTTGCCTAAATGTAGACAATTTGATTTTTAAAAATAGTCATAACACTTCAATTTATTATTTTTTTTAATACTTTGTACTTAGCTCTTTGGCTCAAAAAAAAAAAAAAAGAAAGCTTATCTTTTTATGTTTTGTGAAATGTCTGAAGCTGAACAGATATCATAGTTACCTTCTCATTAAGAAGTCTAACATCAGTCTTAATCAATTTAATGTCCCTCAGAGCACTTTTGGGTCATAAAAAAGCCTATTAAATTTATCAGCATTTACTGGATTTTTCTGACTCTGCTTTGTACAGCATAGCTATTTTTGTAATAAGTATGGATCTTCAAATTCCTTTTTTTTTTTTGTTCTGCATTTTTTTTTCTTAATTTATGTGGTCAGTTTTTTCTAGGACCTACAATTTCTCTGTGCAGAAATAAACTAACAACTCCACGATCTTGATCTCCACAAGCTGTACTTTCATTACTATTGCTGTACATAAGTGAGTTTTGTAAGTATTTAAGCAGCCTGACAACAGTGTTTATAGTCAGATATCCTTTTCTTTTAAGAACATCACATGATATTGTGGGGTTTGCAGAAATGTTTGTTTTTTGGGTTTTTTTTATATTATATCAACAAGAAGCTACTGCTTGAAAAAGTTACCACTTGAAATATTCCAGTGCTTTGTAGTCAAAAGTCCCTGGAATCATTTGTGCCTCAGAGCCAAGAAGTTAAAACATTCATTACAGATTAATAGAGGCTGCTAGTATTTTGTTTTACCTCAGTTTTGAAGTGTTTTTTTTTTTTTTTTAGAGTTTAGCTAAAAAAAAAACAAACCCAAAGGAATATAAAGAAAAGGTAATGACGCATGCAAACTTACTGAAAGTTGTGTTTTTTCTCAGTATTCTGTTTCTTAAAAAAATTTGGTTATTGTTTTAATAGTCCACCACTTGAGAGAGTCAGATAAATTCTTTTTGTCCTTCCCCAGACTGTTCTTTAAGTAGTGTCTGCTGCAGAAATGCCATTGTTAATAGACTGAATAGACTTCTGAAAAAAAGTAGAAGAAAACAAGCTAGCGAGCATCATTCATGGTAAGGTGAAGGCAGGAGAGCAATGGGTGATCATTTGTTAGGAAAAATTGAGAGAATAAAGTGGGACCACCATGCAGGTGTTAAAGCTGGGAGGCTGGAAAGAGAGGATGAAAATAGGAGGCTGATGTCCTTTGAAAGGAGGCAAGTATATTCAAAATTGTGCTATGAAAAAGGGAAAGAGAAGAAAGGCACATATCTATCTGTCATGGCATACAGCCAATTCATTACCATCAATGCTACTTATTCATAGCAATGAACAGATACCATAGAAAACAGACAAACAACAACAAAAAACCCAACAACCCCAATGAAACATACGATTATCTGAGTTAAAGCGTACTAGTATTCAATTTTCCTCATTTCACTCACCCTGTCAACGTTTTCTTCTGGTCACAAAAGATACTTGAAGGCTGTAAAATTGTACAATATCAAACTTTTGTGAGCTGAGGGCATAACTGGATTGTACTCCATATATAGCACACACAGGTCTTGTTCAGAACATTCAGGGACAAAAACATATTTTTTTTCCACATAAAAACCCAGAACTATCAAGTTCTAAGGAGAAAACTCTTATTTTTGGCCAGCATTACTGGTTTTAAACATAGTTATGTTATAAGCCTTGCCCAGCCAATCTGTATTTCTGAAGTACATATAACTTCAATGGGATGAGAGTGGACCTGAATTTAACTCTTTCTCTAAAGTGTAATTATAGTCCAAGCCTTAGTAATTACTTGCTTAAACTGGGAAGACATAAGACAAAGTATTAATTATCCTTTTGTTCAGGCTGTATGAATAATAATATTCAAACTGCGTCCCTCAAGAATCTTTCAATTCTCTTAAATGCCTAGAGCATTAATGACTAGGTATCTTTCTTCTAAGGTGTCTTAACTTTGAATTCAGCATTGGTTTTTAATGTGAAATTGCTACAGCCATGATTATAGTAAATTTGTCTTTGACAGATTGCTCCCAATCTCATTTAATGGTAACTATAGTAACAGAGTTCTGCAACTATCAATTGAGTGTGTGTTCTAGCTAAATAAATAAAGATATCATATGAGTTACGTCTTTAATTACTTCTGCATAATTAGGAGCTATTCACAACAATTTCAAAAGGTTCTTTGCATTACTGAATTTTTAATCTTGTAATAGTATTGATATTTAGGTATATGTTAAACTGTAGCATGAAAATATGTTGTTAGCAGATAATTTTATTGCCTCATTTTGAATAGGCAGTGTGAAAGTTTGACTTACTGGGAGGGAGATGACCTCTGAAAATGACTGATTTTGTTAGGAGTAAATTAAGTTGCACTGCATAAAATCTACGTTGGGATTTAGAATCTGTTCCTTCCTAGGGGAGGGATATGTAGCCCCTGATTGTGGTGGAAGCAATATTATTTCTCAGTTCATGCTTTCTTAGCAAACATATTTGAAAGACAAAGTGAAGTTTGCTACTAGAAATACGAGACGCATTATCTGCAAGAATATATATGTTACACGCAAATAGAGAAGCTTTATCCATCATAAGGCTGCCAAGAGCTGGGGTTTCATTTTACTGAAATGACAGGGAGACAGAGACAAACCTAAAACAATGCCGTGAGTCAGTGACTTTTAATTCTTCTTTTATTGGTTCATAACTTATTTTCTGAATAAGCCACTTGCATTCTGTTTTAGAGTGTGAAAGTAGTTCACAGTTTATTTACGTAGTGCCCTGAGCAGCAATCAGCATAACTTTAGGTTTACCACAGATTTGTTGCAAAAGTTAAGGAAAACTGATCACCCACATCAAGTTTAAGGCTAGATATATTAAGATGTTAAACAGCACATTTCCATATTTATTATGGATATTTTATTGTAGACATCAAAGTCAAGCTCTACCATAATACATCCAAGAGTTTTATGTTTAGAAATTTTAAACAGCAAGACTCATCCAGTAATTTTCACGGAAACTTTAACAGCTTTTATCCAAGTCTTTTGCCTTTTTCCCCTTTAGCACCACGAGTCACTTTACTTCATAAGTAGACCAAGCTGAGGACCAAAGACAACAGTTATGAATGAACTACTTGTTGATATTTTTGTAAAGTTGACACTGGTCAGGGAGTAATGCACTTCTTAAAAGATTATAAACAGCACAAAGGCTTGTTTAAATTTGATATTTATTTAATTTACCATAAGCCTACTGATGTGCCCAGCTATTGAAATAAGTCTGTATAGCAAATACACAGAATAAAGATAATACAGGTTACAGTACTATGTAAAATCAAAGTCTTCAGATTGTAACGTGGTCAGCTGTGAAGCAGCTGTAACAGATGCAGCATTCCTTAATAGGCTACTGGTGATAACACTGTGATATTTCCCTCATATGACGTTTTAAAATATTTTAACTTATTGCCAATGCCTTAACCTACTAGGTAAAAATTTTATAATAGCCAAGAAATTATCAAATACTGGTGTTCTAAGTTAAAGTTTTATCTTTCAAAATATGTCTATTGTGTCCAAACTCTCAAACCTGTATCTGAAATTTTATTACAACTTCTATTTCTGACTACATAACCTTGCTCATTTAATGTGCTAGAATCTATAAAAAATCCATAGAGTGAAAAAGGCATTCTTCTTTTTAAGCTTTCAATGATATCTTCCTAGACCTGATAGGCAGAAGTAAGTTTCTTTAATCTCTGTATTTTCCCAATTCATTACTTGTAGCCATCTAAACATTTTTAATACTTCACAAGATAAATGTCAGCAAAATATTAGTGCAGTCTTGTGCCTTAAGTTAAAAAAGTGTTACTGCAAACAAACTTTAGAAGGTTATTATTGAATGGGATATTTTTTTGTATAGATAGAAAATAACTTCTTATTTAAACATTTTAAACTCTCGACTGTCTCAAAGAAAAATGGAATTTCTATGGTATCTTTCTCTGGGGACTATTATACTAGACACTGGAAAAAATATAACAAAACTTAAAGTTAACATTAGTGGTGTGTTTCAAAGATGCAAGTCAAGGTTACACACAACCCTAGCTAACTTCAACCATCCCAGCTTGCATACTAAAGGGAATATAGGCATAGCACCAGTGCCTTCAAAACAACCTCCACAAACATGCACAACTAAATTGCTCATCATCTACACCAATCCTGAAATTAAGCTATAAATCTTAAAGCTGATCCACTTTTAAACCAGAGCTTTCTGTTTTATTTGTGTTGCATTCATATCTACCCATCACAATAAAATATTACGTATTGAGCGAGAAAACTACACTAACAGAGAGTGGTACTATTAAATCATCCTTGAACATTTTAGCTTCCAGTAAAAAACATTGATTTGTTTTCTTGCTTTGTGACACATTGGCAAAGTTAAGATAACACGCGCAACAGTGCTTCTTATCCATACATGCTCTTACAGAGATAATAGGGCCTTTGATTGATTTAGATACATTTGGTTGATGAACACATTTGGTTGATACAGATTGATTTAGATACATTTGGTTGATGAACATTGGCAAAGTTAGGATAACACGCACAACAGTGCTTCTTATCCATACATGCTCTTACAGAGATAATAGGGCCTTTGATTGATTTAGCTACATTTGGTTGATGAAGAACGCTTTGCTCCATTTGCTGCTAAAGAGCAATGATTGTTCAAGGCACTACTGGAGAACATTGTTGAGCCCAGCACATGCCTCATAGCCAGAGGCTGTTGACACAACTCTTCCTTTCAGAAAGATACAGAGTTGTTAAAATATTCCTGTGTTATGATTAATTCGCCTTACACTTTCTTGGCTATTATTACCCTTTACTACCTAACAAAATCCACCTAACAAGTAACTGAGTGACAGTTTAGGAAATGCTAAGACTTCTGTTTTCAGTCAGGTAAGTCTATTCAAATTCAGAAAACATGAACTCTTTATACAAATACAGAAGATATCTAGCCAGAAAGAAAATTTTTAAATGTCTTTTATAAAATAATCATCCAAATAGCACTTGCTAAGAGGACACAACAGCACCTAATACTCTTCAACTTATTCAATCAATTTCTAACTCCGTGTTACAGTTGATACCAAACCACCACTGCTGCATTAAACATAATTGCTGCCATACTGGTACCATTTTAACTGTACTTTTTCAATGTAAAGACATCATCACAATTGAAACACATGAGTATCAGAGCAATTCACCCCCCCAAAACAAACTGTTTCACAAGTAGTCTGCCACTGTAGTCTTAACATGCTCTGTATCTGCAGATTCATCATAACGACCCCCTGACAGTTTTACTGTGTTGAAAATCTTTCTACTGACTTTGATTACTAGCTTTATTCCTCATGAATAAAAGCGTTTAACAGTTAAGATTTTTATTCATTGTTTTCCACCAACTTTCCTTTCCAGTTCCTTGAAGTTCCACTTGATATTAAAATTAAGCAATCAGAGCAGCTCAAGAGAACATAACAAAAAAAAAAAAAAGAAAGAATAGCGACAAGATCACCAAAACTCTTACTTGCACATTTAATTAGTCTTTCCTTGGTTTTTGTTATACCTGTTCTGGAATAAATTTTCATTGACCTACATCTGTATCTCTAGTGCACATGGTTTGGCTTCAGTAAAAGATTGCAGCAAGAATAGTGACAAAGTTATGATGGTCTGTGTAGACTGCTATCCTACCAAACTAAATTAACTTTCAATTTTATTCTCTTTTACTATTATTTACTTAAAAAGTAGGAACAGTCACAATGTTTTGGGCAAAAGTGTCCTCTGTGATCAAAAGTGCAGAACCCTGGGAATCCCAAACATAGAACAAGAGTAGAATATGTAATAAGGAAACCTGCAATGCAGATAAGAGATACGCACTGCCTGTTAGAGAAGTTTGCCCTGGGGAAATAATAGAAGCTCAGTGATAACATCTAGATCCATTTGTACAAGCTCAATATTTATTCTAATAAAAGTAGTAATTATTTCTTCTGCTAAAGGAATGTAATTGTCTTATAAGTAAATATTTGAAAATATTTTCAAATTAATATGTAATCATATACTAACTTTAAATATTTGTTATTTTCAGTACTGCATGGAAATTCATAACATCTTTTACTGAAATTAGATTGCCTGCTTCTGTGATGTAAGTTAACTTGCAGGCTGGAAAAAAATCCAGTTTAAACATTGTGCTGCACACAAACAGGATGGAGTTCACATTCAAGCAGGTAAATTTAGAAGTTACGGAAAGTGAATATTGATCCTTATTCTGCTCTCACTACTTTCAAATTTCAGTCCAACAAAGCTTTTGTAAGCTGAAAGGTGGGAGCTTCTACAGATTTTGATATACATTTGGAAGTCCGCATGATTTTTGAATCATTAGTCTTTCACAATATTATCTTTTACAGACTAGAAGTCTTAATGATATTAACATCTTTTTCTCTTCACTCCTCCTGCCTGCCATGTTGACACACGGAATGTCATCTTAAAATAACCCTAATACTGCTTAAACATTACTAAAGCAGACCTTTTGCATGCACACTAAACTTTCTTTTCTATGCAGTTTCCTCTATTAACCCACATTAAAAAAGCTTGGTAAAAGTCTTAAAATAAAGACTTCAAGGCAGCAGGAGCTGGATTTGTAACAATTAAAGTTATGACACTTTTTCTGTAAATAAAATGGTCAATACCTTTTAAATCATAGCAAAGATAATATCGACAGGTTCTAATTCAGGTGAAGGATTGAAACTTTTCCTTGGTATCATCAATACTTTGTTGAGTGTTCTGTTTTGAAATGGAAAATATCATTTTTATCATACAAATCAATATCATGCCTTCAACTGAAATAAGAAAATTCATTTCCAGTGGCTTTATCTCAGAGATACAGCATATCTTACAAAGGAGTTCAGCAATATGCAATAAAATGTACTTGAGATAAGGAAAGTTAGAGTCTAAAGAAAATCAGGAAATAATATTTTGCATAGGAGTCGATCAAAGGGGGAAGGAAGATACAAAATAATTATTGGTATATAATGGTTGATGCTGGCACTTCTTTATTTTTACTTACTAAACACTAAGGGAACATTGAATAAAACCAAACCCTTAGACCTTTTCTGAGTATTCCTTTCACTTGAATTTTATAGAAAGACTGATTAGCAAAATCAATGAAAACTATATTAACTTTTTTTCTGATGCTTCTTTATTATATCTGAACCTGAAACAGTCCACAGGTATAGCTTTTGACTCTCAAACATAGAAGCTGTTCACATGTTGAGTCAGATAAATAGGTCCTGACACTGTCTGGGGATTCATGGTTATTTCTTGAGTTAGATTATGTTCATACTAAAATACTTGACTATGACTTTAAGTCATGGAAAATAACCACAGGATGCCACAGTACATTGTCATATGTTTATATTTATCATCGTAAAATCATAGAACAGTTAAGGTTGCAAGAGACCTTAAAGGTCACCTAGTTCCAATCCCTTGCCACGGGCACCTGATGTTGTATCTGAAGTTCCACCACCCTGAGCTGAAATTTAAGTAGGAATAAAGGGAAAGATGGACCAAAAAAGCATGCGGCCTCTAAGCTGTAGCAGTATTATGTTACTAAAATAAAGCATTTTTACAACCCTTTTTTAAGCATGGTTCTGGTAAGGTTGCAGCATGACATCCAAGTTGCAGGAGATTTACAAAGTTTGTTACCAGATTATAAATCACATATGTATGTTGTATTAATAAAAGTATAGTTGCAGCTTTTCAATATTGAAAGGAAAATTTTGCCCCAAAAGCAAATACCCATTTAGGAATGCTGATTTTTATTCTAACATCACCTAAAGTGGATAAATTCAGAAAAAATGGCTGGAGCATTTTTTCAGTCCTCTGAGAAAGCATTAATAATTTCCTCCTATTCATTAATCATCATTTAATTGAGCAATAATTAAGGAAACAGCATACATTTTCATGGAGAATATGCAGCCTTAGAAGTCTCCAAGGATTGTCTAACCCTTACAAACTTATTGAAACTGGTAGCCTGAGAAGTACGGTAAATAAGCTTAGCATTTAAAATAGACAAGTTATAAAGCCATTTAAACATTTCTCATTCTGAAAGTTTTCCTGAACAACAGTGCTAAGTGAAAAGTTAAGATTATTCTACATTAATAAAATAAGGTATAATAAAATTGTACAGACCTTATAACAATGGGAGCAAGGACAAGCATCCTGAAATACTGACAAAAACTATATCCATTCATAATTTCTTATAATCACACTTCTATATCTCATCATAGTGAGAATTCAGGTAGTTGTCTGTGTTTCCATGGATCCACGTATCTGTGATTACAGTTGCATTAATAAATTACAAAAGGCACTCCTTCTGAGTCATTTACTTAAACCCCAATTTTTAATAGGAACTCCTACTGAATACAGACCATCTCAAGGAGCCTGCAATGATAAACAAAACAGAACAAGAGGGGAAAAAGATAAGAAAGACAAAATTTTCTATCACTTCCTTAAAATCCTTTTCTTCAAATATACTGAATACCATTACGTCATCCTAGGTGGAAGACCCCATCTTATATAAAATATAACCCAAACATATTTTGCAACGGTCCATCTTTTCTGAAATGTTTGAAAAGAATTCAAAATAATTGTATCATTTACACTTCAAAACAATTGTCTGCCTCATATTCAAAACAGGTATTTTCATGTCATTTTTTAACTAGAGGATTCTTTCCCTTCCCGTAAAATAAATTTACATTTATTAACTACGTTAGTAAGTAAATTGGTGACTATTGTGTGTTAAATGTCTTGCCAAGGCAAATTGCCACACAGATCTGTCAGCAGTTATTTTTAAATCCAGGAAATTGTGTTCTAAAGCTATGAA
This sequence comes from Nycticryphes semicollaris, assembly GCA_013400055.1. Classification (NCBI taxonomy): domain Eukaryota; kingdom Metazoa; phylum Chordata; class Aves; order Charadriiformes; family Rostratulidae; genus Nycticryphes; species Nycticryphes semicollaris. The sequence continues at coordinate 23,252 of VXBJ01006354.1, forward strand.
ATACATGACACCTGAGTACACAAGGTATTTTTTTTCAGAAATCGAGTTGTCAGAGTAAATATTATCAGTTGTCTCAACAGATTGCTTGGCCATCCAAAGAGACACAAACATTTATCTGTTCTTGGGGTCAGGAAGCTTCCTTTGGACCTGAGTTTCTTGAAATACAAAGAAGTATCCTTCCTTTGTCTCCCTACTTGGACATGTACGAAGGGGTAAATATTTTAACTAGCTGGTTTATAGATCAGCATAAATAAATTACAAGAATAAAAATTAACAGGAGAAATAAAATGAAAAAAAATAAAATAAAATAAACACAAAAACAGTGAACTTTGCTAAGCTGGACCAAATGTAAATTTTTTCAGAGGTGATGCATGAAAAACAGGGTAAGAAACACCATGCTGTGACATATGAGATACGCTATTGCACTTTTTATAATACCGTATCACACCTTAAATTTCCATCTTTCAACTTACTTCCTTTAGCTCTATTTTGTCACATTATTTTTGCAACTGTTGCTGAAATTAGAAGCCAGTCTTCAACAGACTTTCCCATCAAGAGAAATTATTGCTTGTGAATTAGGAGACCATTACAGTAGTATGAAAGTTATGATTACAAATAATTAAATAATACTAAACCCACTAAAACTTTCTATTAGCCAGTAAAAAATACTAGATAGAACTGGACAAAAAATAATTTCAATGAAATATGAAGATATGAGTCACCCTGAATGATTTCTTAAGGCATATAAAATGTATTATTACCTTCCAGAAACAAACAAAATGTGGAAAGATACAGGAAGCAGAATACCAAGATCAAAATATGAAGGCTTTCCTTTCCCATGTTTTTTTTTTTTTTTTAAATCTCCAGAGTGAAGAGGGGCTTTGACAAGCAAACGCTTGATTCTATTGTTGTTGCAACTGGTGTTGTTGTGCTGCATGAATGATACATTGATGATAATATTCAGAGAGGGTTAGCAAAATAAACAGAAACAAATCAATTCATCTTTATTTTCACTATCTAGAATTAACTACTGCATTTGAGAAAACATCTCCTGTTAACAATGTCTATATACATGAAAACATCCCCAGAACTTTAGCTTAGATCTTTACTATTGCTTTGCTTTTGTTTGTGTCTACACACATGACCTGTATTTCTCTTTGATTTCAGGATTCAGCTGAACTTTTATGAAACCTGCTTTGTTTCATAAAGTTTTAAACTAAATAAAGACTCCCTGATGAGAAGCAGCGTGACACAAGAGTCCTATATCAGCTCTGACCCACACTGCAGAAACTTTGGCAAATCTGTAGAAGAAACTGGGATACAACTGGGAGAGTAACTGAGAGGTTTACAAGCTCAATTGCTTTTGCTTGAGGGCAGGGTGTATTCAACTAAAGATGAATTGAGAGCATGCACTTGAAAAGTACAGTGAGGGAGTCAGGTTTTAAAAAGCATAGCGCTGAAAACATTATTTTCATGATCTTTCTTGCAATTCAACAGCCTGAAAATTTAACATGCCCATTTCTTTGCATGACATAGTAGTAATTCTACTCAGCAATTAAAGACCCTAACTGAGAAATTCACTCAGTGGAACAGAAAGCAAAATCTCAAAGATGTAACTAAATCAGATTAAGACAAAAAAGAAACAGATTCCTAAAGACATACTGTTTCCAAAAATACTTCTTTACTACTATTTCAAAATACTCTGTGTAATTCGTTCTTGTGGCATAAGATTTAGTCCACAATTTCATACATATTTGATAATTGATGCCGGAAATTCTCCTCTCCCTAATCCTTCAAATTTCCAGTTACAAAATGATCTCTATTTTTCTTCTAGAAATACAGGCATATGAAATGCATTTGCACCGCATTTAATGCCTGCAGTAATTCAAGAGGTGATTTTAAATAGTAAGTCCTGAGATATACTAGACAGTTTTAGACAATTGCAAAGCATCCTTTTGTGTCCTTTGTATTATTTCCAACCATTTCAACACTCATGACAAAGCTTTAGAGGAAATAACAAAAATTTCCAAATGGCGGGGACTGTGCCTGGGGGCTTTTATGTGGGCTTGACTATTGGCATTAGATTCTCGGTCAGGCACAGAGAGAATAAACAGAGTACAACAAATTCTTATTTTAAGAATTATAACTGCAATAACTGTTTTGGTATGGTGAATAAACTAGACCCAACATTTACTTTATCATTAAATGTGTACTATAACTGAAGACCTTATAGAAATGTATTCACAGAATTTAGGGCCAGGCATTTATTTCTCAAGAATAAACACAGTTAAGAGTCAAGCTAAAAGAATCAATATATTCTAGTTAGAAGTTTCAAGAAGTCATCCTAAAGGCACATAGCAATGGACAGCTGGCAAAAGGTTCACTAAAAATTGAGCCACATCAGCCAGTGAATTATGGGTATTATACTGAATATGGATGTGAAAGAGAGGAGTTAACCGACGTAAGACATAAATGAGAATTCAGAAGGTCCTCCTAAATATCTTTCTCAATACTCCATAGCAGCTGCCATCAGCATCAAGTTTGTTTCACTAGTCTCTCCTTTTCTGCTCTTCTACTAGCCAGAAAATGGAAGAGAAGCTTTGCATATGTGGAAGCAGTAGTGAATATAAGAAAGATCTTTTGATATCTTTCAATTTTTATCCTGTGCAATTTAATGTGATAGGTGTTTAAACATTACATCTGTTGATGTCATTTATTTATATGGATGGAAGTTCTGTAACCGCCTAATTTTCAGTTTCATCTGTACTAAGAACTCTTTCTTACATTCATTGCTCTTTCTGCTATAAAACTGAGCAGCCCAGCCAAACACAGTTTACTTTTTATGATGTAAATAGAAAAAAATAGACACCTTACAGTTCCTTTTATTCCTCTGTTCAATTCCAGCAAGGTTATAATCCAGAGCAACTTTTTACTGATCAGTAATTTCATTCTTTGCTGCAATCAAGTGTGAAATATACAGAAACAGAAAAACACAGTGGAAGTCAAGAAAGGCACAAGCCAAGTTTGCACTACATCTTTTACTGTTCAAAAGAACAGTGATGTGAAATTAGTGAAATTTGTTATTGCTTATTGTAAGCAATCCTTTTAAAGACAGAAAATTAAAGACAGCTTTTAAAAATATCAAAATGTGTTCTATGTGTTAGTGAAACACAGGTAATAGGAAAGAAGCTCAAGCTGAACTTTCCTCCCTGTAAGCCCTCTCCTTATTAAACTGACAAAATAATACTCCATGAACTCTAAATTTTGTTATTCCAGTTAGCTTTCTGACCTGTCGAGTATCAACTCTCACAATCTGTTACAGAATATTTTTCTGCTCCCAGAATACTCCCAAAACAATTAAGACTCAAGACAAAACCATACTGAAATCCATTCACTGCTGGTTGAAGGTATCATGCATTTCCAGAAATCCAAGGTGAATTTGAGTGGATTTTTTAAAATTCTGGTTTGAGAAAATGCATTATTGTATTTGATTGTTTTCCCCCCTCAAAAAAATTAAACTTTTTTAAAAAATTAAATCAGATACTGGAGTGGAAAAACAGGTAAAAGGAAATTGTTTAACTCATTTACATATTCACCTGTACCAGCTGCTATCATTCTCCTATAAAAATATTGAATGTGTGAAGAAATACCACTGTGTGCAACAGAAATTGGGATTTGGTGCCAGTAAAATGTTTGGCATATTGAAAAAGTACTATACTTTCACTTATTCATTTAAGCTTAAAGATCCGCTTAAGTGCATTGCTATGTGAGTGTATCTGGCAGAAAATCCACATTCTAGGGTCAAAGTAAAACGACATTGAACAGATCTGAGTATTATACAGCTCTGTAAACATACTCATTTTCTAAATTTCCTGAAGTGGAAGTACACAGGGATGGCATTGTTAAAATTGCCCCCTAGTTCATGATGACAGGTACTTAGCATCACAATTTTAACACTATACAGATAGCAAGAAGACAAAATTAAAAAAAAAAAAAAAAAAGGTAATACAGTTAAGGATCAAGTCAGTGTTCTATAGAAAATATACCAGAACATACTAAAAATCATCAACAAAATAATGTATCTACAACATTATATAGATGTAATTAATTGTATTCAGCAAATCAGGGATAGGAAAATTAAGGTGTTATTTTGCTTTGCCTTACAAATTGCTATTTGCAAAGTAATATTGTAAAACACAAGAATATATACAAGTCTTAATTTCTATCTTGTGGAGAAAACTGCCAATAGAAGAGGAAAGCTTTATTTCACACCTTGAATGAGATTACTTAGAGATTTTTAAAGATACTGGAATTTACTACATAGAAAAAACATAGTATAAACAAAATTATTTGAATAGCATACCTAATATTGGGTCTCTTTGATTCAAAACACAATATAATAATCTTTAAGGATTTTTTTTTTCTAAGAAGAATATACATTTCTTATCTTAAGTGGCAACCAAAGCTACAGAGTCAGAATATTCTAGAGAGATTTACTTTGAGTAAAATCTCACCAGAAATTTTTATGTTGGAAGATTTGTGTGCATAAAATTCAGTGAAACTAAGTATTTTTGTTGGCTTTTGAACAGGCTAGCGCTACGATAGATCCAAAATGAAAAACACCACTTTCCACCCTCCAAAAAAGATAATATCTCATTGTTCCACAAAAGACATAAAATTTGTGGAGTGTGGTGGAACAAAAATCTGTTCTGCTAGGTTTCCATTTCTATGATGGTCACAGCAGAAGATGACTGGCTGCTGAGTCTGATGTAATGAACTGGCTCTATTATAGATAGCCTTTGTTACATTTCTATTTTTTCTAAACTTTGCAACACCAAATAATACCACACAATGGACACTAATTTTAGAATGTATCTATGGAGTAGCAGTATCTGTAGCTTCAATTTTCATAGTCTGAAGGCTGTATGCTTAGACATAATCATTGTTTCACCAGAGCTTGAAACAAAATAAAACTATAACATTATTCTCATAAGTCTTTGGAGAAGATTCTATCTAAGCATCTCTCAAGTAGCAGTAATGAGCTACAATCACACAGAATCACAGAATCTTAGTGGTTGGAAGGGACCTTTGAGATCATCGAGTCCNCAACCCTCACCTTATCCTCACAGCTCTAAGTTTACAGGGTAGCAATGAAAACCAGATACTAGTTTAAAGGTTGTTATCAAAGGTACTAGGAGACTCATCAATGGTACAAAAACATGTAGGACATTAATCTACCGAGTAGACCCTAGATATATATTAGGACCAGGGTTCTTAACAATACCCAAGGAGTTAAGTTCAGATAGCTGATTAATGAAAACAAATCAATTAATAGTAACTGAAATAATATGGAACCCGGCAATTGACATAAGACCCCTGTGGTAATAATCTGACAAGCTCACATAAAAAATGTAAATCTTTATCATTTAAGCAACCATATAAAGTCCACAAAAGTAAAGATTTTTAAATGAGTTACAAACCTAAATTATTCTCAATTAAACATCTCACAAAGCATAATTTTAAAATTAATCAAAAGGGACAGTAATAAAGAGAATTCTGTCACAAAATGTCATCTGACCACAGCTGTGTATAAGAAGAGCTGAATTAAGAAAGTGCATTGTTGTGAATGATGATATGCCAAATTTCCCTATTGTTGTATGCATAAACGTTAGGAGAAGCAAGGCACAGCATGTGCTTTTCTGATTAGGAATACAGAAAAAAAGATAAGCAGATTTCCATTTATAAGCAGCATCTAGAGTAAGATTACAAGGAAGAGGACAGTGAAAAAATACTAATAATTCTCTTCATCGACAAGAAAGCCTCTTAAATACATAGCTGTTTCTCTCTAATGGATTGAATCCTGGAGTTCTTGAAATCAATATTACATTTTTAGTTTTAAGGGGCACTGAAGAGGTCAAATGTGGTTTTTAATTACTTAATAGAGCTTATAAAAAGTTTGTTTTCTGGTGACTGATTTTTTCAACATAGCATGAGGGCAAAACTTAATTAGCTGGCTACATTTTCTGATTATCATGAAAAAACACATGCTCTAGTCTTCTAGTAGTATTTAAATCCCCAAACCACTTCATCAAAGTATATAAAGTTTAAATTTAAATTAACTTAATTTATATTGGTTTTTTGCCTCCTTCAGGACTCCTATTTGGTGTTAGTACTGGTTCTGCAATTTTAAAGACTTAGTTCTTAAAAACTGACCATTTATTAAGTTGGAATATTTACATCCATTTAAGTGGGTTTGCATGCCATCTGTGCCATCATTAATTTATACTAGATTTAGAAATATGATACAGCTTAAAGTATTACCTGTTGACATGAATTTTGTTTGAATGCTGCAGATAAATAGGGGCTTAAGTGACAGCTGTTTAGATGCACCATTGTTTGTTAGCATATTATAGCTTTTTTCTGCTGCAGGTTGCACTGACAGTACCTAATCCAAGAATGAAGAGTCCAAATACATTTTATGCAGTATGAAATAGAACACACTTTTGCTGTAAGAACAGTTGTCTTTAGCCCAAACAATTGTGCTCATATGCAGGACAAGCCTACCTGCCCTTGATCTTTGCATTCTCATAAAACAAAAGTGGTACCTTAGTTACAGGAAAGGAATAGCAATTGCAAAGCAGGATAAGCACAATAGTAGCAGCAAGTATTAGACCACTACTAGTCTTGGAAAGTACTTTCATGACTGAACCTAAGCACCAGGTCTGTCATGATACACTACAAAACACAGTGGTATCAAGACAGGTAGAGAGCATACCCTTTGGATATTTCAGAAATTATTTACTACACAAACTAGGGAAGGAGATTCTCTTAGAAGTCAACGTTTCTAGAAAAAGTTTTCTGCTATATTAAAGAAACTGAAAAAAAATATGAAAGAAACTGAAAAAAAAAAAAAAAAAAACTTGATAATTACAAGCATTAAAAAGATCTCCCCTCAGCCTTCTCCAGGCTAAAGAATCCCAGCTCTCTCAACCTTTCCTCATAAGGGAGATGCTCCAATCCCTTAATCATCTTTGTTACCCTATGCTGGACTCTCTCCAGTAGTCTCCTGTCTCTCTTGAACTGGGGAGCACAGAACTGGATGCAGCATTCCAGTTGTGGCCTCATCAGTGCAGAGTAGAGGGGGAGAACAACCTCTCCTGACCTACTGACCACACTCTTCCCTACGCAGCCCAGGATTCCATTGGCCCGCTTGGCCACAAGGGCACATTGCTGCCTCATGGGTAGTTTACTACCAGGATCAACAGATCCTTCTCCTCAGAAGTGCTCTCCACCCGTTCTGCCCCTAACGTATATCGGTGTCCAGAATTCTTCCTCCCAAGGTGCAGGACCCTACACTTGCCATTGTGGATCCTCATGAGGTTCTTCTCTGCCCAGCTTTCTAGCCTGTCCAGGTCATGCTGGACAGCACCACAGCTTTCTGGGGTGTCAGCCAGCCCTCCCAGTTTGGTATCATCAGTGAACTTGCTGAGGATACACTCGATCCCCTCATCCAGTTCACTGATGAATATGTCAAACAAAACTGGACTCAGTATTGACCCTTGGGGGACGCCACCTTCCAACTTGACCTTGCTCCATTAATCGCAACCCTCAGAGTCCTGTCACACAGCCAGTTCTAAATCCACCTCACTGCCCCCTCATCTAGCCCTCACTTCCTCAGTTTCCTAATGAGGATGTTATGGGAAACAGTGTCAAAAGCCTTGCTGAAGTCAATGTAAACAACATCTTCTGCTTTCCCCTCATCCAGCCAATGAGTTATAACATCATAGAAGGCTATCAGATTGGTCAAGCATGATTTACTCTTGGTAAATCCATGCTGACCCCTTCCAATAGCTTCCTGTTCTTCAACATGTTTGGAGATGACATCTAAAACAAGTCACTCCATTACTTCACCAGGGATGGAGGTGAGACTAATTGGCCTGTAGTTCCCTGGGTCCTCCTTCTTGCTCTTTTTGTAGACTTGCCTTTCTCCAGTCTTCAGACACCTCTACTACTCTCCATGACCATTCAAAGATGATGGAGAGTGGCCCAGCAATAAAATCTGCCAGCGCTCTCAGCATTCACAGGTGCATCCTGTCAGGGCCCATGGACCTATGGATGTTTAGTTTGGCCAGTTGGTCTCTAACCCGATCCTCCTCTACTGAGTAAAAATCTTCCTCTCTCCAGACCTTCCTCCTTGTCTCTAGGGTCTGGGCTTCATGAAGGACAGCTTTAGCAGTGAAATCCAAAGCAAAGAAGGCATTCAGTAACGCCACCTTCTTTGTGTCTTCCACCACTAGGTCACCCATCTCATTTTTCAGTGGGCCTACATTTTCCCTAGTCTTTCTATTAATATACTGAAAGAACCTCTTGTTATTTTTAACTATACTGGCCAAGATGAGTTCTGCTTTCTAATTTTCCTCCCGCATAGCTTCACTACGTCTTGGTATTCCTTATAAGTTGCCAATCCCCATAAGCTTTCCTTTTGTTCCTGAGGTCCAGACAAAGCTCTCTATTTATCCAGGCTGGTCTTCTATACCATCTGCTCATTTTTCGGGACCTGGGGATGGCCTTCTCCTGTGCTTTTAAGAGTTCCTCCTTGAAATATGACCAGCCTTCCTGGCCACTACTGCCCTTCAGGACTGTCTCCCAAATAATAAATTACCTCTTGAGGTAGAAGCCAGATCTCAATGTGAAATTGCATTACTTTTTTATGCCCTTCAAGCTTTTTTTGATATAATTGCTCTTTTCAGTGGGGCAATTTTTGCTTCCACTACTTGCCGAGAAGCTCTGGTCAAGGCCAGTGCTAAAGCTTTTCTTTAATGTTGCAATGAACAGGTTCAGCCTGTCCGAGGTACACACTGTTCGTTACCATTTATCTTCATTCCATATCTGGTTCTGCTGCTGGTGAAAAAAACAAGGTCAAAAATTATTATTCTGAATTCACAGTAGCAATGAAAATAACCCTCTTAGTTAAAAGATTGACTAGTGCTTATCCCTAGAAACAGACACCAGAAAACAAGTGTAATAAAATTTGCACTTCAGCTAATAAAGACAAAACAAATGCTGCAACTACTGAAGAGGCCATTTTAAACAAAACAAGCATGCTTGGCACAACCTTAACTCATAGCTCTCTTCAGAAAATGTAATTGAGTGACTAGATAGAGATTTGTGGATTTGTGTCACTTTTCAAATAAGGTTCAGCACACACTTTTAGAGGGCAACAATCATCTCCACTGCCGTAAGTAGGGAGTTGCATAGATCATCTGCCTTTTGTAATCACTCATTCCCCATTTTGTAATCACTCATTCTAGACCTGTTCATTTCAGAATGTTCTGAAAAAATCTAGTATTACAGGCTATTGTTGAAAACCAATAATTTTAAGATTCAATGATTCACCTGTCAGGCCCTTTATTACTCCTAGACCAGTGTAGCTGCCGTGTGGAAAAACAAAATAGTTCGTTACTCAAATCTTTTGAAAATGTTCTTAGAAGAAGGCTATTTAAAGAAGCAATGGATTATTGATGCAAAAGCCAATTGTAAAGTTCTTGCTCTGAGTAGAGCCTTACCTCTTGAGTCTCATTGATTTCATGGCTGCCTACAATTTCAGAAGCACTTCAGTCAAAGGGTTACAGAAAATAAGTAAACAAAGGTATACTTGGCTGAATGCATTTATCTCAGGGAAACACACAGGACATCATCAATGCGCTATCTGCTGCCTCTAGTAACACGTGAGAAAAAAATACAAACAGCAGAAAGACACCTTTTCTTAGCAAAAACAGTGTATGCTGTAAGCAACCATGGCATATAATCCAATTAAACAATCTTGGAGAACAGAGATTCAGCACCAAGGGGAAAATAAATAAAAAACCACACACACCAAAACAACAAACAAAAAGCACCACACCATACTGACCATTTCTGCTTCCTGACTAGAAGTCAAAGTCCAAACTATCTGAACTCAGATGCTGTTGCTTGCAATTCACAGAGAAGAATCACTCAAGTATCACAGGGAGAGGGGTGCAGTTTCCCCAGTGTTGCATCCTGCTCAGGCTTCAACANAAACAAGTCACTCCATTACTTCACCAGGGATGGAGGTGAGACTAATTGGCCTGTAGTTCCCTGGGTCCTCCTTCTTGCTCTTTTTGTAGACTTGCCTTTCTCCAGTCTTCAGACACCTCTACTACTCTCCATGACCATTCAAAGATGATGGAGAGTGGCCCAGCAATAAAATCTGCCAGCGCTCTCAGCATTGACAGGTGCATCCTGTCAGGGCCCATGGACCTATGGATGTTTAGTTTGGCCAGTTGGTCTCTAACCCGATCCTCCTCTACTGAGTAAAAATCTTCCTCTCTCCAGACCTTCCTCCTTGTCTCTAGGGTCTGGGCTTCATGAAGGACAGCTTTAGCAGTGAAATCCAAAGCAAAGAAGGCATTCAGTAAC
>VXBJ01006354.1:33704-44993 GCA_013400055.1 Nycticryphes semicollaris
CTCTGCCTTCTCTGTGTCTTCCACCACTAGGGCACCCATCTCATTTTTCAGTGGGCCTACATTTTCCCTAGTCTTTCTATTAATATACTGAAAGAACCTCTTGTTATTTTTAACTATACTGGCCAAGATGAGTTCTGCTTTCTAATTTTCCTCCCGCATAGCTTCACTACGTCTTGGTATTCCTTATAAGTTGCCAATCCCCATAAGCTTTCCTTTTGTTCCTGAGGTCCAGACAAAGCTCTCTATTTATCCAGGCTGGTCTTCTATACCATCTGCTCATTTTTCGGGACCTGGGGATGGCCTTCTCCTGTGCTTTTAAGAGTTCCTCCTTGAAATATGACCAGCCTTCCTGGCCACTACTGCCCTTCAGGACTGTCTCCCAAATAATAAATTACCTCTTGAGGTAGAAGCCAGATCTCAATGTGAAATTGCATTACTTTTTTATGCCCTTCAAGCTTTTTTTGATATAATTGCTCTTTTCAGTGGGGCAATTTTTGCTTCCACTACTTGCCGAGAAGCTCTGGTCAAGGCCAGTGCTAAAGCTTTTCTTTAATGTTGCAATGAACAGGTTCAGCCTGTCCGAGGTACACACTGTTCGTTACCATTTATCTTCATTCCATATCTGGTTCTGCTGCTGGTGAAAAAAACAAGGTCAAAAATTATTATTCTGAATTCACAGTAGCAATGAAAATAACCCTCTTAGTTAAAAGATTGACTAGTGCTTATCCCTAGAAACAGACACCAGAAAACAAGTGTAATAAAATTTGCACTTCAGCTAATAAAGACAAAACAAATGCTGCAACTACTGAAGAGGCCATTTTAAACAAAACAAGCATGCTTGGCACAACCTTAACTCATAGCTCTCTTCAGAAAATGTAATTGAGTGACTAGATAGAGATTTGTGGATTTGTGTCACTTTTCAAATAAGGTTCAGCACACACTTTTAGAGGGCAACAATCATCTCCACTGCCGTAAGTAGGGAGTTGCATAGATCATCTGCCTTTTGTAATCACTCATTCCCCATTTTGTAATCACTCATTCTAGACCTGTTCATTTCAGAATGTTCTGAAAAAATCTAGTATTACAGGCTATTGTTGAAAACCAATAATTTTAAGATTCAATGATTCACCTGTCAGGCCCTTTATTACTCCTAGACCAGTGTAGCTGCCGTGTGGAAAAACAAAATAGTTCGTTACTCAAATCTTTTGAAAATGTTCTTAGAAGAAGGCTATTTAAAGAAGCAATGGATTATTGATGCAAAAGCCAATTGTAAAGTTCTTGCTCTGAGTAGAGCCTTACCTCTTGAGTCTCATTGATTTCATGGCTGCCTACAATTTCAGAAGCACTTCAGTCAAAGGGTTACAGAAAATAAGTAAACAAAGGTATACTTGGCTGAATGCATTTATCTCAGGGAAACACACAGGACATCATCAATGCGCTATCTGCTGCCTCTAGTAACACGTGAGAAAAAAATACAAACAGCAGAAAGACACCTTTTCTTAGCAAAAACAGTGTATGCTGTAAGCAACCATGGCATATAATCCAATTAAACAATCTTGGAGAACAGAGATTCAGCACCAAGGGGAAAATAAATAAAAAACCACACACACCAAAACAACAAACAAAAAGCACCACACCATACTGACCATTTCTGCTTCCTGACTAGAAGTCAAAGTCCAAACTATCTGAACTCAGATGCTGTTGCTTGCAATTCACAGAGAAGAATCACTCAAGTATCACAGGGAGAGGGGTGCAGTTTCCCCAGTGTTGCATCCTGCTCAGGCTTCAACAGGCCGTATGAGTTAACTGAAGGGCCCATTGCGATTAACAGAAAAATGGAAGGTTGTCAAATTGTAACGAAATCAAAATGTTTGAGTAGCAGATTCTAGTTACGGTTAATTTTAAAACTTCATTTACTGCTCTCAGCCTACTTTCTTTCCTGTTACACTGAGGATTTGTATCTTGGCTCAGATTTTGCTAGCTCTGGAAGTACATGGATTTTATATATAGCTATTCTTTCTCTGGTAATGAGTTTTCTATGTTTAATCATCTGTGCTATAGCAGAATTTATGTATAAAAACTGATAATTTACATGTGGTCAATTTGCCTAAATCTTCCTTCAGCTGCTGCCATCCTGGAACGTAATATTTCTGCAAATACATTAAAATATGGTACATATTACAATAAAAATTACTCAGCAATCATATAAATATTGTTTGTTTTATTGACGTACTTATGATACTTCTGTCCATATCTAAACCTGTCACGGTAGATATTCTAATGAAGTATATTAGCACTGGGCAACTGAATTATTTTTCCAATTTATTAGGATTGAAATTTTATTTTATAGCATATTCAAAAATAACAGTTTGTCATAATATCATAGGTGATCCCAGACACAGTTAACCTCCAGGATGCTGAAGTTGTTTACCAATAGCTCAGCCTGGAATCCTCCTTTTTCCCAGCACTTTCTGTTGTGACAAGTTCTAGTTAATTCCATTCACCTAATGAAATTCAGCAGTTTATTTTCACTTCCTTGATTTTTTTTCCACTTGCTACAGGATGCATGAAGGCTATTTCCAAACTGCCCTGTGGCAGGAGAAACCTAGGCCACAGACTCACAGTCTATAATATTCTCTCTGCTCAGAACTATTAACCTGTGGAGATGACTGATGCAAAACCAATGCATAGCACTTTGCCTGCTCTTCAAGGTTTTGTATCATGTCATTACGGCCCCAAGACAAAATGGAAGTATCTAAAATAATTTCCAAACAGCACTGAATTTACTATCGTAGTTCTGAGGAAGCACCGCATGCTTGGGAGAATACTGGAGAAAATTACGATGTCACATGGCAACTAGGAGGTTTTTCTGGTCCAAGGAAACCATGATGTGTACTGTCTGTGTAGGACACCCTTTGCAGCAAACTGTCCTGTCCAGACAAGCTACCACAGCTCCACATAAAAAAAGAAGTACCTGGTTCAATCCAGAAGGTACAGGTTCATGTGACCAGAATCCAGAAATGAAAGAGAACACTAGTTGTCTTGGTAGTACAGATCCATCTCAGGTAAGTCCTCTTTAAATTTATCCTGACTTTTACTCACATGATTTGAGAAGATTGTCACTGATGAGACTGAATCCTGGGTGCATCTCTGGGAACTGCAATGGCTGCCACATCTGCTTTGCCTCTAACTTCTTAAAATCATAGAATTGTCTAGGTTGGAACAGACCTTTGAGATCATCTAGTCCAACCATCAACATAAGTCTGATAAAAAAACAACAATCCATCACTAAACCACATCATTAAGCACTATGTCAACCCGTCTTTTAAATACCTCCAGGGACGGTGCCTCACCACTTCCCTGGGCAATCCATTCCAATGCTTAATAACCCTTTCAGTCTACAAAGTTTTCCTAATATCTAGTCTGAACTTCCCCTGGCACAACTTGAGGCCACTTCCTCTTGTCCTGTCACCTGTGACTTGAGAGAAGAGATTGACCCCCACCTGTCTACAACCTCCTTTCAGGTAGTTGTAGAGAGTGATAAGGTCTCCCCTCAGCCTCCTCCAGACTGAACAACCCCAGCTCCCTCAGCCGCTCCTCAAAAGGTGTACTCTCCAGACCCCTCATCAGCTTTGTTGCCCTTCTCCAGACCCGCTCTAGCACCTCAATCTTTTTCGTGGTAAGGGTCCCAGAGCTGTACATGATACTCAGTACTCTTCAACAGTGCTGCAGGTTGTCAACTATTCGCCTCCCTGCCTCCTCCTTCCCTATCAGAATTACACATCTAGACTATATGATTTGTGTTGCAGTAGTGCAATTCTGGGCAATTTTTACAAAACTGCTGTAACTTGTTCATACCAACACAACCTGAACTAAGAGGAAATGAGACATGCAGTTTTCATATCTTCTCTTAACTGTTAGCACTTACTTGCTTTAGGGCTCAAATGGGCTTTCCATTAAACATCACGAGGGGGAAAAAAAAAGACCTACCAGACATTCTAGAAAAAGTTTAAGATACCCATGTACTTTCCAACTTAAAAGCATGGCCAGAGTTGCTCCTTTAAGTAAGAACTGACTAGAGGAGTTCTGGCCCACTAACATTTCTTCTTCCCATAGCAATAGTTTAATATGTTACTTCTTTCATGAGATTAGTACTCACCTGTGTGGATTCAGATGCAATTTCTACTACCTCTTTTAAGCCCTGCACATTTGGAAAGTATTACTTGTATCTGGCTTTGCTGAGCAGCCATCTCAGGGAAAAAGTGTTAAAGTTCCTATAATCATTGCTTGCTTTCTAGATTTTCTCTTGAGAGCATTGGCATATTATAACAAATAGTTATAAATATAGGCACTTTTTCTTTTGCATCTTTTGTCATCTGAGAAAGTCCATTAAATCCTGCTAGTGACCCCTGTAAAAATTCCATTAACAACTGCATTCTCCACTCCAGCTTCAAGCTAAATAATCCCTCCATTTTGCCTTATTCAATAACCCCAACCATTACCCTGGAGTTTGTATTACATAATAAACTCAATTCATGTGAGCAATTACTTCCTCCAGTAAAGAATTGCCCCCAAAGCTGTTTGAAAATACAGGGGGTTTTGCAGCTACCTTTCTCTTTCTCTATTTTAAATCCACTGGGGAAATTCAGTATTATTTTAAGCACGTAAAGATGATGTTTGACCACCCATTTAATTTTTCATAGATGGCCAGTTCTAAGCTTGGTAGCAGGACATTATTACACCAAAAAGTACACTTTTTCCCCTTACACATTAAGTCAGATCGAATCATGGGTTTGCATTTTCTTGGTAATAGTTGTGTCCGTTTATTCTGTTCATTGATATATGTCAAATGCTGTACTGGCATAATTCAGAAGAAAAATATCCAGAGTCTTGTTTTTCATGAGCAATATTTATTACTCGGGGATGTTAATGTCTGAACACCAGAACATCATGCTGGCTGGGATACATGCACTGAAAACTTCTCTACTGCTTTGTGCTGGTCTAATTCATTCCTGTGTTAGCAGGTAGTGTGCTGAAATGCATAAGGAACTCTGCAGAGGTACTCCGTATGCTGTGCAACACACTGCCCAGTCATTAGCACAGAAACACAAAGGGAAAGACTTTTCCAAACCTCTTGGCTTGGTTTTTCCTTTCTTTTTCATCCCCCTAACTTATTCTTTCTGTGTTTTTTCCCTGCTGTACAGCAGAGAGAAAAAAACAAACAAACAACTTTTTTTCTTTTTTAATAAGAAAATAATTTAATCATCATCACTTGGCACCACATAGTGTATACCCATATTCTAAAGGATTTGGACCTGTATGGCCACAAAAATACACAATTTTGTCAAGCATTCCTCCATTATTTCCACTCCAGATCTCTCAGGCACACCGATATCTTTTCTTCTGTGCCCAAAACCTCTCTTCATAGCCAACTGCCTACAGCTACCACCTGCCCATGTTAGAGCAGGAGCCCACTCCAGGTTGTGCCAGAGGATGCAAAGACCCTGGCCAGCATGACAAAATAAGAGTAGCAGGAGCTCACATCAGTCTGAGGAGCAGATGGAGTTAGAGAAACTCTCCCTATGAACAGAGAAATGCAGGGACAGTCCTTGTTTTGCAGTTTGAAACAGTTTGAAGGAAAACCTTCAGAATTTTCCAGCACTGTCCACAAGGCTTTCCCAGCATTCTTACTCCTCCTTTCTCTTATAGTGCAGTCAGCTGAAATTCCCACCTGATGTAATTTGGAAGCCTTAAAACATCAGATTTTATTTCTCTTTCTTTAAATCAGGATCTAGAATGTTTTCCTTGTCCTTTTATTCAAATGTTCCTCATTGCTCTGCTTCTTCCTGAAAAGGCTCTTTTATTTTGAAATTAAATCTAGTGATAAATTAAAATACACTGAAAGAAACTTAACCTTAGAAAGACAACTTCAATAAATTAAGAGTTTCCTCTTATTTATATGAAACAATGTATAGTCATGTATTTTTGTGTCCATATCTATCTCCTCAGGGGGCATTACTAACTGTTAGACCTTCAAAGGTAGTCCTCAGGTTTAGGCCATCTGACTTACATCTCTGAAAATGCAGCATCTACAGTTTGGAGAAAAAAAGTGGTATTCTTTTAAGTCATTATAAAATCTGTATGCCTCACATCTATAAACCAGTTCTATCTGTCTTAAACTGAGGGATTAGAAGAAGTTGGGGAGGAAAGTGGGTAAAAGTCTAGTTTTGTGGGATTGTTTGGGGTTTTTTTTAACATATCTTATTAAACGTTTGATATATTACTTATCCTTATTATCAACATTATTAGCAAAATAATTCTATGGCATAGAATTCAAAAAGAGGCATTTAAGAAAGTCTGCAAGCATATCAAATATACGTTACCTGAAAAAGCATAGTCCATGCAGTACTACTTTTGACTGGGACTTTTTGATTTCACAGACCTTGATTACATTTACAGTCACCATCACTAAAATAAAATAAAAAAAATCCTTGAACATTACTACTGCTAAACTTGAACTATATGAACTCTCCAACTGGAGACCTACTGTAGGAAGGCAAGATAAAAAGACTCTGTACGTATCAGTATTCAGATAAACAAAACGGAGACTTAAGGAAAAGCGAGTCTTGCAAGTTTCCTGAAAGATTTCTGAATTGGTTAGACCACTTTGTTTATTTTACAACTGTGTTGTCCAATTTACCATTTTTTCTGGAAATTCTTCTCTATAAACCAATTTTTAATTAAAATAAAAAAAAAACCAAACAAAAAAACCCCTAATCTATACCATAATTATTAATTTAAGCCTTTAAGGTTTTAAAGGCTTTAAATGGGCTGACCAACAGATGTATCTTACCACAGTAACAAAACATTGTTGTGTTGCTTGAGCTGTGTCACATAGCAGAAAATCTGTGTCTATGAAATTCTTAGCTAATTAATTCAATACTCTGTACAATGCAGTAAAAACATATTTAGCATGCATGAGGTACTTCAGGTCCCTAGGGCCACTGCATTCTTTTTTTCCAGCCTCTTGAAATATACACTATCTACACAATAACAAAACTAATCTGCAACCTATGCCCCACCCTGGCGAAATAACACTGGGTATGAGTACTTGCCTCCCTTGTTCCAGTAATTAAAATATATCCTCCAAAACTGGAAGTGGAATGTGAGAATCTTTCTGAATAACACTGCAATTTCCTTAACTTACTTATGGTAAACTGTTAAAAAGTTTGAAAGTCACGAGAAAATATAAGCCAAGTGTTGCTTCAGGCTGTAATTAATAAGACTTCATGCACTAAACTGTATAGGCTGTGA
Organism: Nycticryphes semicollaris; assembly: GCA_013400055.1. NCBI lineage: Eukaryota > Metazoa > Chordata > Aves > Charadriiformes > Rostratulidae > Nycticryphes > Nycticryphes semicollaris. The sequence goes on from VXBJ01006354.1 coordinate 41,019, forward strand.
TATAGATACATATCCACAGTTGACTGCAATGATAAACATTCATTTTCAGTCTTCATCCAAGACTCAAACAAACAGACATTTATAGCACTGAAAAAGAATAGTACATACAGTGTCCCAAGACTACCTCAGTTCTACAAGGAAAATTCTAACAAAATAGGTCACAGAGCATTTTAAAAGTAGAGGCACAGAGGCTTAAGCAGACTCTAATTACCAGCACTATCAGGTGATGCCATTCTAGAACATTTCAATTTTCCCAGCCTGATATTTTAATGGTAGTTTGAAAGGCTAAAAAAAAATAATAAAAAACTACTAAGATGACAGCTCAATTGTGCAGCAAGACTAAGTCATATTATACAAAGAGATCCAATAAAGAATCTCTTTTTATCACTGAGGTTTTTCCTTTGTGATCTTAACATATGGCTTTCCTTCATGCCAAGAAACAGTCAATAAAAAGAAGCTTTTGTTCTTGAACCATACCTTTGTTCTTCCCAAGCCTTAGCAACTGTTCATCAGCTCATGGATTCAGTAAGAGTAGAATATGGGGAAAGATTTAGTACAGTAGAACTCTTTATTGCTTACCTGAGTCCAGCCTTAGTCTCCTATCTGACATTAACTCAGAGAACTAGATCTACTAAATACTACCACTAGTGACAAAACCAGCAAGAAAAACATCTTCCCTTTTCTATTATATTGCAGACCACATCCCTTGAGCTAAGCATGGCCTGACGTGACCGTTTTCTGCAACAGTAAGAGATGTAAATTTTTTAATTGGTTTATTGTGGTGAGCAAGGTCTGTTAAGTAATTAAATTAATATAGAATATGAAATTTCTTTACCAGATTTTACTGAGCACAAAGAGCACTATTCCACTTAATAAACTGAGAATCAGACCAGAGCACTGAACTATAACAAGCACAGGTACAGCTGAGCAGGCAACCAGATAACATTTCTCATTTCTCAGGCCCAGGTCTCATTGCTGCCCATTTCTGAGCTGCATATCAGGACAAAATATAGGAAAATAAATTCTCCCATGCACAGAGATTCCGTATGCGGGAAGCCTGGACCAGGAGTCATGGGGCACTTCAGCAGTTCCTGAGAGGTAGGCAATCAGAGGATGGGGAAAGTCGGAGCTCCAGTCAAGGGGAACATCTGCCACAGAGGTCATCCTTGTGCATCAGAACAGCTTCAATTTTTCTCACCACATGAAAGCTTGGGTTTGTGTCTTGCAGAAACCAAAATTATGATTATTTTTCCATCACAGTTAACTTTATAATATTAAAAAAAAATCTACACACCTGATTTTGAGAAAATTCGTCGACCAAAAGAACCACTAAAAATTATTTGGATTGCAAGGCGAAGGCACGTGTCTAAATTAAAGTAATGTGACACCAAAGCACGTGTTGGTGGTGGCATCAAAACCAGATATTTTTTCTAATGGCTGTGTCATACCTTAAAGCCACTGTAAGTCTATGTGGAATTTCTTTGAAAAATTGTTCTGCTCTGTGTGATACCATAAATCATAGCAAAAACTAAGAATAGACATTTCATAAACCTTCATTTGATCATACAACCTGAAATCTTAACTAGCTCTTTATAAGGCAGATACTCCATGACTTACATTATTCCTCACCAAAAAAAATTACAAATTTGTCACTAAGGATATATATATATTTTTAAGTAACTGATAGGATTCCATATTAAATGACCTGTGATCCCCAGAAATTGTTCTGCTTCCTTCCTGTAAAGGAATTATTTTTGTCTCTTATTTCATGATAATATAGAGAGTTTCTTATATAGGTACAATTTAAATAATAATGAACTTGTTCTACTAAGGGCAACTAGGAACATTAACTTCAAATTTAGCAACAATCCACTTAGCTTTCTAAACCGAACTCCCTGATTACTAAAGATACTGAGGGTGTCTGATATCTTTTCAGTTTATTTAAAAAAGCTAGCTAATACTAAAATAATGCTCATTTAAGTTACTTAGGATCTCTAATGACATGTTAGAGACATACTAGTATTCTTCTACACATAACAATAAAAATTAGTATTATAATTATTGTTTCTTTGGTTTGTGAATGTTTGTACGATCTCCACTATGGAACATTTGATTTCTGAAAGCTTCAGACTCAGTTTTGATGTTTCCAATAAAGAGAGTTATTTCAAATTACACCGGGGAGATTAAGAAGCCAATTCAAAACCTTCAAAGAGAAAAAGCTACTTACACTGATCTTAAATAGCTTTAGATCACGCTTGTATGTACTCAGGCTCCAAAGAGGGTGTCCTTTTTAAGAAGCTTCTCATTTTAGTTCCATGAGGACCAGAGGGATATAACACGCACAACGTTATGAACCATTTCCATTTCAGTTAGCCTTTTAAAATAACTGGATTTTTCTTTCATCAAAAAACAGAGCAATCTACAGGCTAGAGATATGGTCATGTCCATCAGTGGTCCTAATTGCAAGTTCCAAAAAGACATTACAACAGAATCCCCAGCTGCTGAAGTTATTTCACTACAAATTTAGTTCAGTAAATTATTTAAACTTTTTGTAACGTGAAGTTATGATTCCTACTGTAAGTACCTTATATTTGCAAGCAACGGATTTCTGTTCAGACTATGGTTCAGAAAAGCCTTATAAAGAATGAGGACGTGTCAGCTGAGCACCATGCAGTCTTAAAGGTAACAGCAGGAAAAACACCTCTGGGCGGAATCCCTCTCTCAGGAACCCTTTATTTTACTATCAAACATCTTTCAAGCATAGAGATACATGATAATTCCGCACCAATCCTGGTTACACTGCCAGTGTAGCTACTGATTAGCACTAGAGTGGATTTTGAAAATTTGGATTACGACAGAAGACATTGTCCTCCTATGGTAAACATTCAGCTGGTATGCAATCCTGTCACTTCTGTTCTGTTTCAAGGCTCTGGACTACAAAAAGGAAGAACTTGCAAGCATTTGGCTTCTCCATTTCAGGAATAAAAGAAAAACTGGGGACCAGAAAATTTTTTGGTTTTTACTATTTACTTTTTGGTCCTGTAAGATCACAGCATTAACAAAACATTCAGACAATCTTTGCAAACACATTCACCTGCAAAAATAACAGTAAAACAGAAGTCTAGCTGGCACCTTCCAAGATCAAATTCTTGTCTAAGAATTGAGTGTCTGAACCCATTGGAGTTTGACTTATTCATGGTGTAGATAAAAGATCAAGCATCTCAAACTGAAGCAGCTTTTTTCTCTTCTGGTTTAACATAAGATAGTATATTAGAGTTATTGTTCTTACTCTCTTGAATTTAGTGCCGTTCGTGATATCATGTAAATTGTGATCTACTGTCCTACATGCTGAATAAATACCAAATAAATGTCAGTTCCCATCAAGAAGATGATGTAATTTACAAGACAAGTCGTAAAATTTGACACAGGATTAAGGAGGAGAGTTGGAGCACACCAACTAAATTGTACTAAAATAATCTCAACTTAAGGGAAGTTTAGGTAAGAAATCACACCCATTACTTCATGAAAAAAGAGCAAATTCTAATAATGTACACTTCAGACAAAACACTGCCCTATTTGTCAGAGATTGATAAGGTAACAAATGATACATCTGCAAAGTCAGAAAATTCCATTTGCTGCCCCTAAAAAACTGCTTGTAAAAAACTTAGTGCACTTTTCAGAAAAGAAAAGATAAATCCCAATCACGTCTTGAATTTATGGTTTTGTGCTATATCTTTCAAACTTTAATCTCTAACTGTGCTGAATCAACACCTGCACAGCAACAGCAGGAGGGGAAATACTGGTACTTGAGGCTCCAGTCAGCAAGTGCAGAGGAGTCAGGTAGCTTGGCAACAGTGATACAAGTAATCTTTAAAATTTCATCCGTTTAATTCCTTAAAGAGAGGACTCTTAGTGAGCTGAGGCTGCTGCTAAAAATGATAGTACAGCACCTACAGTCACTGATCAATTTAAAAA
>VXBJ01006354.1:45065-56322 GCA_013400055.1 Nycticryphes semicollaris
AAAATGTTTGGGGGGTTGTGTTTTTTTTTGGGTTTTTTTTGTTTTTTTTTTTTTTTTTTTTTTTTTTAAGATTACTTAGATTTGCAGGTTAGCATCTAATACCTGTTACCTAGAAGACCCCAGAAGAGATTAATTTCTACAGTATTGTATTGCTGAAGTACAGTCTTAGTTCAGGATAAGCTTCAATTTCCTGGCATCTCAGTAGAACGATAAAAATAAAAACCCCAAACAAACTCAAAATCACACAGTGGTTCTCAAAGAGTCTGTGTGGGAAAAAAAAAAAAATAGTTGATTTTTTTAAAGTTAATTCCCAAGCCCATTTACTTATACTGTCCTCAAAAAGTTAAAAGAAAGCAGAAGACTGACTGCTAATTTTACAAATTTGATACAGTCTATGAACAGGATGGTCACTGGCAAATTATCTATAATGCATCATCACTTATAAATACTTTCAATTGTATCAACAGTTTTTTTTCTGGTCTCAATTACGAGGTCTTCCAAGTGGTTAGGAAAATGTAGATAAGTCTAGAGACCACGCTTATAACAAAAATGTTAAAAATAACATTGTGTAATGAATTCCATTAGTGACTTTTGAATGGTACTAGTACTACCTTGTAACATATAATCATACAACTTAACATGCACAGAGATATTATGTTCATAAGTCCTTAAATTTAGCATTCTTACTACCATTTTTACTTGCTTTCATTACACCTATTTTAACAATAATTTTTCAGTCTACAGATTCCTAACACCACCATTTTGCATAATTTTGCTGATCTGAAAGAAAGGTGTCTGATGGAACTTTTATCATTCTGCTTGTTTAAAGCAGAGCTCCTTTCTCCCCCTTTCCAAACCTGGTATTTGTGAAAGAGAACAGGAAGAGAAAAGAGAAAAAGTTTAATTCAGAGGGGTAGTGGAGAGGGGAACCCTTGTGACCTTTCTCTGCACTCTTCTCATCCATCAAGTTACACAAAACCCTCTACAATTTGTGAGCAGAGCTGCTTTTTCTCCGCAGCTACCCTCCCAAGGATAAAAATGATGGAAGGAAGAGCCCTTTCTTGGAAAGGGTAGAGATTGTGAGAAAGCTCCCAGCACAAGACATAATTCAACTCAAAAATACTTTGATAGTTGGTAACTGCAACTCCTGCCATTACTACTTAAAGTAGTGTCCTTTGTGCATTTAGAGCTTATGAATGAGTATGAGTTATGTCATTTCCACTCCTAACAAAGATCAAATCTCAGTGAATCAAGTATGTGGGAACCAAAACATCAGTGACAGGCACTTCAGAACTACATCACAAAGCCTCTTTTGTAAATATGATGGTTTAAATCTTAGCCCTATTGAAATGAAAGCTCACTCAAAATCAAACAACAGAGTAGCATGCCTCTAGAGAAATAAATTGTTCAAGCGCTTATCTTCCTAGTAGTATCAAGCTGCTTCTCACACCTTGGTCTGGTTCTTGATCTGCTTACGACCTGCTGGTGTGACCCTCTCACTCACCTCTCACTTCTGTGTTGTGAACCTCTCTCAGACTGAAGCTGTACTTTAACAAGAGATAGGTTGCTTCTTGCAACATAATGCAAGTCAGCTGCTAGTAGGTACCCAAATTCTCCCGCTTGTATTACATCTAAGAACTGCAAGTGTACCATATCTATTCTAACTTTAGAGAGTTCGGAATTTTTGTTGTTGTTGCAGTCCTGTAAACACCAGCTTAGTTCCACTACAGAATCTGGGTGATATAAAAGAGAAATTACCTAACAAAATAGAAGCCAGGAAAAAACTTACAATTCTAACCACCACAAATGAGACCCTTTGCTGTAAAACTGGATGACAGCACATTCCAAACTGAGATACTGCATTCCAAATCACAAAAGAAAAGCAGAAAATTAAAGAAAAAAAATTAGTAATCAGAGAATACCAGGATGGGAGATGATCATCTAGTCCAACCTCTCTTGGCAAAAGCAGTGTAGACAAGATGGCCCAGCACCTATCCAGCTGAAACTTAAAAGTAAAGTGCCCAAAGACAGGGAATACATCACTTCCCTGCAGAGATTATACCAATGGCCAATTGTTCTGTTTGTGAAAAGTTTTCCTCTTATGTCAAATCAGAAACTACCCAGGAATACCTTGTACCCATTACTCCTCATCTTTTCCATGTGACTCCTTCATTGAGGCTTGCCAATGAAAGCTGTTTGGAATTGTCTCAGCTTCTAAATAGGTAATAAATTACTCTTTATAATTACGCCCAGGTAAAGTTGACAGTTTGAGCTCCCAACACTGAACGCAGAGTAGCTGCTGCTAAACTCACGTAAGCTACCGAGCAAGAGCATCTTAACAAAGACAGGCTATTAACCAAGCACAGAAGAAGGGTTGTGGTCAATGGCTTAATGTCTAAGTGGAGTCCAGTGATGAGTGGTGCTCCTCAGGGCTCAGTACTGGGACTATTTAACATCTTTGTTGGAGACAGGGACAGCAGGATAGAATGCACCCTCAGCAAGTTTGCCAATGACACCAAGGTGTGTGGCATGGTCAACGCGCTGGAGGGAAGGGATGTCATCCAGAGGGACCTAGAGAGGCTTGAGAGGTGGGCTAGCGCAAATCACATTAAATTCAACCAGACTGAGTGCAGGGTCCTGCACCTGGGATGTGGCAATCCCAAGCACAAATACAGATTGGGTGGAGGGTGGCTGGAGCGCAGCCCTGAGGAGAAGGACTTGGCAGTGCTCGTGGATGAGAAGCTCAACATGAGCCAGCAGTGCGCACTGGCAGCCTAGAAAGCCAACTGCATCCTGGGCTGCATCAAAAGAAGCATGGCCAGCAGGTCACGGGAGGTGATTCTACCCCTCTACTCGATGCTTGTGAGACTCCACCTGGAGTACCGTGTCCAGCTCTGGAGTCCTCAACATAAAAAGGACATGGAACTGTTGGAACAGGTCCAGCTGAGGGCCACAAGGATGATCAGGGGGCCGCAGCACCTCTCCTACGAAGACAGACTAGGAGAACTGGGGTTGTTCAGCCTGGAGCAGAGAAGGCTCTGGGGAGACCTTATAGCAGCCTTCCAGTATCTGAAGGAGAGATGCAGAGAAACTCTTTGTCAGGAAGTGTAGCGATAGGACAAGGAGTAATGGATTTAAATAGGAAGAGGGGAGACTTAAATTAAAAACTAGAAAGAAATTCTTTACTGTGAGGGTGGTGAGGCACTGGAACAGGTTGCCCAGAGAAGTTGTGGAAGCCCCGTCCCTGGGATTGTTCAAGGCCAGGCTGGATGGGGCTTTGAGCAACCTGGTCTAGTTGAAGGTGTCCCTGCACATGGTTGTGAGGTTGGAACTCAATGATCTTTAAGGTCCCTTTCATCTCTAATGATTATCATTTCAGGAATGTGACAAAACTCACTGCAATAGTACCATGTGGAAAAGAGAAGACATATTTAAAAAGCATTCAGATAACTGACCCTCTGCCATTACAACTACATTCTGAGGCCATTCAAGGCTGTGGAAGCATTCAGCTTGAACAAGTACAAGACAGAGTTGCATTCCTGCATTATAGAATCATAGAATTGTCTGGGTTGGAACAGACCTTTAATATCACCAAGTCCAACCTAACACTGCCAAAATCATCATTAAACCACTTCCCCAAGCACCACATCTACTCGTCTTTTAAATGTCCAGGGATGGTGACTCCACCACTTCCCTGAATAGCCTGTTCCAATGTTTGATAACATTTTTGGTGAAGAAATTTTTCCTAATAACCAACTTAGGTATCCCTTCATGAAGCTCCCCTTATTATCCTTATGAAGTCACAGTGAGCTCCTGAAGGCTATTATTCCACAGATTTTCTTCACAGTTATCTATGAGAAACTTATCTTGGAGAGGATTCTTCTTTTCCCAGATCAACTTCTTCATCCACACAACAGTCATTATGGAATGTTTCTCATGCCTGAATCTGATGTCTTCTGTATGCTAAAGAGAATCAGAAAGGAAAATTGAGATACTTATTTTTAGAAAATAAGCTCAAGCTGGTACTTACAGTCCAAAGGAACAGAAAAGGAGCAGAAAAGCCACTAAATTAGATGACCACCATGGGTTATAGAGAAAAGATGGTTCTGGAATAATTCACATCTATGGATGTCTACACCTGCTTCTTCGCAAATACTTTATTTCCTCCCTCTTACATTTTCACAGCAGTGAAATAGTATTCCTGTGACTCAATACTTCAATGGTTATAACTCTTACTATGGTCAGTAAGAAATTATTACATTCATCTACCCAACTTTCCAGCACAAAATTGGTTTCTGGGCAAAAAGGCAGTGTATTTCACTCCCTTTTAAATGAAGCTAGTACCTAGCACATACTTCTACAGCTAAAAACTAACACCAAAATAAGGATATAAGGCTTCATGTCCTCCTTAAAATATCCATCAGAAGGACAGCAAGAGGGCAGGAGTCTAATAACTGTTGATCTTTCTACTAGTCTATCCAAACACATGGCAATGACCATCTAATTTAGGCGCTTAGAGGTAGCACAGTAAAACCGATATACACAAAAATTCAGTTCATAACCTTATAGATAATCTCACACAGCAGGGTGTTATGTGCATAGCAAGCACAAGATTAAAAAAAAAAACCACCCCAAAAAAACAAAGATGCAGAAGCCATGGAATTAGAAGTTAAGAAAATAAAAGCTCACAGCACTGAATTGGCCCTCGTAAAGGGGAGGGAGGAAGGAATTACCTCAGTAGGATTAAAAACTTTTATTGGAAAAAATATATATACCTATATTATAAACTTTCCCTAATTCCTTTATGGTTTAAACTTATTAACAGAAATTTGGTTTTTTTCAACCATCTCATCAGAAAGCCATCTGCTCTGGCAAAGTCCCAAGACTTGATCACTGTAATGAGAGTCATTTCACAGGTATCTTAAACCATAAAAGTCTAGAATATTTATGGTTTGTCTTCAAGGTCTCATTGTTCTCTAGAAAATACCTGAGATTATTATGCACAGGATTATGTTTAGTTGTTAGGTGTACTTCTTCATTGAGTACTTACATGTTGTGCAGCTCTTATTCTGCAAATGCCCAGGAGCAGATTGTGTAGTTCTGCCAGCTTCTCTTTATTTTTTAAAATTATTCTAACATCTCTTTGCACCTGTGCAAAGTGTCAAATTAATTTTTCTTACTTGTTTCTGCTCTTCTTTAAAATACAGCACATTACAATAATTCCCTGCTTTTCAGATATAGCCCTGTCTTCTCAGGTAAGGTCTCTACTTTCCTCCAGCCCCCTAAAATCTTTCTTCAGGAGACTTCTGCTGTGCGTTGTCTCTTTAAATTTTTGCTTGTTTTACATCTGCAGATGTCTTCTGTGGACAGGAGGTCTTTTCTATGGAGTTTTTTTTTTTTTTCCTCAACTTTTGTTTAGCTTTACCTGACAAAGATCTTCTTTGAGATCACCAGTCTATGCATCTCACTGCTGTAAGGTGACATCATTTCCAAACTGATTAAGCAATATATTATTCATTTACTTTCACTTCATTTACAAAGGTGAATAAGTCTAAAATTGGTTCATTTTTCATATAGGTTTTACTTTAACTAAGAATAAAGTCTTACTACATTGTTCAAAACCATCAGAGAACTAATAATTATTGGCAAAACCCAAGTTGATAAGTTATGTTTTGCACTCATGCCAGAGGAGTGTTGACTGTTTCATAGTTAACTACCATTTACCTTCACCAGAAATGAGCAATAATAGAGGAAAAAAAGGAGATTAATGTTTTTTATGAACAGACACTACATACAGCACATATTTCATCTTCTTAGAGCATTATCATAAGATAAGGTAACAGAGGTAAGTCTTCAATATTGTATGAAAACTCAAAAGGTACTTAAGCTAGCTAGGAGTAGTTTATTTTCTTTGCTTTCCTCTAGACATCAATATTCACCTCCCAGTCTGATGGTTATGTTCTCCTTCAAAGATACTTGCTTTTGTATTTAATTGTTGAACAGAATAGGAACATTGGATGTCAATGTATATTTTGAAAAATGTGGGGTTTTTTATTCTAGTTTTCCTTTTCTTTGTGTTACTTGAAGTTACATAGTTCTCTGACTTTTCTGTGTCAAGAAGTTAGTATCTTTTCTAGGAGACCAACTACACTTTCTTTGATATTACTCCCTGTAGTTCGAGGAGAGAGCTAATATGCAAACCCAGACCCTTTGCAGTAGAAAGCAAAATTACATATTGAGTCAGGTATATTACTTAGTATAATCTTATTTCTAAACAAGAAAATAATAAAAATAACAACACAGTATTTCTTCCACACTGAGGAATAATAGTAATAACGCATGCAATCTTATTTCCCAGAAGGCCATAAATACAATCAAAGATGTGGTTTCTGTGTTTAGAAATCCCCAAAGCTGTTACTCCAGAGAGCCAAATGTCAAGTTAAAGAAATATCTCATCTGTTTTCATTACTTCTTACCTCTAATACCTGACTCTTGTGGTTCTTTGTGGCTTCTTCATCTCTAACTCTACATGCATTAATACTTTCCTGCTTTATTCCTTGTCTATGCTAGGCCAGCACAGGCATTCATATGGTTATACACAAGTCACGCTAGGGCACTACTGAAATTGAAAAAGACATCTGGCAGAAGAACCTGCTTAAATTGGTATTGCCCCTAAGAAGATATAGACCAAATTTCATTTTAGAAGAGCACCCAGGGTTTCTTGTGTTTGGGGATTTTGGTATGGTTTTTTTTTTTCTTTGTTTTTTGAACTATATCTCTGTTTTTGTCTAGGCCAAAATCTTGTCTATGGGCATTTCCAAGCTTACCTATACTTCCAACAAAGCCTGCTTCCGCTGTTAGCACTGTAATCCTCCTTCTCTGGGTCACTTAACTCAGCAACTTCCACTAGGTGCCAAGAGACGCCACAAAGCAGGATATATGAAGTTCAGAAGTACACAGAATTACACGTGAATATACACAAGAGATGCCTAGGTGTAACGAGCAGTGTCTAGTTGTTAATATGCTCACCACTATTACTTCAGTAATTCTTCAGAATTAAAAATAGACCACATTTTAATAAGTGTCAGAGTAAATCTAAGGCAGCATCACACTGCTGTGCAGAATGAAATCAGACCTTCAACTGCAAACTGCTGGAGCCCCAACTTGGAGTATCTGTTCTTCACTTGATCTCATACCCTTACACTTTACACTTTTTCCACACAGAATGAAATGTGTATTTGCTACAAAATTAATCCAAGAAATCCTCATCCAATTCCAAGCACCCAAATTAATTTAATCTCAGCACAAGCAGACAGTGCATACGACCTCCAAACTAGTCTGGCATCAGTGATGTTGCTGCTTCCTTTACAGTGTGGAAGAACTCTTCTTTCCATATAACTGAGTGCTAGTTCAGGCAAGAAAGAGGACAGCAATCATGCATAGGGAAAACACACACAAAGCACACGAAACTAATAGGGAGAACATTGCAGAAAAATTCCAAAGAAACCCTTTAACTGGAATTTTCCAAGTAATCAAAACTGCTAATTAGGACCAAGGGTGAAATATGCTAGGGACCTTAAGACATCTTGCCATCAAGAAGTTATCTTTTTCATCCCTATGCTCCTACCCAGTACTCTTGACCTCTTGTTGTGTCCACAGGAATACCAGGTAGTGAACTGGACTACTGACCTTATCAATCTAAACCCAAATACCTGCTTAGTACAAACACCTGTCTATTTACCAAAAGACCAGCTTAGATATTATTTCATCTTCATTGGTTTTTCATTATGGGAAAACAGTAACCCACACTGAGCTGCTACAATATTTAAATACTTGTAACTGCAGTCCAATTTATCTTTTAGCAAATTGCTTTCGTTTGGTGAGACTAAGCAGGCTTCTCCCTTTCCAAAGGGTTATTCCTTCTGATTGTGAACTAAAAGGCACAATCTGCCCACTTAAAAGCAAATAGCAGAGATGAGGCAAACATAAATGAGAGGGTTTGCTAGCAATACAAGCCCTGAATATATGAGAAATGGAAAGGCACTTTGTTTTTAATAATAAGCCATATGACCATCTTTCCATGCATCATTTCTCAGCTGAAGTGTATTCTGAAGCATTTCTTCATAATGATCATGTAATGATGATGCTTCCAAGTTGCCATAGCCACTATATTTAAAGACTATAACTGATATTTGTCTGTCATTATGTTCTAACATACCACATTGCTTTCTGTTTAGACACATGCAAAAATTGCTCAGGATTAAGCCTTAAATGATAGATCCCATTATATACTTGGACCATTTTTAAGTATAAATGCAAACTCTAAAATATGACTGTTGACTGATGGTTATTGTGCCTGTGGTTGACTAACTAGCTCTCTTACGTACTCCATTCAAAGCCCATTTCCATTTTCTTGTACAAGACAAGACATTCGCATATGCAACATTGATAGCATAGCTCTATTTATTTACCTATACAAATAAGAATTCAGCAGGTACTACCAAATAAAGATTACCCACAGGTGTACTTTGTGGGTTGTTTTTCTTTTTTATTATATTCAAAGCAGTACAAGGATCTGATCTCTCTGAAATATATTCATCTTCCTTATGCCCTGTTTAGAAAGCCTGTAAATAAATTCTGTTAATTCTTTTGGATAGTATGCAAATAGAGACCTCTCTCTTTTGTGTTTATTCCTCACACACTGCTGTTTCAGAAAATTATTTCCATACTGGATGAGTGAGGGAAGGACTTCTTAAAGAAAAAAAATCATAATCAAGTTTGATTCTGCTTCCTACAAATCGAATTCTAATAAATAAAGGATGCACATTTTCATCATAAGTAATGAACATCGAGAAAAATGCTTCTTTCTTTGGGAATAAAAATAGTTCTCTTTCCATGTTGAAATCTTAAGTGCCTCTACTTACATGTTTTAAAGTATCTGTTTCACTTGCCATTTTTGGCTTCTGCATGATGTTGTAAGTGAAAATAAGAAAATACTTGACAAGTGGTGTTTTTAATCATCAAGATTACTTGATTGTCAAGAGGTACTGTAATTACATGTGGAAGTTAACAAATTGCTTCTTGAGTTTAAAAAGCCTACCCTCTTTTATAATCAAAATTTTAATTGAATTTGCAATGCAATAACACATACCAACAGCACTGAATATAGGAAACAAGTTATGATAGGGAAATTAAATTAATCACTTTAAAGTCATAGCAGTAAAGTTAAAACTCCAGATTGTTTTTTTTTTAATCACTGACAGTTTGACAGTGCTAATAATCTGAAAAAAAATAAACAGACTACAGTGAAACTGTAGTTTCATCATAAAGGCATATGGATGTTGAAAACATCTGAAACAATGTGGAAGACAATCCACTTTCATAGAATCATAGAATGGCTTGGGTTGGAAGGGACCTTGTCCCAGTCTCATCTGGGATGGAGTAAACTTTCTTACTAGCAGCTGGTATAGTCCTATATTTTGGGTTCATGATGGGAATACTGTTGGTGGTGCACTAATGTTTTTGGTTATTGCTAAGCAATCAAGGCTTTTTCTGCTCCTCACACCACCCCAACTAGCGTGTAGACTGGGAATGCACAAGAAGTTGGAGAAAACACACTTGTGACAGCTGACCCCAACTGACCAAAGGGATATTCTGTGTCATGTGATGTCATGGGAAACAAACTGGGCAAAGGAGGAGGAAAGGGAGAATGTTCAGTTATGGTGTTTGTCTTCCTGTGGTGGTGCAAATCCTACCCCCTGACATGCCACCTAGTGTTTGGTGTGATTCTCCCTCCAGGGTCACATACTGATCTAGGATAAGTCAGGCATGGATTGTAAAAAGCAGCAGACATTGATCACCTCCTGACAATACATCTGTACGTGGGTGGCGGCTCAAAGCCAGGGGATACCAGAACTGCAAAGACCAGCAAGTTTGTGCAATTGGTGGAAAGCACCAGAATATCAGTTGGGCTGAAATGGAAAAGTACCTGACAAAAATCTATTATCTTGAACCCTGTAAGGAGTGACTCTAAGCAAGACCCTTTGAGCTCTCCGGGATCGCAGCGGGCTGTGACCAGCATTTCCCCTGAGGCAGGATGCCTCTCAGACATAAGATGGTTTGAGGTTAAAAGACCATCTGCTGACAAAGAATTCAGTAATTTACAATTTTCTGTCTGCTCCTGAAACTTAGCATGAGGCAGGCTAAGTTATATTAGTTCGGAATAACTAACGAATATTTGTTTGTACATATATGCTCACATACATAATTACTAATTGTAGTTCAATATTTATACTTTAAATTACATATATTACAGATTATTTTATTATATATACATGCATACATTTCTTTATATTGATACTTAAACTATTTACTGGAAATAAAACATTAGATGATACTTAAGACCAATCCTATCCAAAACCAAAAATATCTTCCTAAAAAAAAAAAAAANCAAAGGGATATTCTGTGTCATGTGATGTCATGGGAAACAAACTGGGCAAAGGAGGAGGAAAGGGAGAATGTTCAGTTATGGTGTTTGTCTTCCTGTGGTGGTGCAAATCCTACCCCCTGACATGCCACCTAGTGTTTGGTGTGATTCTCCCTCCAGGGTCACATACTGATCTAGGATAAGTCAGGCATGGATTGTAAAAAGCAGCAGACATTGATCACCTCCTGACAATACATCTGTACGTGGGTGGCGGCTCAAAGCCAGGGGATACCAGAACTGCAAAGACCAGCAAGTTTGTGCAATTGGTGGAAAGCACCAGAATATCAGTTGGGCTGAAATGGAAAAGTACCTGACAAAAATCTATTATCTTGAACCCTGTAAGGAGTGACTCTAAGCAAGACCCTTTGAGCTCTCCGGGATCGCAGCGGGCTGTGACCAGCATTTCCCCTGAGGCAGGATGCCTCTCAGACATAAGATGGTTTGAGGTTAAAAGACCATCTGCTGACAAAGAATTCAGTAATTTACAATTTTCTGTCTGCTCCTGAAACTTAGCATGAGGCAGGCTAAGTTATATTAGTTCGGAATAACTAACGAATATTTGTTTGTACATATATGCTCACATACATAATTACTAATTGTAGTTCAATATTTATACTTTAAATTACATATATTACAGATTATTTTATTATATATACATGCATACATTTCTTTATATTGATACTTAAACTATTTACTGGAAATAAAACATTAGATGATACTTAAGACCAATCCTATCCAAAACCAAAAATATCTTCCTTAAAAAAAAAAAAA
>VXBJ01006354.1:56339-73766 GCA_013400055.1 Nycticryphes semicollaris
AAAAAAAAAAAAAGGATTTGCTTCCCACTATTACTTCTGAAATTTAGAATCTAAGCAAGATATAGAACATACCTTCAAAGATTTTCTGTGTCTCCTGTTTTATGACATTATAAGCTAGTTCAGAGTCAGTCATGATTATTCTTTGTTAACTCACTTATATTCTCTGTTCTGAGATTGGAACAAAACATCACAATTTAACTGGATTAGTAATTGACCACCTGTAGGAACTCAACCACTTTTGTAGGTTTTTGGCTCTGCAGAAAAAATGCTCAAGATTGAAAATAGTGTGGACAGGCCTAGAAATTTGGCAGAGAAATAAATAATGCTTTCTGGTTATGGCTGCAAAGATGGGAAACAGTTTGATCAGACATATGTGTCTCTACAAGTAAGATCTATGCTGATATTTCCACAACTGCCTTTTTCCAGGGTTTGCAATCCCAAAACAGCACTAAATATCCCACTCAAAAATTCTTAGAAGCCTGTTGAAAGACAGTTTGTTTAAACTTTTTCCTCCAAAACCAGGAGTTTTTATTTTCACGTCCCTCAGTCCTTTACTAGATGCAGTTGCAACAGTTCCACCTTTAGATGTACTTGGTTTTAACCACAAATTATGAAAAAAGTAATCTCTAAAGAATATTGTCATAACTTGACAGTGGAACATTCAAAATTCAGGAATGCCAAGATTAAGCATATCTTTACCCATATACACTTTTTCATCCACAGATAAAAAAGAAATAAACTAGGGTTTAAATAGCTTTTGGATTACAGACTCAGAAGTCGTGCTCATAAAAATCTTTGAAAGCGAGAATACGCAGTAGCAATATAGGATCTACACAAGACTTGAGTTCTCAACAAAACACCCAGTACCTAAATCCTGATAAAAAGGCAAATCAGATTAGTCTGTAATTTTCAAAAAGGAATTAATTCCCTGAAAAGTCAAATCAATATCCTGTATGTCAACAAATCCTATATTTTAAAGTCTCATTTGTACCAGTATTCAATGCAAATAAAATTATTTTACTCATATTATAAAAATAAGCAGGAAAACATCACATTCTTCTAGCATTTTAAATTATTTTTAGGTCAATTTTCTCTCTCAATTCAATTTTAGATTAACATTTCCATAGAGGACTACAGGAAAAGAAAGTAATGGGATTTGGACACATTTCCCATTAACCTTTCAGGAAGATATAAATCTAAATCCCTTATACTTTAAAAATGCTGAGCTAATTTGCTTTTCTTGGGCCTGAGATACAGTGAGTGTCAAGAAGGTAGCTGTAGCTCAATTTCTGCCATCTAGTCCTTTGCCTCACACACCTCTTATGTTCAACAGTTTTCTCAACACCACAGAATAAATGACAAGTAAATGTCAAGGAATGCCCAAAGCAACACCATGAATTACCCTAGTCAAACAAAAGCAGAATCTAAAAAAAAATAAAAAGAAATTAAGACATTGAATTTTAAAGACACTTAACTGTAAAATGCTGAAATTTTTTTGTTTGCTTATTCATAGAAACCTTTCAGTATCGTATGACAGGTTTGTCATAGTACCCAACAATGTAACATTAACTCCTCCAAAACATCTTTGTCTGTTCCCCTATTTGCGTGTAGCTGCTTGAAACAACACAAAATATATTTTCTTATTGACACAGTACAGTTCTAATTCATATGTATCCTGCTATGAATTAAATTCAAAGTAAACCTTTTTCAGGATTATACTTGACTAACAAAATGTGCAGAAATAACAAGAAAAAATATCACTAAGTAAAATAATTTTACACTCAGTTCTATTCTATATTTGTCACACATGCATAAAATAGGTCTTAACAGTTCCCGACTGTTTTAGATTCATGAACATGGGAAAAGAGAAACCTAATATCTGTCCCTCAGTTCTGCCTGGATTGTAGATCCACTCAAGATCCAAAGTTTATAATGTTTTCCTGACATCCAGACTACCCAGACTGATTCTGCCTGAAGGTGCACTTTAAATGGAATCTCCAAACCAGTGACAGGGCACAGGAGACACTGACCAAACTTGTGACAAACAAGAATAATCTCTTCTTTAAAAGGACACTTTCTCTATGGCTGGTTATAATAAACTCATCTTCCAATATGTTATATATTCCACCAAAATGAGTTTGAACTTTGGAAATATTTTGCCAAGGATTTCAAATCTTGACAAATACCATAGCTTTCTTGTTGGTTTTCCCCAGTGAAAGAAATGATTGATATGCTTAGGAGATTGAGGGTTACAAAAGAACAGTATAAATGTCTTATTCAGATCACCAGAGAAACCTCAATTTTGAGATGCATGATAATACCCTTCCTACCAAGGTCACTAAGTCTTTCTTCTTTCACTGTATCAGAGGAGTAAAACAAATAGCAAACAGAATTCTCTAACTCACAGAAAAAAGAGCATCATGACCTACATAACTTACCCAAAGCTGTATTTTCCTCTAGTGTATAGTAATTGTTTCTATCTCAAATTCTGATACCACTACTTCATCACCTTATGCTGGAGGGATGGGAATCTTTAATGCCTGAGCAATTTCAGGGTCAGAATTGTACTGAAAGCAAAAATTAGGTCTTCCATAAATAGAAAGAGAACATAACAGGTATATACTAGGTATACTGTGAGAGAAAAAACAAACAGCCAGTCTCCAGAAGTAGAATACTCCTTCTGAAACAAGAGGAAGAGATTAGTGCTGTGGTGTCAAGAAGTAGGAAAAAGACCTAACATATCTGTGTGCTCTCTACCTTGCAGACTGTGTTAGCTGGGATCAAAGATCAAGTACATCGCTATGGGGCAAGGTAGAGCTGTGGAGTCTGACAATATAAAAGTCTGAAATAAATGCTCATAGTGAAGAGTATAGCCAAGAAATTAAATGCTGACCATGATTTCTAACAAAAATTCTCACCTAAATGCCTTTTCTTTGCACTTTTAATAAGGTTTGCTCAGATTTAAAAGGGTATACTATTTTACAGGGCAACCTGGGAATGGTAAAATCTGAGATTAAGTAGCAATTTATTCTTGATGATTAAGAAATTAGTAGATTTCCTCGTTTCCACAGTAGGAAACTTAGAGTGAAATCTTGCTGCTTAGAACAAAATGTGAATAGCCCTTCAGAATTAATATAAACAAACTTAAATAGTTCATAACTGTCATCACTCCCACATTAGTTTCAGTCCTTGGTGGAGCGAGTTATTTCATGCCTCTGTACTCACACTGCGTAGGTGGGAATAGAAGAGCCAGAGAGAGAATTCTGTAAATTCAAAGGTGGAGTACCTCCATGCATAGGTATCTAGCTTCGTACTAATAAATGGCAGGCATTATGCGTAATTTCCATCTGGTTTAGACCTCAAAAGTCCTGATAAGAAGTCCTAATAAAGCTTTTTCACAAATAATTACCTAAAAAAGAGCATCAGATTCACAGAAAAAAATAATAACTTTCCACAATTACCAGAGATTTCATTTCCAGCAAATGAAGACTACCCCACATTCAATAACGCCGAGTAAACTTTTAAGTGATTGAGATAAAAAAATGTTACTAGTGTTTTTCAAAATTATATACTTGCCCTGAAACGTAAGCTGTTCTGTAAAAGCCTTGTCCTATGCCTACAGTAATAATTTTAATTTCCTGGTTATCTTTTCTAGTGCTTTAGTTTCACTGGTCACCATAGCAAGTTCTATTGTCAACTGGTTTGCACAGATTCGGCAATCCTTTAAGTCAGACTATGTGTATCAGTGAATTCACTAGACAAGAAGAACTGACCGTATCTTTGACTTGCAAAATAGAAAACAGAACCTGAAAATAGCTAAGTACAGCCAAGAAAAAACCTGCCTATTTCTAGTCTTCAACTCTGCGGCACTAATATGCATCCTGCCACGAGTGCCCAGCGTGATTCAGAAGGTCTCTACTCAGGCAAAAATTCTTTCTTTAGGGAACACTTTTTAAAAATTAATTTTCGGTTTGTGTTTCGTTGTTTTTGGTTTTTTTTTTTTTTTTTTTAAATAACTTTTTGGGGTACTGTTATTCATTACTTCATTCTCAAAATAAATTGCACCATCTAAAATGTCATACCTCCTAAGGGAAATGACAGAAACTGAGACTTTAATTAGCATTAGTTCCCAAACAACCAATAAAGGAACAATTCTTCAAATCAGCTTACATCCAGTGAAATGAAAGCAGTCATTACTTTCCACAGCAAGTCCAACTTGTAGCACAGCATGGCTATTTTTGATAGAAAAATAGAAAAACGTGTAGGATAATGAAAGAGCACAATAGCACAAATAAAAAGCTAGGCTTCGTGAACACTAATAATTCAGGCTAGGCTATTCATGCCTTTTAGCATCCAGAGATGAAAAATCTCTGGTGAGAAGACAGAACTCCAGAACAACGATGGCAATGACAAGAATAGCTCAGGTTGGGATGGTTCTCATGAGACACTCTTGTCTACCTGTTCTGTCAAAGTGAGACTCACTTGGACATTATATAACACAGGCCCTTGTCCAAAGTCAACTTCTGAACCCCTCCAAGAACACAGGTTCCACCACCTCTCAGAGCAACCTATGGTGCCATGAGCTTCCCGCTATCCTCACACCTGCCAGAACTTTTCTTTAAGAAACTTGTTTGTCATTTTGCTATTCACCTCCAGGACAAATTTATCCCCTTCTCACTGCTGACTCTTGTTCAATCTGGAGTTATAAACCAAGAAAAGTACCAATGTTGTTTATTTACAGATTTAAGAGGAATATTGGCAAGTATGTGATTACAATTTTCTTTTTTCCATGTTACCTTACTTACAGTCATTTATACAGTACAATAGTTTACTTCATCCATTCTTATATTTGTAAACCTCAGCCTTTTGAGAAATTACAGCAAATTTTCCCTCTAAGCCTCTGCTTTTCCTCAAGTGTCTGCCTTCTCTTGCTTTTCACTCATCCCTTTTCTTAAGCTTTCTCTGGAAAGCAGCCCGTGAAAAAGCACTAAATCTCACGGCAGAATAACTGAAAACACAACGGAAGTGACAGGACTCTATTGCAGCTCTTCAGGCTGAATATGAAGACAGACTCATATGAGACACAAATAGAGAAATATTGGCTTACTAGAAAATATTAGTTTACTGAAGACTTGCATCTGACCCATCACAGCTGCAGAGCCTGCTACTTTTGGCACAGGAGGGCTGGTGGCAGTCACCTTTGAAAAGTCCTCTCTGTCCAGGACTCAAAACTTTTGTGATGTTCTCATCTTTTGAGAGGAATGAATAAATACAAATCTAGAAATGCTCTCTTCTTTGGAGACTTTTACAGACCTCATGACTATATTTCATTAAATGAAAGCAAATGATTGTAAAGTTTAACACCTCAACAATTTAGTAAAATATGAGACAACATAAAATACTGTATAAACATGCCACCATAGTGTTCTACACCAAATACATTCATTTGGAAAAAAAAAACAGTCGGTATTTCAGACAGAAGTAGTGGATTAGGTTGGTTAGTTCAAGAAATGTAAATGAATTTGCAGGTAAAGTTTCTCCACAGGGCAGGTAAGGCACAATGGCATTTTTCCCCAGCCCACCTCAGATCACTCTACAGCAATAGTTTCAGTTTCTCATATTCAAAACAGAGTGACTACCCAGAACTGTAAAATTACTGTACATATGGAAGATAAAATTCTGGAATTAAGTTCTTTGGGGTTTTGGTGGTTTTTTTTTGGTTTCTAAACACAGGAACTAATATTAACTCAGTAAGGGTTGCAGAAGCTGGGATCCACCTATTAATCCCTCACAGCTGAATATTTCATTGCACAAATGTACTTCACAAATTTAACATGGGGCGTTGGGGGTGGTATTTTCCTTTGGCTTTTTTTTTTTGGAGGCAGGGGGAACAGGAGAAAGTTGGATGATTTTCTCTGTTTTTAAACATATCAGATACATTCAAAAATGTTTTGTGCAATAAAACATTGGCCTCATCACCTTTTCTAATATCAGTGTATTAATTCAGCAACCTGTCAACTGCTGAGACATAGGTCATTGGCAGTTCCTAGCAAATAGGTGCTTGCTGGTATTTTCAACTGTCATCAGGATTGGATGGTATAATCAGAATGAATGTGTTTGTGCCCAAATTAGAAACATTAACTACAGTAATGCCTAACTAGTACCTACAAAATAATAAAGTTTATTGTTGAACATTAAAATTACATCTATGCTAGCACATAGAGTGGAGCAGCGGGAGCAGATCTATAGAAGTGATGGTGAACCTTATGTCTGCACGGTTCACATTTCATGGCTTCTATTTTCTGGCTGGCTGGCTTTTTTAATTTGGACTATCTCTAGAGAGGGTGCATTACACACCAAATTATTTTGCAATAAAAAGCTCAGCCTGTTCTTAAGTAGCAGTGATCAAGAATTGAGCTGGTGTGCATTATTATTCAATTTCCAGAGGCAGAGAAAAAAGAAGATATCTTAAAGTGCTTCGTTTGCCAAAGATCTGCCCCTGTTGTGTCTACGACTGACCCCGTGTCCCAGACAAAAGAGTGCAGCTCAGCAGATGAGTTACTATAATCCTATTACAGCACATTGCTCTAATACTTTAACGCAGTAATGTGTTTAATGGAACACAGTTACGTGGTAACGTAGATTTCTAGAAACCAGCTTGACATAAAAACAGCTGCGGCCAAACAAAACTTGCTGTGATTGCTGTTAAAATTGTTGGGCCAGTTTTCCAAGCTTTACAGCTAAGGTTTTAAAGGCTTGTTGACAGAGAGAGGGCCATTTTTCAAAGAGTTAAAGATAAAAAACACAAAAAGAAGCATTTCCACAACATTAGTTTCTCTCTCAAGCGTACTCAGTTTTATTTTCCTTCCCCAAATAACTGAACTTGCAAACAGAACCCTCAGGTTCCAATCTCCCTGAATTACTGCAAGTTTCTACTACTTTTTCCATAGCAAGCATCCAGCGCACTGACCCAGGGTCTGACAGCACCTCTGCAGCACTATTGCCGACACACAGCTGTATGAGGACACTTTATAACCGATGATGATTGCATTCAAGCCTTTTTTCTTAAAAAAGCAGTCAGTCACACTAGTTCTGCTTTCAAATTAAGATGCTACTCTAGCAGGCTATTCCTAGATGCTTATTCTTCAGTGTCAATGACATCTGGCATAACATTATTTTGGGGCAAGGAAAGTAATCCTGCACATGCTTCCAACCATCATACCTTGCTCTCAACTGACTTTACAATGAAGAACTACAGTCGATTCCCAGAAAAAATTCTGCCAGTGTGACCTCTATTCACTAAACGTAAAACGCCTGCAAAATTTGACATAAAAAAAAAAAAAAGGCAAGCACACACAAAACCAGTATTGCAATTAACTACCAAGCATGAATAAGATATTTTAGACCATATTAAGTTTCTGTCAAACTACACTCCATAACCTATATATTGGGTTTTGTTACACACAAAATGTTGTTATGGTCAAACAGGATAGACCCTAGTACAATTTAAATCTTAACAGCCTAATCAATGAATTATTATTAGCCCAGATCCAATTAATAAATGAAAAGTCAACATTACAAATAAGGTTTCCATAGTAGTAACAATTTCAATTGTTGTACCTACACTTCCTATTACCCCACTTTTTCCTGGTGTTATACATACCCTCCAGCTGCCCCTTGGGATCTCGAGGGTGATGGCATCCGTTGGTGCTGGGGACATACAATACGTCATCAGCATCCTAAGTCTGAGTATGACACTGACAGTTTCTTCCTCCTTACCCTATAAATTGACTTGGGATCACTTTACGTTTGACAACACACTCGTAACATCTTGCTCTTTCTTCATGTTGGCATATTAAAAAAACAAAAAAGTACATGTAAAATAAATTAATCATACTCACCTGGTCATTAAAAAAAAAAAAAAAAAAATTGCTGTTGTAGCTACACCAAGTGAAAAGACAGCTCCAGGCAAGTGAAGGGAAGCTCAGACAAAGCACACCTGAAGAACTTCAGTCATGGGGCTGTATTGAGTTTACTCACACCTTTAACCTATCACTAGCAATGCTAATAGCTCAGGTACAGCTTACGATAGCCCGAAATTCACCCCCTTGTCCTCTCCCCCAAAACGTAAGCATTTACAACAAGCTGGACTTGGACATTATTTTTACTAAAAAATGAACATCCGTAAGAACTAAATTGAGCATTAATGCCTGGAATGCTATTCTTCTGAAACATCTTGTTGCCACTGTACAGTACCTGTTTGCTATAAAATCTGAGACCTATACAGCCTTCTCAGTTGCACGTCGCCATGAAATAGTAGGTTTAGATATAGTTAAGAATAGAATTATTACTTAAGTATACTACAGAAACCTTTAGAAGTCTGTAATTCAATTCTAATTCACAGTAGCAACATCTTAACATGACTCTCTCCCTCAGTGCATTAAGTTTTTGCTTCACTCTTATGTGTAATTAAGGGTAAAAGCCTATACAACACCTGCAGATCTTAATTAGCCTTTAAATACATATGCAACATAGTAAGGCCAATATGAGTTTGAGAATAGAAATACATACCGCGCACTTCTATCAGGTCTGTTCAATGGTTCAAAGTAACTGTACTGTTAAGGATTCAAAAATCAATAGAACTAGTAATGAATTTTCATTGCAAAAATCACCTTTAATATCTCTCCGTTCCACAATTTGCTGGGGACTTTTTAGAATATCTTCTTGCACTGTAGGGGTTTCCATTCTAGTTAGTCAGAATCACTTCCATGGAGACTAAGGAAGTGTAATTGTAGGCCTGACCCTTTGGACAGGTGGAGGTTGTTCCAGGCTGCCTTTGGATTACAATTGCACTCCCTCCTAGAAAAATGCTGGTAGAGCTGATGAACTTCATTTCAGAAGAGATGGTTTTGACAATAATCCAACACCAATCTGGTACTATTTGCATTTTGGATACAAACTGAAACAAGGGAGTTCTGAAATGGAATACTTTCACTCCCTGACAGGTCTGATGACTTCTTCCTAGAAAGGCTGACTATGTAACTATATGTGCCTATGGGCATTTCTGCACTAGAAGCAATGGTAAGCTAGAGAAGTTATGTTGGTTTTTAATTTTTCCATACCATACAGTTTTACACTCTAAATTAATTGCAAAACATATAGTTGATAAGTTGATCTTCTATAGTTATTATAGGACACTAAATCTGAGTAATTAAGCTGCTGATCCAAATTCTGATACAGCTATTTAAAGAAAGACCATCCAGCTCCAGGCTCTTAGTTAATATGAAATTAATGAAATATTAAAAGTTGGATAACAGGAGCTTATACCTTTCAGATCCAGTGGAAAACTTAAATCTTAATCTAAGTGTTGGATTTTCAGTTTCCATGCAAGTAGATTTCAAGATCTCCAGAAACTGAGAATGGTTTACCATAGCAATACACAATTACTCTAAAAATATTAAAATACCAACTATGTGACATATCCTCATCCCTATTAGACAGTAATTACATTAATTATTAATTTTATTATAAAATAGATTTCTGCCACCACATACCAATCTCCAAAAAGTTTTTATTTATCATCTCAAAATAGCAGATATTATGAAAATAAACCATAATTTAGTAACTTCAGTCACTTTTATCATGCAGTTTTTCTTTTTTGAAACAGAAAACATATAGAAAAAAAATTCTTACAGATATCCCACAGAGGATGAAGCCATTTGTTCTATTGTTGCAGAAAAATGAAGCATCTCCAAAGCAAGGGAACACCAGTCTTACTAACGTGTTCTTCCTCCCTTTAAACTGCAACGCTCTGTATGCACACTTATGGAAACTTAGTAAGGCCTGAACTGAGAAGGATGGCTCTCTGGAGGAGGTGGAGGTGGCGGAGGCGGCGGTGGCAAAAATGGGAATGAGGAATTGTACATGTTCGGCCCTGCCCAAATCATATTCAGATTTGAAGGTGGAAGGTGGAATTGATGCATCTCATTAACAGAACCAAAAACTGGAGGTGGAAAGGGATATTGTTGCATCACTGGATTTTCTTTTCTATGATGTTGTGGAAACACTGGAGAGTCCTGATGGATTCTGTCGTCTGAAGAGTATAGCTGTGGTGGTCTGACTTGTGGTCTCAAAAAACCTGGAGGGCCTGATGGAGGAGGAAATGGATCCCTGGAGAACCCTCTGCCACGGTAACCCCTGGAATAACTTGAAGCAGGTTGTTGCATTGACTGATGAAGTCCTTTACTCTCACCTTAAAAAACAGCCAACAAAACAAACAAAACAAAACAAAAAGATAATATAAAAACTGTGTGTATTTTCATTTTGCTAAGATTAGGTTTAGTACTCACAAATCTTTCAAGATGAAGTTGCGGAATCATGGAATTGTCAGAGTTTGAAGGGACCTCTACGGATCAACGAGTCCAAATCCCCTGCTAAAACAGGATTGCCTAGAGCACATCACTCAGGATGGCATCCAGGTGGGTCTTGAAGGTCTCCAGAGAAGGGGACTCCACAACCTCCCTGGGTAGCGTGTTCCAATGCTCCGTCACCCTCACAGGAAAGAAGTTTTTTCTCACCTTTGAATGGAACTTCCTGTGTTCCAGCTTGTGCCCACTGGCCCTCATCCTGTCATTGGGAACCACTGAAAAGAGTCTGGCTCCATCCTCCTTCAACCCACACTTCAGCTACTTATAAGCATTAATAAGATCTCCCCTCAGCCTTCTCTTCTCCAGGCTAAAGACTCCCAGCTCTCTCAACCTTTCCTCATAAGGGAGATGCTCCAATCCCTTAATCATCTTTGTTACCCTATGCTGGACTCTCTCCAGTAGTCTCCTGTCTCTCTTGAACTGGGGAGCACAGAACTGGATGCAGCATTCCAGTTGTGGCCTCATCAGTGCAGAGTAGAGGGGGAGAACAACCTCTCCTGACCTACTGACCACACTCTTCCCTACGCAGCCCAGGATTCCATTGGCCCGCTTGGCCACAAGGGCACATTGCTGCCTCATGGGTAGTTTACTACCAGGATCCACAGATCCTTCTCCTCAGAAGTGCTCTCCACCAGTTCTGCCCCTAACATATATCGGTGTCCAGAATTCTTCCTCCCCAGGTGCAGGACCCTACACTTGCCATTGTGGATCCTCGTGAGGTTCTTCTCTGCCCAGCTTTCTAGCCTGTCCAGGTCATGCTGGACAGCACCACAGCTTTCTGGGGTGTCAGCCAGCCCTCCCAGTTTGGTATCATCAGTGAACTTGCTCAGGATACACGCGA
Organism: Nycticryphes semicollaris; assembly: GCA_013400055.1. Classification (NCBI taxonomy): domain Eukaryota; kingdom Metazoa; phylum Chordata; class Aves; order Charadriiformes; family Rostratulidae; genus Nycticryphes; species Nycticryphes semicollaris. Next base: position 67,608 of record VXBJ01006354.1, read on the forward strand.
CCCATTCGCCCAGATCATTAATGCATATGTTGAACGAGTCTGGAACAAGGACTGACCCTTGGGGGATACCACTGGTTACAGGCCTCCAACTTGACCCTGCTCTTACAGGGCTGTTAATTACAACCCTCAGAGTCCTGTCACACAGCCAGTTCTAAATCCACCTCACTGCCCCCTCATCTAGCCCTCACTTCCTCAGTTTCCTAATGAGGATGTTATGGGAAACAGTGTCAAAAGCCTTGCTGAAGTCAATGTAAACAACATCTTCTGCTTTCCCCTCATCCAGCCAATGAGTTATAACATCATAGAAGGCTATCAGATTGGTCAAGCATGATTTACTCTTGGTAAATCCATGCTGACCCCTTCCAATAGCTTCCTGTTCTTCAACATGTTTGGAGATGACATCTAAAACAAGTCACTCCATTACTTCACCAGGGATGGAGGTGAGACTAATTGGCCTGTAGTTCCCTGGGTCCTCCTTCTTGCTCTTTTTGTAGACTGGAGTGATACTTGCCTTTCTCCAGTCCTCAGGCACCTCTCCTACTCTCCATGACCATTCAAAGATGATGGAGAGTGGCCCAGCAATAATATCTGCCAGCTCTCTCAGCACTCATGAGTGCAGCCCATCAAGGTCCATAGACTTATGGATGTTTAGTTTGGCCAAGTGGTCTCTAACCCAGTCCTCCTCTGCAGAGGAAAAAATCTTCCTCCCTCCAGACTTCCCCCCTTGTCTCCAGGTTCTGGGATTCTTGGGGGACAGTTTTAGCAGTGAAGACAAAGCAAAGAAGGCATTCAGTAGCTCCGTCTTCTTTGTGTCTTCCACCACTAAGGCGCCTGCCTCATTCGTCAAAGAAATTTCAAAAGTAAGCTTATCAACAAATAATACTGGCAAATAATACATAAACAACTGAATAATACTGGCAATTCTACTGTTTAGTAACCCATCTTGATTTATTAGAGTAATATAGGAAGAATGATCCCGAGGGTTGCAAATTCAGTCATTAAAAAAGAAATTTAACTTTCCTTCCCTTCAGGCATTTTCATTTGTGTTAATCAATCACAGGAGCAGTCAAACTGTGAGTATTTTGGAAACTTTGGTTTAAAGCTAGATTTGAAAACAACACATTTTAAAAATGGAGATAAATCAACACTGTTACACTGAAGTGGTATACAGCTTTCAGACCTGAGCTGGTATTACAGCACAGACACAGGACAGAAGAAATTTTTCAAAATTAAATTAATGTAATTAACTTACTCTATCAGAAAAAAGGCAGTCTGTACTCTTAGCCCATTAGCTTTCATCATTCATCTTGCAAGGATGAATTTTTCCCCGTACAGGTCACTGTTAGCATATATTTAAGGTTCATGACAAACATACTGCCACTTTATATAAATACCAGAAAGGTACTAATGGGATAATTCCTATAAAATTAAGAGCACTGAAATATTAAAATTACTCCAAAGAGCTGCTAAAATTCAAAAGGCTATAAAATTTAAACCAAAATATGATCTCTAAAGGATTTTAGGGCTAGAAGTAAAAAAGCATTTAGGTGCATAACACCGCATAAAATCATTGACTTTTAAGAACCTGCGTGGACCTAATCCTTGGGACTAGGCTACACAGAAACATTGTCATATCAAAAGCTAAGTCTGGAAAGGTAGTTGGATACCAAAATTACTCCTTATTTTCATGGTGCATTAGGACTTAGACTGCTTTGGTGCATGCAGTCCTCTCAGAAGCACTGAAGCAAAAGTACCTGAGTGAATGTATTTATTCTTTCTTCTCCTATCAAAGACTGTAACAATGAGCTATTTTTAACATATTGAGAGCTTTATGAAGATGCAACCAAGCAAAACTCCTGCTGAGACTGAGTTTGTGCCTCAATTTGCCAGATATCCTTATTGTTAAATTCCACACCCAAACTAAATTGCGCACAGTGTCAATTTACACCATGTTATTTACAGAAAAACACCGCAATCTTAACCCATACTCCCTTGACAGATTGAGACTGTTTCTCCTGTTGTGTTCTCAGTTACAGATCACAGTTCAGCAACAGGCTCAGCAAGCCCTAGGCAAAGGCAGGTCTGCAATAAGCTGGCAGAATAAGGATATAGTGGAAAACGTACTGTATGCTAGATAAGCAGAAACCAGGATAGAAAATAACCATCATTAATGAAGGGAAAATATGGCACGATTGAGATCCTTCCCTTAAGGGACAACTGCCAAAACCAGAGGGCAAAAACCAGTCCAAGAAAGACTGCAGCTTTATTTAAAGGGTACAAGGGAGGAATGTACTGTACACAGAGGAAAATGGTGAACAGGACATTTACTGACTTCCCAGATCAAGAAAAAAGGGAGTTCAGTTGGGCACAACATACCCCAGAAGAGCAGCAAATTCATGAAAGCAGTCAGTCCAAGGTGACTGTGGGGAAGCACTGTGCTGCAGACAGTTGAAGCAATCTTGCATGTAAGCAGCAGAGGAACAGGGGAGGGGATTAGAGTCAGCAGTATTTAAAGAGAATGGTACAAAAAGCACGCAACAGAAGCAGACCGGTGAGAAAAGAAAAAACAGGGATGTGATTTAAATTACTCAGCCAAAATGCAAAAAGTTTTGTCAGTAGAGAGGCATGAGAAAAAACAGATAGAAAAATCTGGTTATTGCAAACAGAGCACAGCTGCAAGCATACCTGAACAGGTCTGTCAACAGCAGAAGAAAGGAAAGTGAAGGCTATGCATACTATGAAAAACTATACATAGTTTATTAAATTACTGTAGGTTTATCTAATGACTGTCAGGTGAACAGAGAGGATCTCAGTGGGCTATGCAAGTAACAGTTGCATATAAGTTGACCACTTATATGCCATGGGTGAGGACAAGATGGAGGAATAAATTATTCATCTAAGATTTGTGTCTTCTCCCCAATCATCAAGAAAATGGGTTTCCAAAAACTGCATGTGGCTTTCCTCTATCTTTTCCCTGCACTCAAGGCTAAGCTAAACCTGGGCCCCAATAACCACAGAATAAGCAAGCTCAAACTCCAGAAGGTGGAATCTGATCTATATCCTCGGTGTGTCAGCTGACACTGTCATAAGAGCCTTTGAATTTCCTGTGACAACTGTCCTGCTCCTATACTACTTCTCTTCCACAGTTCAATGGAAAACCCCTTCATTTTCCTTTAAAAAAATCATAAGGAAAATAGCCCAAAATTCGTGAATATAATTATGAAAAGCACAGAAATACTGATTAACTGTATGAAAGCTCAATCATTAACAGAATCGGTTTAACAGATAAGGCATTCTCTCATAGCATTCACTGACCTGACACATTTGTTTCTGATTTGAGTTTCTTCCTTCCTTGACTTTGAGGCTTCTTTTTCTTCTGCTTTGCCTCCCTTTCTTTTTCATCATCACTGAAATCCAAGGCCTGGTTTAGAAAAAACAAAAATAAACAAACAAGGAGAACAAGCCCTTTTATTTAAAGGGTGCAAAGAAGTTGGATGTACTGTATACAGAGTAAAATGGTAAAGAGGACATTTATTGACTTCCCAGATCAAGAGAAAAAAGGGTTCAGTGGGACACAACGTACCCAAGAAGAGCAGCATACTCATGGAAAGAGTCAGTCAAAGCTGACTGTGGGGAAGCACTGTGCTGCAGGCAATTGAAGAACCTCATGCGTAAGCAGCAGAGGAAGCAGCAGGAAATTCATTATTTAAATTTAAACAAAGGGGAGAACATGTAAGGACTGCAGAGAGAACTTCAGTTCTAGCAATAAATCATTATTTAGAAAACAATACATCCTGCAGTCAGCTTAGAAGAGTATTCAAGCTGCACCTTCCTATTTTGCATTCAAATAGCCACCATGTGTTTAGTTGGCTTCTCAAAACAAGCAAAAACTTACCACTCCACAAATTTCTCATAAGGCAGTTACACAATACTCAGCTCAGATATTCCTTCTCATTTTCCTAAAACCAGCAACATTCAAGTACTGAACACAAATTTTTGATTGCCTAGATGTTAGCAAGAAAAAAAACCTGTGAAATTCTGGGGGAGCTGGCCAGCTATTGCCAAGAAAACACTTTCAAAGAGCAAATGGCAAACTAGGTGAATTTAAATACAGATTTTTAAAGTAAATTAAAATTAATTTGGCAACCACCACTTAACACAGTTAAACTTTTCTGTAGTGTATTTAATAACACTGCTCCCATCAAGATTGCAATAGCAATGTTATTCCAAAGGAATTTTCAGCTTTGGAGTGTGCTGTCATTAACAGCACAGGCAACAATACACTGCAACATTTTTTCCTGTCACGTAAGTTTTTGCTACCCTTTGAATCCTAGCTTACATTTAGAATGAGGAAAAGTTGTTAGTGACAGAGAAGAAATCTATCAGTATAATTAGTTCCCTGAAAAACAGCTCACTCACATGACTTAAAGGTTTGTTCCCACCTTTCCCCTCCCAATTCTGAAAAGGTGTTTGCTGCATACTTGTGCATCTCTATAGTACATACAAATCACAGATCTCAAAAACACTGCACTAAAACAGTGCTATAAATGCCATGTAGAAGTTAATTCTGAATACAACTTTTTACTCTTTTACATGAGTGGATTACATTCTTACTCAAAAAAGCCACAAGGAAAACAAGATGATATAGTGAAAGATTTTACTTCATGTATAACTCCTGCTTTTTCTAAGCACTTTAATGAGCCATCCTCCAGTAGAGCAGAAATAACAAACAGGTACCTTCTCTTGCTAGATAATTTCCATGTAACATTCCAAAAGCTGCCTCATGGAGAAATCACATTTATCTGCTGCTGTTAGTCTTGCAGCATACAGATTGCACTTTGTCATCCTATGACCCCAAAGACAAGGCCAAGAGAGACTGTATTACTGAGTCTCCACTGAGGCCGAGCTAATTAGAAGCCTGTCAGAAAAGGAACATTTACCATATACCTTAACATAGCAAGCATAAAAGGCTAAACGTAGATTAATTTAACGTTCATACAAAAACAAAGTTTCACAGTATCACAAAAAGAACTGACTCCAGCACTTGCATGGCATTTACCATGGGAGCTGGCCAGAAAAAGTTATAGAATCATCTGCCAGCTGAGGGCTCTAAAAGAGTCTGGCTGTAAGAGACAATTTCAAGCACCAATAGCATTAAATTTAATCTGCACCCTTGTCAACAGCTATTACCTTCATAGCAAAAGCTACAGCCTATCAGCTCATCAGCTGTCACAGTTTGGATATCTTCGTGTAAACTCTAGCTGCTAGAACTATCCAAAGATTATTCTAATTAAGGATTACAAGATGTTAGATGTGGTGTTTTCTCCAAAACAGAGCACACAAGACACACCAAAGTCAAAACAGCCACAGAAACAAAGGTGTCATAAAAAGCAATCAAGTTTGCCCATCCTTGCCACTACTGATTTTGTTCAGGCTTCCTTCCTATAGAGAAGTATAGTAAACCTAAAGTTCCCCAGTACTTTCAGATTATAACCTGAAGGTAATAGCATCACAATTAAAACTAAGAAAAAAAATCATAAAAAAAGAAATACCACCTTTGGAAAAAAGCAATAAATCTGTATCTGCAGAAGGCTTGAGTGCATTTATCCAAATTTTAAAGTTACTTAGGTCCCCATAAATCCAAATTACATAATAATTACATAAATGTGTGAGATCACAAGCTCATCTGGACAGCTTTAAAAATAGGACTAAGAAACAAAAAAAAGCTCACCATTAGCCAATAAGCACATTTTGTATCANTAGGTCCCCATAAATCCTAATTACATAAATCCAAATATTTACAAGCTCATCTGGACAGCTTTAAAAATAGGACTAAGAAACAAAAAAAAGCTCACCATTAGCCAATAAGCACATTTTGTATCATCATCACAAGAAAACCGTTTAATGAAAGAAAGCTAAGACTAGCCAAAAGTTTTTAAGTACACACAACCTTTCCAAGCTCTATTGATCACATACCTACAGTCCAATTCTATGCAACACTTCTAATTCTCTAATGATCACTGTGTGAGATCTGCTCCCTGAGAAAGGAAGGCAATTTACAGTCAGAACTGAGAGACAAACATTATTTGTGTGAAGTTAATACCACTCAGCTCAGTTCCGTTTGTGGGAAGGAAAAAAAAAAAAAAAAGGTATTTCCAA
>VXBJ01006354.1:74483-90463 GCA_013400055.1 Nycticryphes semicollaris
AAAAAGGTATTTCCAAAATGCATCATCTTCATAATAGTGTAAGAAGCAATGTTCTGGGTTGACAGAACCTATCTTCAAGCATAGTAAAGTCCATGTCACACCATTTCTCCTTCAAGCCAGAACAACTGTCCTGTTATAAGGACTGTGAATGCAAAAATTGATACTGTCCCTTCACAGCATCCTTCTGGACAAGTTGTCCCTATGAGGATGAATGGGTTCATGGTGTGCTGGGTGAAGAACTGTCTGAAGGGCAAAGCTCAAAGTATTGTAGTGAAACCCCAGGGCTACATCTGGCTGGCAACTAGTCACCATTGATGGCTCTCAGGGTTTAATTCTAGGGTCAGTTCTGTTCAAAATACTTATCAACGATGTGGATGCAGGAGTTGAATGCATCACTACCAAGTTTGCTGATAATACCAAACTAGGAGGTGCTGTTGACCCTCTTGAGGGACAAGAGGCCTTGCAAAGGGATCTAGATAGATTGAAACATTGGGCATCGATTAATGGGATGAATTTTAACACGTTGAAATGCAGTATTCTGCACATAGGAGGGAGTAACGCTTGACACAAGGATAAATTGAGAGGAGTGGCTGGAGAGCAGTCCTGCAGAAAGGGATCTGGGAGTGCCGGTCAACAGCAGGCTCGGTACGAGTCAGCAGTGTGCCCTGGCAGCCAAGAGGGTAAACGGGATGCATCAAACACAATATAACCAGTTGGTCAAGAGAGGTGATTATCCTGTTCTACTCAGCATTGGCGTGGCCTCACCTCAAATACTGCATGCAGTTCTGGTTCCCACAATTTCAGAAAGATGTGGAAGTCCTTGAATGCATCCAGAGGATGGCAATAAAGCTGGTGACAGGGCTGGAAGGAAAGTCTTATGAGGAGCAGCTAAGGCCTTTGGGCTTATCTAGTCTGGACAAGCAGAGGCTGAGGGGTGACTTTGGTGTTCTCTACAGTTTCCTGAGCAGGCAAAGTGGAGAGAGAGGTGCTGAGCTCTTCTCCCTGGTATCCAATGATAGGATGCATGGGAATGGTCCAAAGCTGCATCAGGGGACGTTTAGACTGGACACAAGGAAGCATTTATTTACCGAGAGCATGGTTAAACACTGGAATAGGGCTCCTAGAAAGCTGGTCAATGTCCCAAGCCTGCCAGCATTTGAGGGGCATTTGGACAATGCCCTTAATAGCATGCTTTAGATTTTGTTCAGCCCTGAACTAGGCAGGCAGTTTGGACTAGATGATCATTGTAGGTCCCTTCCAACTGAAATAGTCTACTCTATTCTATTCTAAAAACTGGTTACAGCCCTAAAAATTCACAAACACAGCTTTCCTACTTAATTATAGAGTAAGAAGCCTGTATTACGTACTTCAGAACTATGCTAATTATGCAAGCTTTTGGAAGATTCAAAACAAGCAGATAGAGAGATCACTTTAGGATACCATGGCAGACACAAGGCTTCTAGGAATTTCATCTATTTTATCTGAGATAGGCTTAAATCAGAACTTGCAAGGAAAAGTGACTCAAGTATTGAGCTAGCAAACAAATCTCATAATGCCTCAATAAAACTATCAGCTTTACAATTCTTATTGAAAAAGAAAATTGTCATGCAGAGTATAGTTAGAGTTAAGAAGCACTGGACAGGAAACCTTGCTGTCACTGAAGAAATCGTTACAGATGCCATAATAAGTGATATCAAGGGTCATGAAGAGTTCTCACTTCTACAAGATCCTGCATGACTGCCAATGTGGAAGAAGCTCATCTCCTCTCATGAAACTAGTATTTTATAATAGCAAACAGTAGTGAAATGTTACTGAGAAACCATTCAAAGAACGCAACAGAGGAGGAGGCGTCAAGTTAATCTAACAGAGCAGACACTTTAAACACCCCGAGTAGTAGTTTGTGAGTACTAGCAGACCTCTCAAGAAAACTGCTTGCAGCAAAGTAAAAGACAAAGCTGCAGTGAAAGAACAGCAAGGACAGAATTCTAGCAGTAGCAAAACTATTAGGTGAGTCACTGCTACTCAAAGTTGGAATGGTCAAGTTGGCAAACATATCCCTGGATGACTAGAAGAACTGAAGATACACGTTTTCCCAACTGCACGAAGCAGTAGAAGAAGATAGCTAGTACTCTCTACGCCTCTTTTTCAAAGAAGACAAGAGGCACATCCAACTCTTGCCTTCACCAAAAATAAGTTTGCTAATTAGTTACTCTGCACAGAGATTATTCTACGTGTATCTTGTGTAATCAGAAACAACAACCCAAANCAACTGTCCTGTTATAAGGACTGTGAATGCAAAAATTGATACTGTCCCTTCACAGCATCCTTCTGGACAAGTTGTCCCTATGAGGATGAATGGGTTCATGGTGTGCTGGGTGAAGAACTGTCTGAAGGGCAAAGCTCAAAGTATTGTAGTGAAACCCCAGGGCTACATCTGGCTGGCAACTAGTCACCATTGATGGCTCTCAGGGTTTAATTCTAGGGTCAGTTCTGTTCAAAATACTTATCAACGATGTGGATGCAGGAGTTGAATGCATCACTACCAAGTTTGCTGATAATACCAAACTAGGAGGTGCTGTTGACCCTCTTGAGGGACAAGAGGCCTTGCAAAGGGATCTAGATAGATTGAAACATTGGGCATCGATTAATGGGATGAATTTTAACACGTTGAAATGCAGTATTCTGCACATAGGAGGGAGTAACGCTTGACACAAGGATAAATTGAGAGGAGTGGCTGGAGAGCAGTCCTGCAGAAAGGGATCTGGGAGTGCCGGTCAACAGCAGGCTCGGTACGAGTCAGCAGTGTGCCCTGGCAGCCAAGAGGGTAAACGGGATGCATCAAACACAATATAACCAGTTGGTCAAGAGAGGTGATTATCCTGTTCTACTCAGCATTGGCGTGGCCTCACCTCAAATACTGCATGCAGTTCTGGTTCCCACAATTTCAGAAGGATGTGGAAGTCCTTGAATGCATGCAGAGGATGGCAATAAAGCTGGTGACAGGGCTGGAAGGAAAGTCTTATGAGGAGCAGCTAAGGCCTTTGGGCTTATCTAGTCTGGACAAGCAGAGGCTGAGGGGTGACTTTGGTGTTCTCTACAGTTTCCTGAGCAGGCAAAGTGGAGAGAGAGGTGCTGAGCTCTTCTCCCTGGTATCCAATGATAGGATGCATGGGAATGGTCCAAAGCTGCATCAGGGGACGTTTAGACTGGACACAAGGAAGCATTTATTTACCGAGAGCATGGTTAAACACTGGAATAGGGCTCCTAGAAAGCTGGTCAATGTCCCAAGCCTGCCAGCATTTGAGGGGCATTTGGACAATGCCCTTAATAGCATGCTTTAGATTTTGTTCAGCCCTGAACTAGGCAGGCAGTTTGGACTAGATGATCATTGTAGGTCCCTTCCAACTGAAATAGTCTACTCTATTCTATTCTAAAAACTGGTTACAGCCCTAAAAATTCACAAACACAGCTTTCCTACTTAATTATNGCTGAGCTCTTCTCCCTGGTATCCAATGATAGGATGCATGGGAATGGTCCAAAGCTGCATCAGGGGACGTTTAGACTGGACACAAGGAAGCATTTATTTACCGAGAGCATGGTTAAACACTGGAATAGGGCTCCTAGAAAGCTGGTCAATGTCCCAAAGCCTGCCAGCATTTGAGGGGCATTTGGACAATGCCCTTAATAGCATGCTTTAGATTTTGTTCAGCCCTGAACTAGGCAGGCAGTTTGGACTAGATGATCATTGTAGGTCCCTTCCAACTGAAATAGTCTACTCTATTCTATTCTAAAAACTGGTTACAGCCCTAAAAATTCACAAACACAGCTTTCCTACTTAATTATAGAGTAAGAAGCCTGTATTACGTACTTCAGAACTATGCTAATTATGCAAGCTTTTGGAAGATTCAAAACAAGCAGATAGAGAGATCACTTTAGGATACCATGGCAGACACAAGGCTTCTAGGAATTTCATCTATTTTATCTGAGATAGGCTTAAATCAGAACTTGCAAGGAAAAGTGACTCAAGTATTGAGCTAGCAAACAAATCTCATAATGCCTCAATAAAACTATCAGCTTTACAATTCTTATTGAAAAAGAAAATTGTCATGCAGAGTATAGTTAGAGTTAAGAAGCACTGGACAGGAAACCTTGCTGTCACTGAAGAAATCGTTACAGATGCCATAATAAGTGATATCAAGGGTCATGAAGAGTTCTCACTTCTACAAGATCCTGCATGACTGCCAATGTGGAAGAAGCTCATCTCCTCTCATGAAACTAGTATTTTATAATAGCAAACAGTAGTGAAATGTTACTGAGAAACCATTCAAAGAACGCAACAGAGGAGGAGGCGTCAAGTTAATCTAACAGAGCAGACACTTTAAACACCCCGAGTAGTAGTTTGTGAGTACTAGCAGACCTCTCAAGAAAACTGCTTGCAGCAAAGTAAAAGACAAAGCTGCAGTGAAAGAACAGCAAGGACAGAATTCTAGCAGTAGCAAAACTATTAGGTGAGTCACTGCTACTCAAAGTTGGAATGGTCAAGTTGGCAAACATATCCCTGGATGACTAGAAGAACTGAAGATACACGTTTTCCCAACTGCACGAAGCAGTAGAAGAAGATAGCTAGTACTCTCTACGCCTCTTTTTCAAAGAAGACAAGAGGCACATCCAACTCTTGCCTTCACCAAAAATAAGTTTGCTAATTAGTTACTCTGCACAGAGATTATTCTACGTGTATCTTGTGTAATCAGAAACAACAAACCAAAAAAAAAAAAACAAAACCCTATAGTTACTTCAGGTGGTGGTTCTTGGTCATTCTTCCAAGATGCATCTGAGCCTTTTTCCCTAGAAGAAAAAAAAAAAACACAAAACCCCACATATTAGACAATCAAGATGAAGAAAGATAGTGTAAGGTTACATATAATCTCTTGTTTGAGTCATGTAGTAGCAACATATTGCAGGTTAGAAATAATTTGCAAGAACTGTACTGTAGCAAATACGGTAACACTTTCTACAAAGTATCAGATCTCCTACACCACGAGCTGCCTGTTTTGAAAGTGGCATTTGGTTTTTAATGTGGTTTCTAAATCAATAGAACTTCACTACATATGTCACTTGAAAAATCTTCTTACTTTGAAGACTGAAGATTTCAAACACCTAATATTAAGCTTTTATCAATGCTCTCTCAACATTTAAACCTAAATTGCTTTGAATCTGAACTGAGGCAGTTCACTGCATTTTTTTATGCCAACCAAGTGTTGACTAGTCAAACTTTCTCATTCTTCTGGTTTCAGAATATGTATCTCTAGTTAAAAAGGACAATGAACTAGTCTAGTAGAACACAGGCTTTAAGTGTGTTCTATAGCAAAGAGTTCAGCATCAAAAACCCCTCTAAGCTCAGCTTACAAAATACAGTGTTAGCTAGATCGTTAGGTTTCATCTTCTATTGTGTTTTAAACATTACATTTCAAATCTTAATTTGGATTCCTTTCCCTTCCAAAGTAGCATTGTAGTTCTGAGTAGCAGTTGTAAAACTTTAAGCCTATAGTACTCCACAAACCAGTTTGTACACAAACTAACAAAAAAGCAGAAAATAAAAATTTTTGGTCATCAAATTTGCAATCTGCGAAGGTCCAAGAGCCTTCTTGTGAAGCACTGATCAAAGCGTAACTTTTCTGCTATCCATGCTACCTTGGTTTCTTTATATAGACATTACAACACAGATCAGAAATCAAAATTCTTTAACCTTTTTCGATGACACCTACTTTGTGGAAAGACAGCTTCGACAAATAATACCAATTGCCTCACAAAAGCTTAACAACTTTTACTGACAAAATTCAGAAATATTGTTTCAGTGAAATGTAACTTCAGTCACATAGATCAGAAATTATGGTTAACGTCAGACTGCACAGGTGTCCACAACTGTCATTTTAAAGCAGAGCAAGAAATGCCAGAGGCACTGTTCAGCTGCACTGATAAGTAATGGAAGTATGAAACATCCTACCTAGTGTTCAACTTTGTACCGTGTATGCTAGTAAAGTACTATCAAAGACAAGTAGTTCCCAAAGCTAGTTGCAAAGCATGTAACAAACAAAAACATGAGTCTCATATCTCAGATGCTGAGTACGGCACAGTTACTGATGTAGCAAGCAGATGATAAAAGTCTGTGCAGTTACTGTGCTAAGCAACAAAGTTTAATGGCACAAATCAAAGACCAGTCGGCAATCAAAATGCTTCAGAAAAACAAACAAGCAGCAGAGTGAGAAAGTGAGCTATTTTGGTCTTCACCAAAAGGAAAAAAATATGCTTGTTGCTTCCACAGAAATGGAAAAGGTGAGGGAGGGAAGACTCCTGCAGGCCTGGCCACACATACATGACTTAAGAAAAAAATTATTCAGTAGGAATACTGACAAAGTTGCAATTAATGCAGACACCAATATTATAATTTTTTTCTAGCTACAGTCAGTAAGTCAGATGAGAACTAATCCTAATAAACAGAAACTAAGTTGCTTGTATGACAAAGGACTTGTTTAACCAATAGTTATTTCAGACAATTATTCATTAATAGAACACTAATGTCTGGCAGTCATTTATTATGCTTTATTTTTTATTCTGTATCTTTGAGTGCACTTCCTTTTAAATGGCAACAAGTCCTATTCACACATGCTACCTTCCTCAGACAAGCAGTATTGAGAAGTTTCTGAACATCATACCACATTGCCACTCAAATTCCTCCCCTCTCCCAAATTTACAGCAGGCAATTTTCATATAGAATTGCTATTCTCCAACTGCGTAACAGATCTGTTGATAATTAAATTTCAGTTCTGGCCTTGCAACATATAATAAATAAATAAAACTTGTTCAAATTGCAAACAAGTTTATCAGAAGTCATGAAACTAAACAAGAATCTGAAGAACAACAAAATCTGGACAATTCTGCTTTCAAAACCAGTGTGTGTGTGAGAGGGTGTCAGGGAGGGAAGAAGCAATGAATTTCTTTTTTGGTCATGATATTTTAGGTAATGTATCAACATGAAAAGAAAGCAAGCCTAATATATTAAACTGAGTAAGAAGTTACTAAATGTCAGTAATTCTAAACATTTTAGAAGCTTGTAGCTACTCTTCTGTTCTGAAAGGCAAACCAGCACAAACTTGTTATTACAACACCATTGAGAATATATAAAAAATAGAAAAGTTTTAGTGTCAAGCTTAGCCCTACAGTTTCTCACTCAAGGCTAACTTTTATTTCTGTGGTTTTAGCTATATTAAAAAAAAAATACATTATCAACAGATTTGAAAAGAAGTCAGACTCACTGTTTTAGTTTTTCTGCAAATATGTACTGGGTGAAGTCCTCCACTGATGGAGCAAAATACATGCTATCTTGCACATTAATACCTTTTTCTTTGATATGCTCAGAGCTGTTAAATCTTAACACATAAAAGGGATGTAAAACAGGACCAAATATCTCAAATATCTGAAACACAAACAAAATTAAAATGCTTACGTAAACCACCAGGAATATGTAGCTAATTTCATTGTAGACAACCGTGAAGTTTTAAAATGCTTTGTATTTAATAGCTTTGATATATTTTCAAAATGCAGTACCAAATAAAGTTACTTTCATGTTTTGGTTTTATTACCACATTTGGTTTGACAGCATATTTCCTCAGCTACTGTTTAAGATATAATGTGGATAAGTTGGGATTCTGTGACAAGTAAGTTCTCTCACATGTTCATACTGCTTTGACCCACCTAACTGCACTGCTTTCACTGACTGCTTCCTCTCTCTACTTTAGGAAGCTCTCCTTTTGTCAAATCTCTATACTTCTCTCTCCATTATGTTTTCAAATCTCTTGCACCTAGAACATTCTCCTTAGCATTTACTCTTCGAAGTTCATCTTTACAATACACCTTTACATCAGTTCCCCTACCTGTTCCCCAACTCCGTGGAGAGCAGAGAATTCTGAGACGCCGTACTGAACATCTCCAATTTCAGGCTGAGGTTTTTTGTTTCACTCACACCTAGCATTCAAAGATACTATAGTAGTAACTGTCCCGGACGATGCCTTTCCTTCCCCAAAAAACATGCAACAGCCCTCTCGGCAAACACACCTCATTATACTTGCATAAAGCACATGCTGGCCTTAAACTAGAACTGTAAAGCATAGATATGTAAGCATTCCCCATTTGTCCTGAAACTTGACTCCAATTTCTCAAATCCTGGCTCCCAACTCCTGGCAATAAAACCATAGCATATTATTCAAGACATATATCTGAAAGCAACCTCCCCCTCTTGACAAACATTCTCATAGAATAGCAGAAACTCATCACACATTGTAATTCTGGAAGGTTGCAAGGAATGCCAGGTAAGGAATTTTTTGAGGTTAACAAACCCACAGATGACTATAAGAAGAGTAAAAAGCACAACCAAAAACTAAATATCAAGGTTATATTTCATTATATTTTTCATATTTATTCATATTATATTATATTTAATTTAGTCAACTTCGACACTACTTGTTGGAACATAAAATAATACTTTGAATTTTTTATTAGAATAACATGTTTTTATGCTTTACACTCACCTTTCCAGCTGCTTGCCGGTCTTCTTTAAAAATTATACTTTCCTCATTTACTGGAGGTAGGCCTCTCAGTGATTCGATTATTACTAAAACAGAAAAAAAGAATTAGAACGTTATGTTTCAACAGCAGTATGTAGTTAATTGCAGAGAAACTTAACAAATCACACCATTACTTGTCTACTAAAGTTCATAAGGCTTCACCTGAAAGTTCCTGTGCACATACAAAACTACTTATAACTGGATATGCCTTCTCCAGTGATATCAGTGAAATGAATGTGTGAGGTACCAGTTGTATTTTCCCAGGATGTTTCTTAATTAAAGGCATAGTAGCAATAACCTGGATTTTTTTTGAACGCAGATGGATGTGCCACCTTAATATTCCAAATGTATTTCTCCTTGAAAAAAAGATAGAAGATGGCTATTCATTATAGTCATATTACTTATTAGCTTCTCCTACTAAGTCGTAAGAATCAGACCGAAACACAAAAGATGTCTGGCAGTCCAGTTACAGTAGCAACTAGTGGTGCCATTTATGTATGTAGATACACAATCTGAAATACATCTCTGCGATTTAATGTCATGTAATAGTATCATAATACATTTGGGCCTAATCCATGATTAATGAAGCTATGAGTGGTCACAGTGAGCAATTCATTCTAGCAACTCAAAATATGAAATCTCGACTTAAACACTTATCAACAGACACAGAAGCATGTTCTAATAGACAATTTGATATACAGGCTACTTCATTTTTAGGTCCAGAATCAGTGACATAAAAATGTTATTATTTACTGAAATCTTTAACGCAGTTCACATTTGTTGCTTTAGTCTACAGAAATAGCATGTCTTCCTTTACATTCAGCAGGAATGACGCTTAAAGCTGTCAATACAGAGGACTAGCAGCATTGCACTAAAAAATTCTGACTCTGAAGGTAATCTTTTCTACCTCTAAAACAACAGAATGCTCCATTAAGCATTCTCAGTGCCTCTCTACCATCAAATAAAGTCACTGAAGCACTTAGTGTCACTCAGACTCCAACAAAAAAATAACAAGATTATCACTGCTAAACTTACATAACAGGACGTAAAGCAATAAACATCTCATCAAGCTAAAACTCCAGCTTCGCTACTACTTCAATCTACAAACACCTTGTCACTTCCCAAGCAAGCCCGTGACAATGCTACAGGCTTAATAGTTCACTGAATTTCAACAGAAGGAAATCAGTTTATTTCATGCCTACCTATGTAAGATAAAATATACAAAAGAAACACACACTAAAAACTCTAAAAGAATGTTTTCGATTTGATTTGATTATGCATAGCCCCATATTCCAGCAGGCTAAGGAAAATATTGTGAAAACATAAAACATGTCAGTCCCATGAAACACAGGAAAAACTTTATCATCCACAGCCTACTTGACTTATAGCTACCCCCACCCCAACCAAGCCAAAATCCTCAGTTTATACTCTTCCAGGGCCCAAAGTGCAGTCCCAAGGCAGGTTTCTCACATATAATAAAGCTGTTTACTTTCCAGGCTACAACCCACACAGTGAATTTTTCTCTTCTCTTCAAGTACCTTGAAACAGAACACAGCAAAAGTTCTGTTAAGTTCTGATACACTGAGCAGAAGTTGAAGTTCACAGAAAGTACTGCCATTTTGCTTTTTGCTTTTTAGCACGAACCTATACTGTTCTAGCCTTAAATTAATCTCATAGTATGGAATGGTCAACTTACAGGTACAGCACACTGCAGACTGATGAACTCAGAAGCTTGCTACAGAGAATAGCTGAGATTTCTGATACGCCAAAGGGACAGAAATTGTTCAGGATACTGACTGTTACGCCAAATGATTGATTGCCAAATGAGATCTCAACTCCCTTCATACTAGATACAAACCTGGTATACACAGGTATCAATTTAGTTCAAAAAATTAAAAAACAATCCACAATCAGCTAGCCACAAATCAATTGATACTGACTCAGTCACTTGCTTCCAGAAGAACTGAAAAGAAAGGAAAGCATACAGAAAGAGGAAGTCATAAAGCAAAGTAGTAAAGGCAGAAAAATAACACGGTTATCTTGGGGGTTTGTTCCATTTTTATGGCTTTATTTAATATACAGTTGCTAGTTTTTCCTATTTTTCAACAACCAATCCAAATTCAACACTTCATGCATCTCAGTTACATAAAGTAGAACACAGACCCAAGAATTCACCTACTGATAAACTTACAGGATTTGAAAAGGTTATACACACCAAAGAAGATTAGAAATTGAAGACAGTTTTCAAAGCTGAGGTCTTTAACAACAGTTTTGTTTAAACATTCACATACTACATAAAAAATAATAATTTCATACTATGTTTAAACATTGCTCTGAAAACAGCCTTCTTGAACTTCCCATTATTATCAACAAGCAAGATAGGGCAAAGTAGAACAAGAGGACAACTACCAGATTACTACCATCTACACTCCCAGATCAGCTTCCTGCACATGAATTAAATGAACCATAACTCTACACAAAAACAGTGTAAAGGAATTGCCTGTATTACCTAGAACCTTTTAAAATAAAAGAAAATTTAATAGGAAAGGCTATTTGCTTCAATGCTTTTGTACCCCACTCAACATAAATACTTGACCTTCAAAACTGAACTTAAATTCTAGTTTTCATAAGCAAATTGCTTTGAAAGCAGTTCAAGCAGAATGGAACACTTAAAATAAGCTTAAATACAATCATACTGTGGATATTTTATTAATACCAACTTCAGCAAAACTTTGATTTCACATATCAAAAACTGAGGTCTCAGGCAGATCTGAAAGGATTCCTAAATGCGTATCACCTGCAGTTAAGTTTACATCCATTGTATGTCTCAATCCCATTAAGCTTACCCTCCAGCACCTATAAATCATGTTAGCCATGCTGTCCTGTGACTGCTGACACTGGCAGCTTGTGTTTGGTCAAGGTGCCAGAAGTGGGATGAATTTAAAAAAAAAAAAAAANTCATACATAATATACTAATTACCCAACAAGCACTGCTACACTGGCTAAACAAACCAGTCTTTTTACTGTCCTCATATATTAACAAGCAAGCACTTGGGACTGCATTGTACTACATCTGTGCTTTCAGTTATACACCTCTTGCATATTCAGAGGTAATTAATACATAACACATACAACTGGAAGAGTTTTTAAAATATGGCACCTGTTCAATATTATTTTTGCCAGAATTCATATAAAGATCATAATACATAGTGAAAAAGTGTTTTTAAATGTAAAAATGAGAGCATGAAAATCACACAGAAAGACATGCATAGTAGTCATAGCATGTTAACCTTTAGAACACACAAGCCAACTAAAAGGAAATCCAATACAAATGTTATTTGTTAATCCCAGTTCTCATTCAGCAACCTCCAACCCCCTGAAGTAGAATGCTGCAGTACTGACACTTTGAAGGAACTGTTAAATACACAATAAATGCAGAGATATAGAGAAATTATTTTAATTAAAACAAAGCAAACATATCTTGCCTACCTAGCTGCTCAATGATGCCAGAAACTGTCCCAAAGAGCTTCAGTTCAACATCATCAGGCAGAATTATTGTTAAGTCTTCAACAGGAGGCAGTTCCTGAAAATATCGAGTCAATATTCAGAATACAATCTCAACACACTAAGACATTCATCACTTTGTTGCTGCATAAATTTAACAATCAGAAAAGCCTCCTAGCATTTTGAAGGTCTAATGAAAAAAAAAATTTTTAAAAAAATCCACTTTCTCTCAGAATAGCTCTAAATTAACTCATCTTAGAGAACGTAATTTTTGAAGACATCTTTTCTATTGAGACACCACTCTACACATTTTCATTGTAACTAAAGTAGAAGCCAATTTCATTCAACTGAAGAACACCAAAAACTGATAGACATTTTGTTCATTTTTTTGAACTTTCAAGTTAGATAAATTAAGTTCAATGTACAACACAATAATTAGATATCAGTAATCAAAAGATCAGACAACTTGTAACCACTTTCAATACATGACAGAATAAAAATGTACACAGCAAGTGATAAAGTAGGATGAAATACACCAGATGTGTATCATCTGACTCAACAAAATGGTGTCTGTCCATTTATGCCATGACTTCATACCGTTATAGAAGATGTAAAGATCACAACAACCTATACAAAGAAAATTATTTTTAGTTTAAAGTTGTATTTGGTACACAAGAGGATAATCATAGAGAACACTTGGAAAAAATGCCAAGCTTCAGTTACACAAACGAGTACTGCATAAACAATATTCCAATCAACCTTTTTCCTCAAATGTCAGCACCAAAATCTGCTAGCAGAGGCTAACACTGAACTCATCATCTACCTCCAATTTATTCATAAACTAAGATTTCTACGTATATACTATTCTGCTGTGGATTCAATATGAACGATGTGGAAGTTAAGGTAATGGCAACTGGAGTAAGAATCATCTTCAAATTCAACACCTGCATTTGGAGGCAGAGACCAAATCTTAGCACTCAATTGCACTTTTAAGGCCATCACCAGAAATAAAATCCATCTCCAATAGAAGAATATTACCCTGCCTTATCAAACTTCACCTGGCTTATAAAGCAACTCAATGACAAGAGGCTTAGTCTTTCCCAGAACATATAATACAACACTGAAGTCAACATGAGAATCCAGATAAAAACACCACACCCTTGCACAGGGTTTTCCAACATTAAACCAACTTCACTGCTAAGACTTAATTGACTCATGGATGCCAGAGAAAGTCAAAGGCCAAAGCCTGGAAGGATGAAAGCTAATCTTTTGATTATAGATCACAAATTAGTAGACTCTACCACCTGTCATATACAAGATCTGCCAATCCTGCACTTCAAAGCAGGAGTTTTCTAAAATAGTTCCACTAACAGTCCTTAATATGCGCACGTTTTTTCCTCTAAGCACATATTCCAATCAAATATTTTTTTTTCCATTTAGTCTTTGACCCATGTTTAAGCAGTTAGCTATTTTGTGGGACTTTCTAACAGATACATTTTAATTTTCAAATTGTATTCCCCCAAAACTACATAAGAATCTACAATATTTTTACTCAGACTAATTCTATTACTGTAGAGTAGAAAATTGTAGTTGTTCGAAATTCAATTCTTATTAACTCTCACTGACAAAAAGCTTCAACTTTGCTGAACCAATGAAATTAATCATGGCAGTACTTAAAAGGAAGATGATACTTTGTAAACATTGGGAGTTGAAGCTAGTAAGCTAATGAGATAAAAGAGCAGATCACCAAAGCATTTTCAGAGTATCTTTAATTTTATTTAAATAAATAATTGAGATAAAAGGTAAATAAAACCTGGTAAGTGTATCTATTTGAGCAATGATTTTGTTCAAAAGACCAGTGCTGTAAAAAAAAAAAAAAAAAGTGTTGTCATAGAAGCACTTATAATGTTTCTACTATTAATCATACTTCAAACGAAGAGCATGTAAAGCAGGAATTGCTCTGATGTTTT
Organism: Nycticryphes semicollaris; assembly: GCA_013400055.1. Lineage (NCBI taxonomy): Eukaryota > Metazoa > Chordata > Aves > Charadriiformes > Rostratulidae > Nycticryphes > Nycticryphes semicollaris. The sequence continues at coordinate 88,579 of VXBJ01006354.1, forward strand.
ACTCCTTCAGAACACAGCATTATGTGCATTTCTCAATCTTTGATTAATTTTGGGGATAAAAGAATATGCTAAGAGCTTTTCTTTACTCCAAGCGCCTATACAGAGCATCAGTTTAAGAATTAACAACATAGTCCTATTTCCTGTTGTTGCTACAACTAATGCGTGCCAATGCCTCTGCTTCCCAGACGGCCACCTAGCACTTCATTACTAACTCTTACAGAGCACTGAAGCAAAGGTAAATGTATGCAAATGTTCTTGCTCTTCAGAGGTTTGTTTGAGGGGTTTTTTTTCCCCCTCTACCCTTCTAATAATTTCTTGTACCCTTTACTGGGCTTGTTTCTCATTGCAGAAAGCATTTTTTATGAAGGGAAGAGATTTACAAAGTAACAGATAAACATGTATTGTTAGTGTAAATTGACATTACATTGTTAGATTATCCTTTTATTTGTCATCCACTCCAAATGATGTATACAAATCATCCATTAGCAGATTATTACTAAAAGTCATTCCTTTAAACCTCTTAATCTTGAGATAATGAGGAATACTGGCAGCCATACTTAATAAGTATGTCATTTATGAGAACCATAAAACTGTATGTTGATGTAAATTAAGGTTCTGATCTGCAATACATAAAACAGTGCTGTAACAAGAATTGCAGAATAAAACAAATACACGTCACTTCTATGACCAATCTAATAACTTTTCTTAAGGGAGTAGAGGTAATGTAACTTGAACCTCCAGAAGGCTTGATGCAACATTTGAAATTTTTACCTCAAGACTAAACACATTTATGACAATCACATCACCAGCAGGCATCAGGAAAAGTCCCAGACTGAACTCGGTGATTGACAGGAGCTGGATTCCAGATCTGAAGTCAGGAATGCCAGACAGAAAAGCTCACAGAGAACTAAATCTAGCCAGGGATGTCAAAGACAGTAAGAAAAACTTCTATGGTTATGTCAAGGATAAAGCCAAAACTAGTGAAGTTGTTGGCCCTCTCCAGAATGAAACGGGAAGACCTGGTCACCCAGGATATGGACAAGGCCGAGTTACTGAACAACGTTTTTGCCTCAGTCTTCACCGGCAAGGGCTCAAACCATGCTGCGAAGTCACGGAAGACAAGAACATGGGCTCTCAGAATGAAGAACTGTCCACAGTAGNAGAAAAACTTCTATGGTTATGTCAAGGATAAAGCCAAAACTAGTGAAGTTGTTGGCCCTCTCCAGAATGAAACGGGAAGACCTGGTCACCCAGGATATGGACAAGGCCGAGTTACTGAACAACGTTTTTGCCTCAGTCTTCACCGGCAAGGGCTCAAACCATGCTGCGAAGTCACGGAAGACAAGAACATGGGCTCTCAGAATGAAGAACTGTCCACAGTAGGAAAAGATCAGGTTTGAGACCACCTAAGGAACCTGAAGGTGCATAAGTCCATAGGACCTGACAAAATCCATCCACGGGTCCTGAGGGAGCTTGTGGATGAAGCTGCTAAGCCGCTTTCCATCATGTTTGAGAAACTGTGGCAATCTGGCAAAGTTCCCACTGACTGGAAAAAGGGGAACATAACCTTGATATTCAAAAAAGGAAAAAAAGAAGACCCATGGAACTATAGGCCAGTCAGTCTCACCTCTGTGCCTGGCAAGATCATGGAGCAGATCTTCCTGGAATCTCTACTAAGGCACGTGGAAAACAAGGAGGTGATTGGAGAGAGCCAACATGGCTTCACCAAGTGCAAATCGTGCCTGACAAATTTGGTGGCCTTTTACAACACTGCCACAGACTTGGCAGAGAAGGGCAGAACAACAGACATCATCTATTGGGACTTATGCAAAGTATTTGATACTGTCCCACATGACATCCTGGTCTCAAAACTGGAAAGTCATAG
>VXBJ01006354.1:91298-114022 GCA_013400055.1 Nycticryphes semicollaris
ATGGAATACCCCAGCTGGTCAGTTCTGGGTCACCTGTCCTGTCTGCTCCTCTCTACAGGTGCGACCCCTCTACGCTTTTCTGCTTCCAACCCCCCACCAAATAACAAAATTACCTAATCTTGGTTGTTATAGCAATAAGTATAAGCAAGGGCCTCTCCGCAAACCATTCCTTGGTATAATCAGGTCTTACCACTGTGAGAGTGAACAGTTTCTGAATAATATGCTGGTAATTTCAGTTTAGTTAGTTAGAAAAGGCCCAGTTAAAATGTAAAATTGGTTCTGTTTTACCTCAAACCAGGACACTGAGCTATACGTGAACTACTGCAAAAACATACATTTAATCATTAGGTATTGCAATGACTTAAAAATGTGTCTTAAGTTGGGTTACACATGGTACTTACATCAATAGGCAACTCGTCTTTCGTTTTAACACAGTTAAAATGTAAAATTGGTTCTGTTTTACCTCAAACCAGGACACTGAGCTATACGTGAACTACTGCAAAAACATACATTTAATCATTAGGTATTGCAATGACTTAAAAATGTGTCTTAAGTTGGGTTACACATGGTACTTACATCAATAGGCAACTCGTCTTTCGTTTTAACACAGTAAGATCTATTATTCTTCTCATTTGGATGATCATCTTCATCAGATACTGTTGAAGGAGAACATGAAGAGGAGGATGTAGTTGATGAACTATCTGAATCCGTATCACTGAAAATAAAACAAGCATAGGAATTAGAATATAGAATTATACATTACAGATAAAAAAAAAGTGGATGGATTACACATTACTAAAATACCTCTGGTTACCAGATATGTTTTTCTCAACCATATACATTTGTATATAGAATAGCAATCTTTTCTGAACACACATGCCACTGGACAAGATAATTTTAAAAAAATAATCTCAGAAGAGCAATAGTGTCAGCAGTTCAGAGTAAATGCTTACAACTACAATGGCTCACTTGGGTTCCCACTGTTTCAGTGCTGAATGGAGAATGTGCTGTGAGAGCAATCACCTCTTTAAGTTCATGTAGTCCAGTTTCTCCCACTGGCCACCCCATGCACAAGTCCAGCACCAGCATAACTCCCTCTGTCAAACACAAGTGACAGTCACAGTTTGGGATCTACACTTCATTGGTTAGCAAGTGAAATGAGATACTAGAGTCAGAAAGATCAACTCGGCATAGTACCTAGACAAATACAGCCAAATTAGGACCATAATGTCTAAGCACTACCAGCATATCTCCATTTTATGCACCACTAAACTCCCAGTATTGAACATCATTTGATGTAACTGAGCACACAAAAAAAAAAAAAAAAGAGATACACACCANNAAAAAAAAAAAAGAGATACAATACACTAAACTATCTGCTAGAGCTCATAGTCACTCTTTTGTATAATCCCAACATCAGCATAAAACTAAGTGAAAGTCAAGAAAATACTTATTCCAAGCAGTGCATCTCGCATTATGAAGGTAAAAAAATATCCAATTTTTGCAGATAAAATTTATGGCCTGTTTTAATTCCCCTTGTACATTATTAACGCAGAGTAGCAATTTAATTTTTAAACATCTCTTATGCATGTGGCAATGATATTGTCTTAGACTCAATATTTCAAGTAAAGAGCACAGTAATGAACAAGTCCTTATTTATGTCAGCACATTCCTTTTAGAAAAAGTCTAAGTTCTTGAAGAACTAGTGGAAGAAACAAACACATGATCCTAATGACTGAAAATCATGTTACAAACCTTACATAAAAATACACCAAGAGAAGCAAATTTTTGTGAAATCACACCTATCATTTCTTACCTGGTCTGGCCATTAACAAAGTAGCATTTAGAATCAAAATGATAAACAAAATACAAAAAGTGATCCCTTCTACATTTTTTGGTATTGCATTAACTGATAGGAAAGACAACAAATAAATGTGCCTCACCAAATAAGCCTTTTGAAAAAGTCAAATAAGGACTTCTTGGAACAAAATCAACACAGTAGAAAGAAAAAAAAAAAAAAATCAGTCAGACTACCAGAGACTAATAAGTGGGGTGGGGGAGTGGAGAAAAATGTTTGAGATAACTTTAACATACTTAGCTGACTATGTGTATCAAAATTCTGTCTTTAATATTCATCTGGACATCAGAACAAAAGAGATTTTTGGAAGCAAAAATAACTACAGGTCAAACCCCTGTCACAGGTAAGGAATTTCATTCTCCGTCACTTCATGATTTTCTAGGAAAACTTTGAACCGAGCAAATGAAGAAATTCCAAAGTCAAACTTTAACCCATTAATTGTTAATAAAACTCAGCGTCTTCTTTTAAAAAGGAGATCCTTAGACTTCGTTTCAGTCTTTACCAGTTAGGAGAACATACCCATCCAGCCACAATGGCCCAAAAAGAAAACACAAAACTCACTGAAACTGACAAAGTATGTAGGCTTCAAGGACTGAAACAGAGCCCGCATCTAACCAAAGTTACCTTCCACCAACTATACTGAACAGCAAAGCACAAACGCAGTAGAAGATAGAAGCTTATATAAATATCATACAGGTTGAGAATGAGCTTTTCCACCTATACACCAAAATTAGAGCACAAGTTAAGAGGCTCTACCTTGAATCCTACATTCAGGTTTTTTTCAGCATTAACACTGTAAATGTCCTGTCAAATGTGACATAAGTGCACCCTGTGAGGATCATGCCAAACAATGCTCAAACGGTCACGGTAGCCAACCAACCATGATGCTCTACAGGTCACCACAGAAAACCTCATGTTTTCATTAATCCCATACCCTTACAGTCATTGTTTTGGAGACTTATTAATTCAACAGTAAAAGTAAAGTGAAATGTAAGAGAAAATGTCATCTTTAATGAGAAAGAGAAAGCTACAGAAGCTGAAACACTGAGGCAGGCGGATAGGGGTGGACTCAGACACCCTGCTCGCAGAGGGTTGAGACACAGAGCAGGCGGCCCGCGCCCCGGCCCAAGCTCACTGCCGCGCAAGAGGCCGTAGAGGGGAAAGAGCGACCCGCGGAGAGTGACGCGCCCTCATCACCCCGCGCCTCAGCCCGGGGAATGCCAGGGTTACACCCACCTGTCCGAGTCTGAGGAGGGGGCGGCAGCAGGAAGACCGCTAGGACTCGCAGGCGGCTGGGGGCTGCGCGCTCCCTCGGCTGAGGGCGGCGGGGCCTGAACTTCTCTACCGCCCTCCGAGGGGCTCGGAGGGCTTGGCGCCCTCTCCGTCCTCGCCGCTTGCTCCTCGGCCGGCTCCCCGACCGCGGACGGCTCCCCCTCCGCGGGCGGCTCCCCCTCCGCGGGCGGTGCAGTGCCGGACTCAAAGGCCAAGGCCTCCATCTGCGCCACCACCTCCATCTCGGCACCCGGCAGCACGCGGCCCAGCTACCCCACGCGGCCAGTAGCCCCACCCCCTCGGTCCTCTTCAGATTCCACTTCCGGTTGCCCCGAGACGCCGGGGTTGCTTGGGCCCGATGGATGAGGCAGAGCGCATGCGTGGGGCGAAGGGCGGGTCTCCCGTCATATCACGTGATGTCACGTGACATGATGTGAAGCGAGGCGGCGGGTTACGGTTGTCGCCGGCGCAGTATTTCAGGCTGCGGCAGAAACCCTGCAATAATAGCTGGCCTTGCAAGACTCAGCCGTGACTTGAGGATCGTCCGACTACTCGCCACAATATAAACGTCCACCTTAGTTCCCGGGTCCGACAAACACCGATCACTTTGGGGCCTGAGAGCCTTGCAGTACTGTGTGCGGCCCTGTGGGATGCCGGCTGGTGCACTGGTCTTTTCTCCTGGCCTCCAGGAGTCTTGTCAGACTTGGTGTCGTCTCACGTAGGAGAGAAGGGAGAAATTCCTCCCGCCCCAGTGTGTTTGGGGGCTTAAAGCTCTTTCCCATGGCAATAACTTGGGAGACAAGACATGTATTCTCTTGAATGCAACTTGTCTATGGTAAAACCCAAAAGAAGTTTCAAAGGCAGCCATCGTCAGGAGGCCATCATGACTGTGAGCACACAGATAAGCCCCTTCAACCCAGCTTCCAAACTGCAACATGCCACACAGGCTGAAGGGAGCATAAGGCAGGCAGAAGATGTCTTCCTCTGGTGGTTCCACTCATTATTTGCAACATGACACAGCAGATGCAACCAGTAGAATTTAGTTAGTAGGAAAATTGAATATGTACAAATATGCATATAACATAATTCATCAGTTTTGGGGCATCCAGACAGGGCTGGATAGAACTTTGAGCAATCTTTTCTAGTGAGAGGTGTTCCTGCTCATGGCAGAGGCATTGGAACTACATGATCTTTAAGGTCCTTTACAACCAAAACCATGCAGTGATTCTATGGGGTTGTTTTGTATTCTATTTATCTAAGATTATAGATAGGTCCAGCAGAAGAGGCAAATTATGGGCATTTGGTGTTTTTTGCACTGTCTGAAGGAAGGAGCCTGTATAGGCTCCATGCATAAATGGTGGAAGTAAGCACTCTGATGGCGCAGTTACTCAAAACATCGAGGTTTGGAATAACCTTCTCCCCAGTGACAGCTGTGGGGTCCTGAAGTAAAGGTGCATGAGGTGCATGGTCTGAATGTTGCTGCCCTATCCTGCAAGCTCCTTAACAGAAGGGATCTTTAGACATTTATGCAAGTAAATGTCAATGACAAATTAGATGTCAATTGCCTGAAGATTAAATATTCAACCATCATAAAAATGGTATAAATGGTATGAATCTCCCTGGCAAATACGTTTTCACCCCTAGTGAAGTGGCAGGAATGAGTTTAAAGAGTAAGTAGAGCCAAAATCCTACTAAAACCCAAACCTGCAAGAATAGATCCTCCAAAAACAAGTTTAATTTTAAAACTGAGCAAGGAGAGTTTATTGTTAGATTGAGGGTTTTATCATTTATTTGTTTTTCAGAAATGGGACTTGAGATGGACCATAATACACGATCTATGAGTTTGTATGGGAATGTTGATCAGTGCAGCTGAAAGGGAATAATTTCCCCAAAGCAGACAAAGCCCTTGTATCAGTCGAATCCTTTCCTAACAAATGGTAAAATTCATAATGTAGGACTGAATTAGTTGAATGATGAGGAAATGAAAATTAATTTCATTTGCTAAATATAAACCTCTTATAAATGTAAAGGCATATTCGAGTCTCTGCCTTGCACTTATGTAAGTACAATTCTTCAACTGTCTCATGAATCATGTGCTTCCTGCCTTTTAAAGAATTTTAGTAAGTGTTCTGTAGCTTTACTCTGGCACCTAGATTGTGTTTTGACAGTTTCCACTGTGTTTGTGCAGAACTGGCAGCATCTTTCACACACGGAGATATTTTATTTCATCTGAACACTGCGGCTTAGCCTTTAACACGTAAGATAGCATATCTCTTAGAATGAGGATAGTGAAAGGCATGATGCATAGGAAACATCATCATCCATCCAGGCAGGGCATTTTTAAGTAATCTGCGAAGTAGCAGCACAAGCACGAAGGTGTTCTAGGAAAAGAGTCATTTCACAGATGAACACTTGAATCACAGCAGTTCTAACGCTTGTTTTCAAGGTCTGAGCAGTTAAGAAATGTCACTGCTGGGACTGGGATCCAACGTCATCTGTCAAGGAAGGGCTAAAAGTGATTGCAGCCCTGGTTTCTGCCTGCAGTTTCTTTGATGAAGCTCTCTGGAGGTGTTGTTTTCTGCATTTATATTTTCTATTCCTGCAGCTAAGACAGGTGTGTGTAATTGTTCCCGTCACACTTTTAAATCTAAAATGACACCATTCAAACTATTATTACGATGTTTTCTTGAATTTCTTTGGATATGATAGAGAAATCTGTTGAAAAACATGGTTTGATCCTGATATCTCTCCTGAATTGAAGGTGGAAAATTGCTTGGAGATTTCAGTATGCAGCTTTTTATGTTTTAAGAGGAGAAGGCATGAATGAGAAAGGAAGTCATGTTTCCTAATATATTTGAAATATGAATACAAATACTATTGTGGCATTTATCGTTTATACATTTTATACTTTCATATTCTAGTGGACTTTGCACAGTGGTATCAGTATGAGAACAGTGCACTGTAATTAATAGAAAGAACATTGTAAACTTGAGAAATATACTTCTGAAAATCATTTTTCTTAAATTTCAGGTTGGTTTATTTTGATAACTTGACAGATTTTTGTGTTTAACCAATTTCAGTGTTTTATCAGTATAATCAGCTACTTGAGCGCAACCTTGACAGTTCACAGACGACACCAAGTTGGGTGGGAGTGTTGATCTTCCTGAGGCTAGGAAGGCTCAGCAGAGGGGATGTGGACAGGCTGTATTGATGGGCTGAGACCAGTGGTATGAGGTTCAACAAGGCCACTTGCTGGTTTCTGTGCTTGGGTCATAACAACCACATGCTTGGGGAAGAGTGGCTGGAAAGCTGCCTGGTGGAAAAGGACCTGGGGGTACTGGTCAACAGCCAGCTGAATACGAGTGGCAGTGTGCCCAGGTGGCCAAGAAGGCCAACAGCATCATATCCAGAAATAGTGAGTCCAGAAGGACTAGGCAAGTGGGGATTGTTTAGCCTGAAGAACAGGAGGCTGAGGGGGGCGAATACTGTGGCCTAGATCAAAAGTCTGATGAGGCGCAGCTGAGGGAGCTGGGATTGTTTAGCCTGAAGAACAGGAGGCTGAGGGGGGACCTTATCGCTTTCTACAACTACCTGAAAGGAATTTATACTGAGTTGGGTTTGGTCTCTTCTCTCAAGTAGCAGGTAATAGGACAAGAAGAAACAGCATCAAGCTGTGCCAGGGGAGGTTTAGATTGGATATTAGGAAAAATTTCTTCATTAAAAGGGTTATCAAGCATTGGAACACTCTGCCCATGGAAGCGATTGAGTCACCATCCTTGGAGATATTTAAAAGGTGAGTAGATGTAGTGCTGAGGGACATGGTTTAGTGGTAACTTGGCAGTGCTAGGTTTACAGTAAGACTTGATGGTCTTAGACATCTCTTCCAACCAAAACGATTATACATTTCCATTATTATATCTTCCTTGAGATTAAAGTGTCAGTCAAGAATTATTTTTAATATAAAGTAATAAGAAGGAGAACACCCTGGAAATAATGTTTTAAAAGTGTGTAAAAACAGAATCTGACAGTGAGTTGTTACAGTGTCCTGGTGGTTTCAACTCCCATACCCTCTTTCCTTGCTTGTTACCATAAAATTTACCTTTCACCCAACTGCAGCATTACTAACTGAGGTTGCAGACAGTTTGTAGTGACAAATTCTTCCTCACAGCTCTAAATGTTGTCTCCAGGTACCATGAGGTGATAAAACTTCTAGAAAATCGATATACTATACTTACTGAGGTATAGTACAATTGGGTTAACAAAAATGCTTTTTTTCTTCTTACCTCATATCATGTGGTGAGGTCAGAGAAACCCTTCAAAAGACCGTTTCTTCCAGTGACAGACTTCCCTGCTTTTGGACAAGAGGTCACGAGAACTCCATTAGTGTTGATTGAGCCTTTTCATTAGCACTGGTCAGAACAGCATTTACTATTCTTTCTTATGATGTGGGTACAGTTATATAGCTGATCAACTCTTCAGCTCAGGTCTGCACCAGTCCTCCTATAAGGAGAGAGAGATGTATGGGTTTGATGAGTACTGGAGTAATGGTACTGGAAAAAGCACTGTAAACACATAAAACTGCAATTACAGTACAGCTTTTTGCCAGCATAGTGATATAAAAAAATTACAACCCTATGGGCCTTTGCCGTGCTTCAAGTTTCTAGTATAGACTTGCTCCAAGTGACCTAGAGCAAAAGGATGGCACTTCACATCACTCATCGCAATACTTCACCTTTTAAATTGATGAAGGAAAAGAAATTTCTGTTATAGTCCCTGAAATTGCTTTCATTTTGACCTACAAAAATAGGTAAGTACATGAGCTGAATGTGCCTCCTCAAATGACCAGCAAAGTTAGAATGCTGACATCTGAATTGTCACTCTAACATCTGAGAATAATTACTCCAGGGAATTGAACAAATCACTTTCAAACTTTTTTTGAATGGTTGATTCCATTTGCAGACTGTGATGGTTTAACCCCAGCCAGCAGCTGGGACCATGCAGCTGCTCACACGTTCTCCACCCCAACCCCTTCACCTCCTTGTAGGGTAGGAAGAAGAAGGAGAAAAGGAGGGGAAAGGGAAAAAACCTCATGGGTTGAGGTAAACCAGTTTAACAGAACAGTGATGGAAAAGGAAATAACAACAACAATAATAATGGTAAAAGAATATGCAAAATGAAATAATACAACAAAAGTTGCTCTCACCATCTGATGACTGGTTGCCCATCCCATCCCAAGCAATGATTGTGGATCCCTGCCCCCCCAGCCAACCCCCATTTATATACTGGGCGTGTTGTCTATGGTATGAATTATTCCATTGGCCAGCTTGCTCTGTCAGTGTTTCCTCTTGGCTTCTATGGGAAGCTTGTCTAATGTAAAACATCGCCTGGCAACAGCTAAAACAATATACATTATCAGCATCACCCTCATGCCAAACTCAAAACACAGCAGCTACTATAAAGAACATTAACTCTATTCCAGCTGGTACTAGGACACAGACTCAAAAATATCCTTTCAGAAAACCAATTTTTGGCTGTTTCAAAACATAGCTTTAAGCTGCATATTGATGCCACCCTTTGAATAAAAATAGAATGGAAAGAGACTGACTTGTTACATCCTTTTCCAAGCAAGGTCAGAAAAAAATTACAATTATTAGCGCTGCTCTTTTATTAGGCAATTCTTGGTGGCACATCTGCATTAATCACAGAATCACAGAATATTAGGGGTTGGAAGGGACCTTTGAGATCATCGAGTCCAACCACATGAAAAAAAAAAAAAAACNAGAGGGCAGTAAGGTCTCCCCTCAGCCTCCTCTTCTCCAAACTAAACATGCCCAGTTCCCTCAGCCTCTCCTCGTACGACTTGTTCTCCAGACCCCTCACCAGCTTGGTGGCTCTCCTCTGGACACGCTCCAGCACTTCAATCTCCTTCCTGTAGTGAGGGGCCCAGAACTGATATGCCAATTTGCAGTGAAGGCTTTGTCCAAAGATGCTTGGATATTCATACAGTAGGTGAGATATTCATTGTATCTAGTGGTAAGGACTGTGGTTCCCCCATACCATATATACATTCATTTTGTTCCTTGTGTTTAGTCCAGTTTCAAGGAGAAACTATGGTCATAATTTAGCAACAGTTTTGAAACTATTGCTTCGATCTCAGAACCTTTTTTTATCACTCATCAACTGAACTATTGGAGATTAAGTTATTCGTGGTCAGGAGCAGTGGAAGAGAGAGGAAATCAGATCAACAGGATTTTTTGCATCACTATTGCTAGTCATAATTCATTCTGCCCAGATGAATCAATATTGTAGCTTGCACAGCTGAGATATCTAGTTCTGAAAAAAGATTAAAATAGCTACAGTACAGAATGTTTTAGTCATTTCAAAGCTTCAAATTATTGCATGGAGTTAAGTTACACAAAGTCCTTAGTTCTTTCTTTGTATAAAAGGTTGGGCAGTTTATAAGTACATGAAAAGAAACCGTGTGACTTTGAAGGATAAAAGACTTTTTTCCCAAAAATATGTTTTGAAATATGGAAAAATACACAACTTTATCTTATAGTCCCGTATACTTCTTTTATTTTATTATTCCAAATGTAGTCAGTAATTTTCTGATGATTGAGCTGCCCACAGCCAACCTCATCAATAACAATCCAAAGCCCTTCACTGATGGATGGACTGGTTCACCTGCAGTTATTCTAAGTTTGTACCATTCATTTATCAACTCTTTTATTAGAGTCTATTACATTCTTTTTCTAGTTATAATTTCAGTCCAATATTTTAAATTATATCAATATAAGCATAATTTGGTTAGTTGCCAAACAAGCTGTATCCAAGTGGCATCTATAAATTTGATTTTTTGTGATATGTATAAATAGATCAGAAATTTAAAATCACTGAAATCAGTGTATTGGAGTTTGCAGAGAGTAACATTTGGAGAGAGTAATACGGTGCATAAAACTGGGTGTAGCTTCCCTATAATGACCTCAATACAAGAAAACGAACAAGTTTTAGTAAACTGTTTGTTCATCTGATTATCATAAATTCATGCAGTTCAAGCATGTCTCCCACAACCTTGTGTGGAGTTTTCTATGTCTATCAGAGCACTTTACTGTCTCCAGAACCTGGAAGAGCTTGCTTTCTGTCCTGACACATTTTCTCATTTTTGCTGTACAGCCTAGCATTCTTTCCATGGTGCAGTAATGTTTTGGGTAGACAGGCACTCATTAAAGTGTCAATATACGGCAGGCATTAGACATGAAATTCGTGAAGAAATTAAAGAATGTTATTTTTAATCCACTTATGAAAAATTGAATCTAAAAGATCTTTCTGCATGTATTCAGATATTTTGCTGTAGATTTCTGCATGCTTGATTGTATTTCTTACATTGCAATTTCATACCTTCAATGCGGCATAAACTGACACTGCCAGCAAAACAGACAATTTTGCTCTTCCTCCAGTTCTCATGTTCCATCCTGCTCCTTGTCCAGCACTAGTGCTCGTGCAGACATGGGTGAGTCAGGGTAAGGAAATCCGATGAGAAGTTAGATTTTAGCAAGATCAATCCCAGATCCCACATTTCACTGTGTAGCCCTACAAATGCTAGCATCAGCGTAAATGGATTTGGGGATGTGAAATGCCAAGACCCCAGAGGTAAGGTATTTCAGAGTTAAGGGACAATATACAGGCTCCCTGCACTGAATGTTTTGTCTCCTCCCAGTCATGAGGACGAACTAGTTGGTTGGGTTTCTTTTTTACTTTCTTCCAAAAGACCAATGTTAAGAAACAGAACAACAAAAGGACCATGAAAAATCCTAAAAAGTCTCTTTGAAACAAAAACTGGTTTGTGTAGAAAACTATAAAAGGCACTTCTTTGAAGTATTGAAAGAAAGCTGCCTAACCTTAGATAATAAGAAGGTTCAGGAGATCAGCAGATGAGAAAGTTGCATATTTAGAATCATTGTTGAATAGCTTTTGGGAAATCATTATATCCTCAAGAATTTCCTGCATACTTATCTGGCCTTCACATTTCTTTTAGTACTCAGGGAGTTCTTTCCACAAAATGCACTGATTTTCTTTGTCTCTTTGGCTGGAACATGATGATCTTTCCATTGCATTCCGACTTATCCACAGGGAAACAATGTGTATTTGACCTTTGGCTCAATTCTCTGTACCTTAAAAAAACAAACCAAAAAACCCAAAAAACACCAAAGCCTTACCAAAAAATCAAAATATCTGGGTAAACAAGTTTTTTTTCTGCCTAGCAAAAGGGCTACTGAAAGCACGTTGTCTTAGTTCTCAAATATTCCTCACTGATAGGTATGATACGAGGTTGGAAGGGACATCTGGAGATCATATAGTCCAACCCCCCTGCCAAAGTAGGTCCTTCTAGAGCAGGTTGCACAGGTACATGTCCAGGTGGGTTTCGAATGTCTCCAGAGATAGAGACTCCACCACCTCTCTGGGCAGCCTGTTCCAGTGCTCTGCCACCCTCAAAATGAAGAAGTTCCTCCTCATGTTTAGATGGAACTTCTTATGTACAAGTTTGTGCCCATTTCGTCTTGTCATCTGACTGCTGGCTCATGGTCATCCTGTTGTCCACCAGGACTCCCAGGTTTTTCCTCAGAACTGCTCTCCAGCAGGTCAGCCCCCAACCTGTACCGGTGCAGGGGATTATTCCTCCCCAGGTGCAGGACCGCACACTTGACCTTGTTGAAAATCATCAGGTTCCTCTCTGCCCAGCTCTCCAGGCTGTCCAGGTGTCACTGTTTGGTAGCACAGCCTTCTGATGTGTCAGCCACCCCTCTCAGTTTTGTAACATCAGCAAACTTGCTGAGGGTGTTGTCATGGTTTCAGCCAAAATTGCCAAAACCAGACTGACAGATGGCCCTTCCTTCACCCAAAAAGGGAGAGGAAGAACATAAGGATATACATGAGTTTAGAATGAACTAACTACTTTAATAAAGTATTAATGTTAAAATTAAAACAAACTAAAAAAAAAAAAAGGAAGAAAATTATGAAATAGATACAATATATACAAAACTGTATCAAGCTCCCAGGATGACGATGATGTCACCAGCAGGTATCAGGAAAAGTCCCAGGCTGGACTCAGTGATCGACAGGAGCTGGATTCCAGATGTGGAGTCAGGAATGCTCAGATCGGATCAGAGGCAGAAGAACAGACAGGGTCCTGCTCAGATATCACCCATCAAAGAAAGCAGGTTGACCCTTTTATCCCTCAGCTTTTATACTGACCATGATGCAGATGGCATGGAATACCCCAGCTGGTCAGTTTTGGGTCACCTGTTCTCTCTGATTTTCCCTACAGGTGTGACCCTTTTACGCTTTTCCGCTTCCAACTCTCCAACAGGGCAAACAACAAAATTACCTGATCTTGGTTGTTATAGCAATAGGTATAAGCAAGGGCCTCTCTGCATACCATTCTTTGGTATAATCAGGTCTTATCACTGTGAGAGTGAACAGTTTTCTGAACAATATGTTGTTATTTTCAGAGTTTAGTTAGTTAGAAGAGGCCCAGCTGAAAAAGTAAAAATATTGAACAGAAGATTGATATTTTTTTACCTCAAACCAGGACATGTATATTCCATCCCTTCATCCAGGTAATTGATGAAAATATCGAAGAGGACTGGACCCAGTACTGAACCCTGGTGGACCCCACTTGTTAGGGACCTCCAACTAGATTCTCTGCCACTGATCATGACCCTCTGAGCTCTGTCTTTTAGCCACTTTTTGATCCACCTCCCTGTCTGTTCATTTAATCCACACTTCTTAAGCTTACCTCTCAGGATGCTGTGGGAGACCATGTCAAAAGCCTATGCAATATATCACAATGATCTGAAGAAAGTGGAAGGACAAACTAGAATGAATATATTACACAAGACTTCCTAAAGTTACTTGCCTCTGTTTTCCCTCTCCTTTCCCATCCAGGGAATTAGTGTTTCACACTGCACTTCTGTCTGTCCCAAAAGTTATATATGCTCTCTCTTCTCTTATCATGCCATGTTCCTCTGCTCTCCTTGTCTCTCCTTTTCTTTCCTTCTCTTTCCTTTTCTTTCCTTGTCTTTCTTGTTTGTTTGACTTAATCCTATCTCTTCTTCTTTTTTTTTAATAATTTGTTGTAGATACAAGGCTCTTTGGGAACCAAGGAACAGAGATGTGGAAGAGACATAGATCATCAAATCCAGTGTCTTGCAATGTCAGATAATCATGTGATTCATGTTGGGTCCAGAAGGACTAAAGAAACATTTACTTTCTGTATAACAAAATGGAAAATACTTCTTTTTGTCTGATGAACTATACAATAAGATGAAAAGCAATTCTACTACAGTCCGTCAGAAAGAAAGTAAAACAGACGTTATGAAATGATCAAAACCTTTCTTCCTACAGCACTAAGTGGCCTTTTTTACATAAATTAGTTCAGTTTTGACCAGGCAAAGGGAGAAGTATGGTTTAAATAGGATCAACAGTACTAATATCCAGTCTCTTCTTATCTGAGCCAGTATCTTTCTGTAGAAAGTAATTCATTATTTTAGTCTTGAACCATCTGTTCTGAAACTCCATGAGAGCTTCTGAATTCTGATCTCTGATCTGTTTACTGATTCATTTTTACAAGTTAATTTTGAATATGTGAAAGAGCTGAACTGCTTAACCTGACTGTGATACTTTTCAGCCTGAAGCATTAGATGGCAATATATGAAAACTTTGGTTTACCTCTTGTCACAAGTGACCTGGAAAAAAATGAGGTGGCGAAATTTGCCAGATATTGCACCAAGGAGGTTGGTAAAGATATGGGTGACTGTGAAGAACTGCAGAAGAACTTTGACAGACTGAGGGTCTGGGTGATAAAAGGTAGCAAAATTTTAGAATCAAAAATAGTAAAATCATACATATGAGGAAAAAACAGCCCTAATTTTACAGATATTATAATAGATTCTCACAAGTGTACTACAAATCTTGAAAGACACCTCAGGACTATAACAAATAAGTCTATTAAAACATTATCTGATCACTCACTAAGATTCCGAAAAAGGAAAAAGAAAAGACAAAGACAGAAAAGAGTGAAAAAGAGAAAAAAATAAGCAGAAAACAAAACACAAAAATACTGTGCTGCAGAATAAATTGACTCTGCTTTTGCATCTTGAACACCATATGCAATTCTTCATGTCAGACAGAATCTAGTAGAACTGGAACAAGTGTAGGAAAGATTCTGTACTAAATAGAGAGCCGCCCTCAGTCTGCAAAAAGCCAACCCAGATGTATCATCAGGGAGATTTATGAGGGATGTGAATAAAGGTCAACACTTGACAATAACAAGAGGCATTAAAACAATGCATTAAAACATCAAAACCTGCATGAGGCAGGTCAGAATGAAAAAAAGAGAAAGATAGTCCTTCACACAATGCATGTAATTGAGCTATAGAACCACTTTCCACAGAATGCTTTGGATACCAGAAGATTTTATTAGTTGTAAAGATAACATCACTTACTCAGAAAGTTTCTGAGCCACAGATTGCTGCAGGCTAGGAACACCTATGCTAGCTTTGTTAATTATGCTTTTCCTATAGACAAGCACCATCATCTGTTGTTGCAGCCAGGATAGTCACAGCAGTCTTTGGCCTAAACCAATACAGATGTTTTTGTGTTTTCTCAGAGCAGTACTTCCTGAGTGCCTGATTCCTCCGAGACATGCTGACACCCAGAACTCCTGAAGCAATGCATACTGCACAGGAACTCCCTACCTCATCTGCTTATGCACGCTAAGTCACATACAGAAGGGATGCTCTGGGTTATTATACACACTCAGAGACTTATCAATCAACTTATTAATATATATACAATTGGCTTGACATTGCCTGAGACAGGCATAATACACATGCAGCATAGTGTATTTACTTGTACTGCAGTGCGGAATTTTTCTGGGAGACATATAGGCATCTTAGCCAACAATAAAAATAAATTTATCTGTTTCACAAATGTCTTACTATTCCTACTCAGCAGGTTAATTTCAATCACAATATGGCACTCTAAAGCACAAAGCACTTTTATTGAAAAAAGGAATCTGCATTCCACGTTGTATTTTAATGATGACAATTAATGGATGCCTCTCACCAAAAAAATGAGCATGCTATGAGACACTATCCATTATATTCAGATTGTATTTCAGCTTTTTTCAGGATATGTGGCATATCCTTTATTAATCTTATATCTCTTATGCTTAGATTAATTAAATATATCAAAATTCCATTTGCCTGTCTTTACCTGAAGTTTACTTTCTGAATATTGGAGATACACAATAGAAAAATTGTTTTTGCTGTTCAAGATGGATTTAGAGAAAACTGGAGAACTATTGGTTGTTTTATTGATTAATCTAAGAAAAAAGGTCATGTGCTAGCAAAAGTTACAATTGAACAGATTTATCCTCATTTACCATCTGTATGCAATAAATCTACAGCTGGGTGGTTTCATACTTTCAAGCCATCTATTTTTTCTTCAGATCCTGTTTTCTATCAAGCTGTTACTGTGAATGTGGATATTCTAGGACTTTGTCTTCCTTACGGATGTAAATACTACTGTCTATCATTACCTTGTTTTATGTATGAAACCCTCCATATAAGCTAGTGTACTTCCATCAGAAAGATAGTTCTGAGACAGTGGGGAAAAGGAAGTAAAACTTCACTAGAAGTTCAGTCCCTTCCACTCAGAAGCAAGGTGCTCATTGCAAACCAATGTGTACTGCCCCTATCCAAGATTATACTTTTCTGGATATTAGTAGCTAGACTGCTTTGCTTTGTCCCGTTTTGTTTGGAGGCAAGAAGAAAACAAGTGAGGAAGGTGCTCCAGAAGCAGATCACTATAAGAAACCAAAAAATTTGGAGTAGAGAAACAAAATATCAGCAAAACTTTATAAAGACATGACATCTGATTTCACACCCTGTGATGAACTCCGTGATAAATAATTAGAACTTAATTCCACCAGTGAGAAAGGCATCATTCTTCTTTCGACCAGAAAGTGACACTCTGAAACTTCAAACAGTCATCACAGTCTCTGGTAAGAGTAGGAGAGGGCCTATAATTTCCTTAACTGGATTTACCCGCTCAGGTAGCTCAATATATTCATAGGAAACACAGTCCAGAGGTGCTAATTTGTTTTCTGTTCATCTGGGAGTGCTGGTTTATTGTAAGTCGTTTAGTTCCTTATTCCCACAAAGCCAAAATAATGTTTTCACAAAATGGCTGCATGGACAGACACAGAGGTAAGGCAGCTGTGTTTTTTAGCCTTCTTTTGCAATCATCCTCTCTGCTCAGTATCAGAGTAGAGGAAGGAGTTTCAGGTGAGTTAATGAAAAAGAAGAGAAACTTCAAATGGCAAGTTTATACGTGGAGCCATTTCCTCAGACTCAGTTCTTTGTATCTTCAACCTAAATCTTTTTCATTCAGACAACTGGCACTTCTGATTTGATTTCTTACCCTTCCATTCTGTAGAACTCAAAACAAAGTATATTAACTTAATAGTAGTACTGATATTTCTATCTTTTCTCTCTGGCAATGAGGTAGGAATCTTGTTGCACTTTGAAGAGCTGAATACAAGAGTGGGAAAATACAAATGGTAAGTACAAATTAGATCAGATCAGAGGTCACGCTGTCATTAGGGAATCAATTACTGTAGTACCATAGAGAACAGTTTGGATTGACTGAGAATAAGAGGAATTACAGACAAGGCACAAGTCAGCCTCTGTGACAAA
Source organism: Nycticryphes semicollaris (assembly GCA_013400055.1). Taxonomy (NCBI): domain Eukaryota; kingdom Metazoa; phylum Chordata; class Aves; order Charadriiformes; family Rostratulidae; genus Nycticryphes; species Nycticryphes semicollaris. The sequence continues at coordinate 108,189 of VXBJ01006354.1, forward strand.
CAGGGTAATGAAAACATTGAGTTAAGAAGATTGAGAGAAATGAAACAACAGTGAAAGGCCTGTAATGCTAGAACATCAAACACTAGAACCAGATAATGCCCCTAGTTGCAAGGGGTAATATAGCTACTGGTAGCAGCTAAAAGCAAAGCAGTAATTTGGAATGAAAAGGTAAGCTAGGGGCATTATTTCTTAAAACTGTGACATTGACAAATGAAGCCCTAATTTGTGGACAAGCTAGCTGTAAGCTGCCTGATAAACTGTTCAGGAAACAATGATATACAAGAGCAGAGAAGAGCAATATTAGAGCATGTAGGAGGGTAATGATCAAGCAGCAGAAATTAGTTAGAAGTTAGAATCACTAACAAGTAAGTGGTTCATATAGTGAAGTAATGTCAAATTTAAAAAACCAAAGCTAGCTAGAAGACTGAATATGTATGAAGGTAAAGCGGAAATTTTTTGCGTGATTATCTTTTTATTTTTCTAAAATCCATTTCTATTGCACTTAGTAACTTTTACACAAAATAAGAAAATTGAATACAGAGATGCTTAAAAGAAAATTACTAAAACAAATAAAAAGAATGCTCTTTCTTTAATTTATTACTTTATTGCTACATGCATGTAATCTTCAGTCAATTCCTTCTTTGTCATCTCTTGTTATGCAATACAGTGAAACTACTGTGATTTGTATTTAATTTGTATATTTGTATTGTGTACATGTTTTTGAAAGCTGGTGTCCTTCGTGGGCCTGATGAGGATCAGGAATAATATTAACACAAAACACCATGTTGCAAAAGAGTTTGTTTAGGTAATGCAGTCATCACTCAGCTAGATACTCCTAGAGGCTTCATAATTATAAATTAAGAATAACAAATATAGAAATAGCTAGGTGGTTTTATTAGGCATTTTTTTCTCTTTGTTGTGCAAAACGTATATTGTGATATTAGTAATTAATCCAAAATAAATAATATGACAAATATATTCTAGTAATATCAGTGAATTCAAAACTGGAAATTTGGCATTTCATCAAATTGCTGATAATTCCAGATGGTACAGTCCTATCTGAAGCATGTTCAGAAGATAAGTTCATCAATTACAATTACTAGTTCTGAATTAAAATGTTTTCACAGATAAAGTGTTCCATTTTCTGAGCTACATTTAGTTAATGTATAATCCTAACAAATTTGCACCAGCTCATCTCCTTTTGAAGAAAGGCAGTGTTTATATATTGATGTATTTCCCAGATTTTTCAAGTATTGGGTTTCCTGGACATTTCTAGTTGAGGGATACAAAAATGGGCTGAGAAATCTTTACAACTATAGTAAATCTCAGTGTCTGATGAATCAAAATGTATACTTCAGTCACATATTCACTGACATTCAGCTGAAAATAAAAGGCAAAGTTAAAAGGAAGTTAGGCAAGCAAGCTTGGCAGTGACCAGTTACAATTCCTAGTCTGCTTGCAGCCCAGGATGGAATTGGACAGGAGATCCAGATTCTTCTAAGTGTTCTACACTGACATGGGAAGATTCCGTAGTCCTAATAGTTGATTTATTTTTCAACAGAAAGCTCATCTTAGGCTAAGCATAAATACTAGGAATTTCCACACAAACAGATGAGTAAAAATATTAGGCTCACTAATAGCTGTCAGAGGTTTTTTTTCTTATGTTACACTGAGCAAACACCTATTTTGTTTCTGGCTGTATTCAATATTCCTCTTGTCACTATGTCTCAGAAAATGTGTGAGACCAAGAACATTAATATCTGCTGCTTCTAATATTTTACATTCTGAACCCTCAAAGACTGTAACTGGCATCTTGATCTCTGTAAACAGGCTTCTTGATCTCTTTGCCATCAAAAACGATGATATTATGCATCAAAGGCACCTACTCAACGCCATGCCTTTTTCCTCTTTCAGGAGATTTGCTGTTTCATAATAGAAGGGTTGTTTTTTTCATCTACAAGCTTATTTTTTTGCAGAGTACTTTGTGGTTAAAGTTTCTCTGATGGTACATTTTCTTTCAGTGCTTGTCAGAATTTGTGATGATTCTCTGGATATGATCTACTTCAGATCAGCCATGACTGCTCAGTATGCAAGCCGGCAATTTGGAACAGTCCTGATTGGGCTTCTTTTACAGAGAATCCAGGCAAGTTTTAGGGTTAGTTTGCTTACTGGCCACTATGGGAGTCTCAACTGCATTTTATATAGATGACGTAACATGCCAGAGGTACAGCAGTGCAGGATGCACTGAGGTACCTCAGTGGGTGTTCATTATGCAGTGCCAAAGACAGAATTTAACTAATATTATCATAATCAAAATTCAGTAAGTCTGCAATAAACCTTTATCTGAGGTTTCTCAGGGGGGATGGAGGAGGTATTTGGGTAGCAAGTGCTGGGTAGTCAGACAGAAGTAGGAAAGCGCTCAGGTCCCTCAGGAGCACTGAGGTGCTTTGGAGGCAGCGGAGATGGGGCTTTGGCAGAAAGGAATGGCATGCCTCTGAGCCATGCCTCTGGCTATGTGTGGGAAAGGCTGAGGTACCTCAGCGGTGGCAGAAGAGCTGACGCATATTCCCAGTGGAGAGCAGAGGTTGTTTCATGGAAAATACTGAGGTACTTCTGAGGACTGGGGTAAGAAACACTGTGACACGTCAGCAGAGGCCATGAAGAATTTGGGTGGGAAACATGAACAGTGATGGTGGAGGTCTCAGGTGAGTTTTGTCACGGATTTTTCTCAGAGGCGACAGCATGTGGTGAGGACAAGACATGATCCAACCCTATACATCTGAGCTGGGCAGTAGATATTTTGTCGAGGAGACACTGAGGTGCATCAGGGCAACAGACCATTTGGGTGGAGAAAAGGTGAGGTATCTCAGACAGAACACTGGAGGCTTTTGCGGGTGGAGGGTGCTCAGCTGTTTTAAGGGGCATGGGTGGGAAGTGCGGAGGTGTCTCGAGGTGATAGCGAAATTTGGAAGTGGACATCCCCAAATATCTAAAGAGAGCAGTGCACGTATGTGAATGGAAAACCCGAAATACCTCAGAAGTAACAGCATAGGACGTGGTTAGAAGTTCTAATATGCCTCAGAAAGAACAATGAACAGTTTTGGGTAATAAAAACTGAGTTAATTCAAGGGGGGAAGAGGTCAAGTCTCAGATGGGAAATACCAAGTTTTCTCTGAGGGCGCAGCAGAAGGTTTTGGTGGCCTGAGGTATCCCAGATGTGGCATTTCAAGAATTTCAGGAGAAAAAAGGTTTACTCTTCATATGGGCAGTGAAGAGGTTTGGCTATGGAGGTAGAAGTATTTTAGAAGTGATAACAGTGAGGCTTAAGTGGAAAAGGACAGGGCTTCTGGATTGGACTGGAAAGGATTTTAGGATGGATATGCTGAGGTAAACCAGCTCAGGGCTTTGTGAAAAGATGTTGAGATACCTGAGCAAGAAAGAAGTCTGATTAGGGAAGCTGTAAATTAGCTCTTGAAAAGAAAAGAAAAGAAGAAGCTAGCACACAGCAATGAGATGCAACTGGGGTACCAGCATGGCTATTGTGGCAAGGACAGTGAGAATTTAGTGGGAAAATCTGAAGTTATCTTAACAAAGCCTAAAAGGGCCTTTAAAAAGGCTCATTTCATCCCAGGGAATCCACAGGGAAAGCAAACTAATTCACTAAAAGTGGACCAGTGAAAGGCTGAGAATGAGTTAGAGATTAATTGGAAAAAGCTGAGATAAGAAAGGGCTAGAAAATGGAGGGAACCAGCATCATAGTAAGTGAGGAAACAACCTTGTGAACAAAGTGCCAAAGTAGAAGCATACAAAAACTATTTTAGCAGGAAATGCTAAAAAAAACTTTTTGTTTAAGTGATGACTTTCATTCTACATGAAAAGCTGCAACAGAATACAATAGAGTCATGAATGCAGGTTTAAGCAAGTATAAAAAGAAAATGCAGAATAACTGAGACAATAATTCACATAAACAAGCCTCCGGGACATAGTTATTTAAATTTTTAGCAATTGTTTAAACAGGAAAGATTATTGGAATAAGAGTTATACAATGGATTTGATAACTAAATTTTCTATATCTTAATAGAACCACAAGAAAGAAAAAAGAAAAACAAAATTACACAGTGAAGGCAAATAAAGCCACCTTAGGAACAGTGATTTGCAAATGGATGCTTCTTCCTCCTGTCCCTGCTCCCAGTGCTGCCACCTGCAAAGCAGTTCTCCAGAGTGTGTGCCTGGCCTATAAGTGGGGTGTTGGTCCCTGCTTTGGGGGTGTTTGATGCTCATGCTGAGCAGCAAGAGGGACTGGGCTGTCGATAGGGCTCCATGTGTCCTTCGTGCTTAAAGACATCGCCTGCAAGCAGCTGGGTGCCTCATGCCCCTGCCTTTCAGAGGTGTGGGGCCAAGGAGTGTGGAGCAGGCAGCACCCTCCCTGGGGCCTTCTGTCATTGTGGTCCATTGCCTGGCTGTTGAGAGTCATTCCTGCTGCTGTGGGGGCTGAAGACTGAGCTCAGGACCCCCTCAGGTGTCACCATGCAGGGGAGAAGCCTCTGTCACCTTTGCTGGCCAAGGTCCACATGCCCAGAGTGCCAGCCTCAGCTCCTGTGGGCCCTGCACAGTGCAAGCTTCTTTCAAGATGCTGGGACACCTCCTGCACCAGGGGCAGGCCACTCAGCAGCAGGGGGTTTGGTGAGTTTTGTCAGATATACCTCAGAATGAGGAGGCGTGTGGGGTGGTCCTCCTCAGGTCACTGCTTCTAAAGTGGAAAGCCTGGGTATGGGTACATTGGTTTTATGTGTCTTGAGAGGCATCCCTTTCTCCATGATCTGCAGCAGAGCTATGCCTGCTTTTTTTGTCTGCTAAGTTGTAAATTTTCCTATTCCTCGGGGAAATCAGGTGCAAATTCCTGGGTTTCAGCTCTTTAGCATCAAGAACTTTTTTTTTTAAATTCTTTTTTATATTTGCTTATGTTTAAAGGCCACATATCTGAACTCTGCCTCAAGCAGAGTTCAGTGCCGTTACATTGCTGCACTAGAAGGGAGAGTTTGGCAAATTTCTGGATCAGATTTCCAGGCCCTGTGCTGGGTTGAGTTAACCTGTTCTGAAATTCCTGGTTTGGTTTTGTAGAGGACTGTTAGGTGCTGCATACGGAACAAAACTGGGATTGAATGTATGGTGCAACTGGACTGATGTGGAAAGTTAACAGAGGTAAGTTACCTTCTAACATACTTTATGTAACGGAGGCTCTAAGTTCGGAAAATGTCTTTCCTGACTTTGCATAGGTGTCCTGGTTAGAGGTAAAATATAACCAATTTTCTGGTTTGTAATTTTACTTTTGCAGGTGGGCCTCTTCTAGCTAACTAAACTTTGAAATTACCAGCATATTGTTCAGAAACTGTTCACTCTCACAGTGATAAGACCTGATTATACCAAGGAATAGTGTGCAGAGAGGCCTTTGCTTATACCTATTGCTATAACAACCAAGGTCAGGTAATTGCGTTATTTGCCTCGTTGGAGGGTCAGAAGGAGAAAAGCGTAAAGGGATCACACCTGTAGGGAAAAGCAGAGAGAACAGGTGGCCCGAAACTGACCATCTGGGGTATTCCATTCCATCTGCATCATGGTCAGTATAAAAGCTGAGGGATCAAAGGGTCAGTTCTTTGACGGCTGATGTCTGAGCAGGACCCTGTCTGTTCATCTGCCGGCCATTCCTGACTCCAGATCTGGAATCCACCTCCTGTCGATCACCAAGTCCCATTCTGGCACTTTTCTTGATGCCTGTGGTGACGTGATTATCACCCTGGGAGCTTGATAAGGTTTTGTATATATTGTATCTATTT
>VXBJ01006354.1:114312-193325 GCA_013400055.1 Nycticryphes semicollaris
GGAAGGGAAGGGAAGGGAAGGGAAGGGAAGGGAAGGGAAGGGAAGGGAAGGACCAAGTTTTTATCTGGGAGCCTGGCTCCAGCTGCCACGGGCAGTGGTAACCTGGGGGGAGGCTGTCAGAAGTTGTCACCCACCCACCCAGGGCACCATGGGCATCAGGGCATGTGTTATTCCTTGTTTCTTTATTGTAGTCATAAATAGACATGTACTTCATTATCTTTCATGTAATATTTAATCTGAAACATTTGTAGATGCTCTGTCCCTAAGATTCCAATTTTGCACTGATTTAGCTGTGTACTTGCAAAGAAAGATGTATACAGTGGCCTAAAGCAATATGGAAAGTGGAAAGTTGGAGACATATAAGAAAGATGCAGCTCTGCTCCACTTTTGTGAGTATGAAAACAGAGTAGCATCTCAGTTCCTGCAATAGTCATCAGAAGAAACTTAGAATTATATTTGGTATGTATGTCAGCTGATATTCAGAAGTTAAGCCTCGCCACTTACATGTTTTCATATCCTGATTTTCCATAGTGCAAGAGGAAGTAGGACCCCATGAATTCTGAGAGCATTCTGAGATAATAATTCACTTCTGTTGGTACAATTTTGACATATCATCCCCTACCCTTCCTCTTATTCCTGGAAACAACATAACCTCCTTATTTTGTGCATACAGTTGCTGCAATGCAACAGTTGCTTTGTGACTTTAAGCCTTGCACTTCGCTCCTCATTGTGAAATTTAAAACACTCAAGGCTGTAAACAGGCCTTGCTGATGGAGCTGCATCCTGAGAGAATCACATTGTTCAAGCTCAAAAATATTCTGTTAACATTTTTAATAGTGCACTGTGTGCAGCCAATCTTGAGTCATTTACTAGTGGTCGAATAAGGGAAAAGAAAAAATGAGTGACATTTTAGATACCAGAGAAATTATTCATGAGTAGAAGGACTTTTGGAAAGCCCTTGAAATAAGAACTGATCTTTGGCCCTGTGAAAGAGAAAATCAGCTTTCATTAAGCAAACAAGTCCTTGAAAACAAAAATTTATATAAGTGCAATTCTAAGAATCGATGACACTGATATTTAATGTCAGCAACAGACACTGGACATAATGGATTGCTAAATTACACATAGATATGGAGTCATACTTCACACTTTTAGTTGAAGCCTGAAAGTTTATGGAAAGCATTATATGCAACCATATGTTGTGATACAATCTGATTGTAATATCGTTTTTCACAACCCGTAAGCCAAATCTGATCCTCATGACAATGTAATAGGAAATGCTGTTTCAGCAGCCACTCCCAGAATGCCTCCGTTAGCTTGACTTTTAAGATTTTCAGGTTCCTTTTAAAATGGGTTGAACAGGTGATATACAGGTAGCCACTGCAGTGAACCTGCTTCTTTCTTTTATGACATGAAAATGTGCTGAGTTACCAAAACCTGAAATACTGCTGGCTGCTCCAGCAGATTTTTTGAGACGAGTACAGAGGACTTTTGTCTGTTCTGATATTCTGGCTGCCTTGTCTCCATTATGGAGCTCAATCAGGAGTCAAGAGAGGCTTGAAGTTTCCTCTCCCACTGCTCCCCTCAAAATCATATTGTAGCACTTATCATCTCACTTCTCCTTCTTATATCAGCAAGAAGAGAAACGTGGTGGTAAAGTGAAAATATCTGCAAAAAGACCAATACCCAGTCCTCTCCAACTACATGCTCCTGGGAGGAGGCTATTGCCTCTGCTAGCATAACAGAATTCATGTTGTTCAGCTGGTCCTATTTCTGGTTTGATAAACACAATTCAGGTAGGCTAGTAGAAGGCCAGCTGAAATACTGCTAAAATACAAGTAACTGTGGAGTGACATGGGTTTCAGGATTCATCATTTTGGGAATTCAGCATTCATGCTCTTGTTTTACATAGGTAACTTTGCATACACTTCAGCTAACACAACCCCTTTTTAGAGAAATGTTTTGCTTTATTTGAGCAACAATATAGTATATGCAGTCATCCTTGTCTTTTTTCTTTCCTGTAGCCTTGGAAAAACATTGAAGGCAGCATGTGTTTTTTCCCTTACATATTTTTTTTTTAAATTACTAGTTTTAAATGCTTATAATAAATGTTGGTGGGTGAAAGACTTCAAAGCTCCGTGAGGTTATGTCCAATGGTAATAGAGACATGAGCTGCCACAGAATGCTATGTTCCTTACCAGCCTAAGTTGAGAGAATGTTGTTTGAAATTTCTAATTCTTCTAAGGGGTTATAAAATCAATACCAGGTTTGTTTTAAATTTTTGGGTTTGGTTTTTTACAGATAATTGAATACTGAGCTAAAGATGCTGTGTTTGTTTTTAGTGTTGACAGCTTTGAACTTGTAAAGAAAATATTGCTTCCTTTTGCACAATAATCAGAGAAGCCAACCCTTAAAATATGTTTCTTAGTTTCAAGGTTTCTATATGAAAACACTTGTATTTTGCCTTATCCCATTTCTCACTGTGTCAGTGAAACTTCCTGTCAGTGCTGCAGTGTGTTCTGCACACAATTGAAATGTTCTTTCTTATATCAACTGAAAGTTTGCAGTGTGTCATAAAAGGTGAACACAAACTGCCTATGTGATTATAGTACTTCAGACTGAGCTATGTTTCTATTCATTCAGTCATTAAATGCCTATCATTCAGTTTCCGGGTTCAAACCGTAGCTTTAGTTCCTGTAAATGCCCTTTTAAATAAAAGAGATAAGTACAAAACAAGGAAATTCATTACACATTTCAAATAGGTACATGCTGAAGTATCGGTGTGTTGTTTGCCCAGCTACAGTTCTCATTCCTTTTTGAGAGAAAGTAATGGTAGGGAAAAACTATTCTTCATCAAAAGTTAGATTTTTAGATTCTTACGTTAATCTGTTTTCATCATTTTCTACTACACTGTCAACATAAGGATATTGGAAGAGTGAGCACAGATCAGTTGGCACTACATTACAAATAGCAGTGAACTGTATATCTCATTATTCGTGGATGTTTAGTGGCATCCCATAGAGATCTTTATGCAAGATCAATGTGGCAGTCATCAAACTTAAAAAGCATTTTGAAGGATTAGTGGATAGAAATGTTCCCCTTCCCAGACAGACTTAAACTGTATAATTTTACAGAATATTTTCTATTATTCAGATCACATATCTAAATTAAAGAGACATGTATTAATTAAGTAGGATTTGGAGACTGTTGATTATCTATGATTAAAAGTAATAAGACTTTTTAATTTCTAGTTTTGAGGAACCCAGAATGAAAAGGTTTTTTGTTTTTTTTAAGATGACTACCGCATTGCAGATGCTGTAAGGACTAGCACAACATATTGTCCATGATTTGAAACATTAGAATTCACAGCAGATCTCTTTGACAGGATGCAATATTGTTCAGATATAAGATCTTAAAACCTGGTAGAGTTTCCCCAGAGAGGCATTTGGAGAAACTACTCTATATGCAACACTTCTACTTTGTTTAGAGAAAAAGCATTGCATTGCTTGACGCTTGTGATTTATATGACTACAATCCCATGGATATGTTATCAGTTCTTCTAGAGGCATCATCACTGTAAAATAAGGAGCATATTAAAAAACAAAAAAAAAAAAAACCAAAAAAACCCAACAACCCAGGTCTATCAATCATTTTAAGCAATACAGAGATTAATGCTTCCAAATGTTGCACTGATACACAACTTGGGAAAAATCCACATCTTGGATAAAGGCAGAAGGGGGAAAGAGGAACTTTTCTGAGATGTAAATTATGTTACGTTGCTTCCTACAACAATCTGTATTTCCAGGGTTCTTTGGAACCCTCAGAAACATTTTTTTTGCATATTTTCTATCAATAATGCTATGATTTATTGTTCTGTTGTATATACTGTGGTTTTGTTACCGTGTTTTATACCATGAGCATAAGAACCAGAAGAGGGAATTTTCTAGGGAAACATGATGGCAGATACTAATTTAACTAGGTGACAATGTTCTGGGCTTCGGCACAAATACATCTGAGAGTACCTTTATCGAGTGCTAAGGAACAAGAAGAAACCAAACAATAGCAGTTCAGAAGGTTCTTCTCTGTATGCAGATTACTAGCACTATGCCAAAATTTGGTACTTTGACCATATGCACTCACCTAGTCTATTGTGGCATGATATCAGACAAATTATCTTAGACCAAGGCTGTAAGGTGAATTCACTTCAAATACGGTACTGCAGGGGAAGGCATAAGAGATTCCACAAACTTGAGAAATTCTTATTTGCTGTAGCCACACATCAGAACATCAACAATGTTTAATACTTGATACTTCATACTACAGACACTTAAAACTACCCAATTAAAATAAAATATTATGAGTTGTAAGTACATCAGTCAGGTAATTGGTTTTATACAGATGTATATTGCATGTAATAGTAAAAGCTCTTTTACGTTCTCGTGGTTAGAGGTGCACAGCACCTTGTGTTAAATGCGTTTTTTGAAGCTGACTAACTAGATATCTGAGCCATGTAAGCATGAAACCTGACCTTCAAGAAACTGTGAGGCTAAACTCTTGTCTTAAAAGCAACAACTTGCTTATAAGGCAAAAAAATGGTTGGATGTTTTTATATCTTCTGTATGTGTGCTAGTTGCATCAGACAAGCACTGGATTGAGCAGCCATGGAAGAATGAGGTACACTCTCAACTTTATTTGTATTTTATATCAATTTGGCATAATAAAAATAACATAAAACTAAATTAAATTAGTTGTCTGCTTCAATTCCTATCTGGGAGCTCTCTGTTGTCAAGCAGAGTACACGGGGACGTGTTTTTTTACATGAGATAAGATTTCTTTGTGCAACCTTGGCCACTGTAAATAAATTTATGTCACTTTGAGCATTTTTTTTTTCTTAAAATAAGCCTGAGACACTGATTATACTGATTAACTAATACTGATTATAGAACCTTTTAGGAAACAAAGGGCATACTTTTAGGAAAATATTAGCACAAAATACAGTATGAAATAAGAGAAGATTTGAAAATGCTATTTTTTAATGAAGAATTACAGTCCCCTGAGCTTTGTTTGGAAAAGGAGTAGAGAATGAAGAAGGCAGATGTTTGTTGAATAAGAAAATTCAGGTAAAATTTTAGAACAAATAATTATTTTTAAAAATAGATTTGGTTGTTTGGTTTTTTTTTACACAGGAAAATTCCATTACCTACAATAATTATTTAAGAAGGTAAAAGTAGAAAAAAATGGTGATGTGTTCAAAGCAGCAAATACTCGATAAGAAACTTTATTAGTATTAGGTTTACCACTATTTAAGGAATTTCTTCTGGCAAAGAAGGTTCTCCAAAGTTATCCCTGACCTTTTGTGATCTCAGACAAAAATTGTGGCAGTGCTTATTTCAGATGGAAAACCATTTTTAAAATAGTGGATTAGCATCATTTAGGACTTTAAATATTCACACTTCTGTTTGTAAATCCACCAACTATAGCAAACTCAGAGGTTAAAAAGTAATAGTAGCTGGATTCATAGAATTTATTGAAGTTACAGTCAATAACTTCTCTTAAATGTCACTTTAAATAATGACATTAAACAATAATATGAATAATTGACAGTGAATGATAAACAAAAATATTCCCAATAAAATACTTATTAATCAGATCTAGAGCTTTAATTAGGTATTATTTAAAACACCGTAGCCAGAGTCTCACATTTATAAAAGCATATCAAAAGGAAGCTTTAAAGAGTTAAAAAGTTGCAAAGAGAACTGCAATTCTGACAATTTAATTTCATTTTAGCATATTCTTTCCTGAAAACTGCTGAAATATTTTTGCCTAATGTAACCTACNAGGTTATGTCCAATGGTAATAGAGACATGAGCTGCCACAGAATGCTATGTTCCTTACCAGCCTAAGTTGAGAGAATGTTGTTTGAAATTTCTAATTCTTCTAAGGGGTTATAAAATCAATACCAGGTTTGTTTTAAATTTTTGGGTTTGGTTTTTTACAGATAATTGAATACTGAGCTAAAGATGCTGTGTTTGTTTTTAGTGTTGACAGCTTTGAACTTGTAAAGAAAATATTGCTTCCTTTTGCACAATAATCAGAGAAGCCAACCCTTAAAATATGTTTCTTAGTTTCAAGGTTTCTATATGAAAACACTTGTATTTTGCCTTATCCCATTTCTCACTGTGTCAGTGAAACTTCCTGTCAGTGCTGCAGTGTGTTCTGCACACAATTGAAATGTTCTTTCTTATATCAACTGAAAGTTTGCAGTGTGTCATAAAAGGTGAACACAAACTGCCTATGTGATTATAGTACTTCAGACTGAGCTATGTTTCTATTCATTCAGTCATTAAATGCCTATCATTCAGTTTCCGGGTTCAAACCGTAGCTTTAGTTCCTGTAAATGCCCTTTTAAATAAAAGAGATAAGTACAAAACAAGGAAATTCATTACACATTTCAAATAGGTACATGCTGAAGTATCGGTGTGTTGTTTGCCCAGCTACAGTTCTCATTCCTTTTTGAGAGAAAGTAATGGTAGGGAAAAACTATTCTTCATCAAAAGTTAGATTTTTAGATTCTTACGTTAATCTGTTTTCATCATTTTCTACTACACTGTCAACATAAGGATATTGGAAGAGTGAGCACAGATCAGTTGGCACTACATTACAAATAGCAGTGAACTGTATATCTCATTATTCGTGGATGTTTAGTGGCATCCCATAGAGATCTTTATGCAAGATCAATGTGGCAGTCATCAAACTTAAAAAGCATTTTGAAGGATTAGTGGATAGAAATGTTCCCCTTCCCAGACAGACTTAAACTGTATAATTTTACAGAATATTTTCTATTATTCAGATCACATATCTAAATTAAAGAGACATGTATTAATTAAGTAGGATTTGGAGACTGTTGATTATCTATGATTAAAAGTAATAAGACTTTTTAATTTCTAGTTTTGAGGAACCCAGAATGAAAAGGTTTTTTGTTTTTTTTAAGATGACTACCGCATTGCAGATGCTGTAAGGACTAGCACAACATATTGTCCATGATTTGAAACATTAGAATTCACAGCAGATCTCTTTGACAGGATGCAATATTGTTCAGATATAAGATCTTAAAACCTGGTAGAGTTTCCCCAGAGAGGCATTTGGAGAAACTACTCTATATGCAACACTTCTACTTTGTTTAGAGAAAAAGCATTGCATTGCTTGACGCTTGTGATTTATATGACTACAATCCCATGGATATGTTATCAGTTCTTCTAGAGGCATCATCACTGTAAAATAAGGAGCATATTAAAAAACAAAAAAAAAAAAAAACCAAAAAAACCCAACAACCCAGGTCTATCAATCATTTTAAGCAATACAGAGATTAATGCTTCCAAATGTTGCACTGATACACAACTTGGGAAAAATCCACATCTTGGATAAAGGCAGAAGGGGGAAAGAGGAACTTTTCTGAGATGTAAATTATGTTACGTTGCTTCCTACAACAATCTGTATTTCCAGGGTTCTTTGGAACCCTCAGAAACATTTTTTTTGCATATTTTCTATCAATAATGCTATGATTTATTGTTCTGTTGTATATACTGTGGTTTTGTTACCGTGTTTTATACCATGAGCATAAGAACCAGAAGAGGGAATTTTCTAGGGAAACATGATGGCAGATACTAATTTAACTAGGTGACAATGTTCTGGGCTTCGGCACAAATACATCTGAGAGTACCTTTATCGAGTGCTAAGGAACAAGAAGAAACCAAACAATAGCAGTTCAGAAGGTTCTTCTCTGTATGCAGATTACTAGCACTATGCCAAAATTTGGTACTTTGACCATATGCACTCACCTAGTCTATTGTGGCATGATATCAGACAAATTATCTTAGACCAAGGCTGTAAGGTGAATTCACTTCAAATACGGTACTGCAGGGGAAGGCATAAGAGATTCCACAAACTTGAGAAATTCTTATTTGCTGTAGCCACACATCAGAACATCAACAATGTTTAATACTTGATACTTCATACTACAGACACTTAAAACTACCCAATTAAAATAAAATATTATGAGTTGTAAGTACATCAGTCAGGTAATTGGTTTTATACAGATGTATATTGCATGTAATAGTAAAAGCTCTTTTACGTTCTCGTGGTTAGAGGTGCACAGCACCTTGTGTTAAATGCGTTTTTTGAAGCTGACTAACTAGATATCTGAGCCATGTAAGCATGAAACCTGACCTTCAAGAAACTGTGAGGCTAAACTCTTGTCTTAAAAGCAACAACTTGCTTATAAGGCAAAAAAATGGTTGGATGTTTTTATATCTTCTGTATGTGTGCTAGTTGCATCAGACAAGCACTGGATTGAGCAGCCATGGAAGAATGAGGTACACTCTCAACTTTATTTGTATTTTATATCAATTTGGCATAATAAAAATAACATAAAACTAAATTAAATTAGTTGTCTGCTTCAATTCCTATCTGGGAGCTCTCTATTGTCAAGCAGAGTACACGGGGACGTGTTTTTTTACATGAGATAAGATTTCTTTGTGCAACCTTGGCCACTGTAAATAAATTTATGTCACTTTGAGCATTTTTTTTTTCTTAAAATAAGCCTGAGACACTGATTATACTGATTAACTAATACTGATTATAGAACCTTTTAGGAAACAAAGGGCATACTTTTAGGAAAATATTAGCACAAAATACAGTATGAAATAAGAGAAGATTTGAAAATGCTATTTTTTAATGAAGAATTACAGTCCCCTGAGCTTTGTTTGGAAAAGGAGTAGAGAATGAAGAAGGCAGATGTTTGTTGAATAAGAAAATTCAGGTAAAATTTTAGAACAAATAATTATTTTTAAAAATAGATTTGGTTGTTTGGTTTTTTTTTACACAGGAAAATTCCATTACCTACAATAATTATTTAAGAAGGTAAAAGTAGAAAAAAATGGTGATGTGTTCAAAGCAGCAAATACTCGATAAGAAACTTTATTAGTATTAGGTTTACCACTATTTAAGGAATTTCTTCTGGCAAAGAAGGTTCTCCAAAGTTATCCCTGACCTTTTGTGATCTCAGACAAAAATTGTGGCAGTGCTTATTTCAGATGGAAAACCATTTTTAAAATAGTGGATTAGCATCATTTAGGACTTTAAATATTCACACTTCTGTTTGTAAATCCACCAACTATAGCAAACTCAGAGGTTAAAAAGTAATAGTAGCTGGATTCATAGAATTTATTGAAGTTACAGTCAATAACTTCTCTTAAATGTCACTTTAAATAATGACATTAAACAATAATATGAATAATTGACAGTGAATGATAAACAAAAATATTCCCAATAAAATACTTATTAATCAGATCTAGAGCTTTAATTAGGTATTATTTAAAACACCGTAGCCAGAGTCTCACATTTATAAAAGCATATCAAAAGGAAGCTTTAAAGAGTTAAAAAGTTGCAAAGAGAACTGCAATTCTGACAATTTAATTTCATTTTAGCATATTCTTTCCTGAAAACTGCTGAAATATTTTTGCCTAATGTAACCTACCGCATTTCAATTAATAGCATTGAAGCATCCAAAAGCTAAGTGAATGAGGTAAGACTGAGATCAAAAGTAGCTCTTATGCAGGAATATGCTGACTGTTGTATTACAGACTTCCCTCATTTATTTGCATTTACAAAAACTGGGTAGAAATCACCAAGAGTCTCTAATTATTACATGTTGCATGTTGTCTAGAATTACAATGTCAAAGTATGACAGCATCTTTCTGGCTTGTTTTATCACTGTGTGTACAGCATAGTCTCTTGAGTCAAAGAAATGCAGGTGATGACAAGACCTTAATCTACACTGAGCTTGCCAACTGCAAGCACCACAGTTAACAGAGCCCCATGTGACCTTCCTACCTGAAAAATGCTTGTGTCCACTACCACACACATCGTGAGTCTTACCTGGCAGGGACGTCACAGCTCACAACTCGAGCACAAGCGGCGCAGGCTTGTGCAATGTGGCCATTTATCCCAGACTGCAAAGTTTTCAGCAACTTAGTCTGAACTATGGGTGGAGGTCAAATTTATTTTGAGTCAAGTCGCTGAAGATGCTGGCATCCCAAAAAAACAGACTGCCCTAAGTGGGACTGATGGTAGGGCTGGCTGCGTGTCCTCGCTAGAGAGTTTGCAGTTGCTTAAGACTTCATTAAAGATAGACTCGGGGATGGATGGGGGGAGGAATTAAATCAAGTCTATAACAGTAAATACAACTGCCTCCCTTTATATTGATTGTGTATTAAGCCATTCTGATACCAAAACTAATTATTTTGAGAAAAAATAATTATTGAATGGGGAAACTAATGTAGCTTTTATTGACAAAATCATAAAAATTGTGTAGCTTTTCATGTTACTATGTCTGCAAAGTCAGGTATGTGTCAAATGTTACACTGTAATTTGTACAAATACCATAACCTTGAGAATTTATTAACTGTTATGTGTTGGTGCTAGGCATTGTACAGGTATCTGGAAGGGCTTATTTCAGCTCACTAACTGTGCCACCTCTCGGATATATCTAATTATACTCCTATAAGTAAAATTAGGATCATTGTTAATGCATAGTTACCAACACAATCACTGATGAAATGGAGGCAAACTCATGCTGTGGATGGTTTGGCTTGAGGCCCTGGATATCTTAGGAAGATTTAGATGTCATTAAGAAAAATCCATTGTTTTCAGAATTATTATTTCCCTGCTGAGAAAACATCCTCCAGTCTGCAAAACCAGCATATTAACTTAGCATGAAAAAACAATCTTATGACATTTATTTTCACTAGGATGCTAGAAACTCTAATGAGAAACCAAATGTGCAAAGATGTTTATCGATGGAAAGGGAACGGGCTTAGACAACAAAAACTTTTTTTTTTAAGCAAGTTATCAGGAGTTTCATATAATTCTACAAATGCATACTGTTTAATGAGATATTTAGGTCACACTGGAGTAAAAAATAACTTGGAGTATTCCTGGCAATTATCTGTGAGAATTATTTTTCTTGTTATTACACGAGATTAAAACTTGAACTACAGACTCTTTGCAAAAGAATACAAAAACCTTATGCACCTGTCTCAAGGCTGCCTACTCCTTTCCAGAGATACAGTGGCTTACCAAGGCTAACATGTGTTGCTGTGGCCTCACTCTCCTTTGAGCCGTTTTTACCCCCTCTGTGTGTAGAAACAAGAAAAAAAATGCCTCAGAGGCGTAAATATCCTGTGCTTGACTACATTTTTGGGCTGATGTATGTTGCAGCTCAGCCCTCTCTGATGTTAGTCTACAGACATGACAGAAAAAGTCTGTATGCTTTGCATCTTTTAATTTTGCATTACAAACAGTTATTCCATAGCATTTACTTTAAATGGAAAGTGGGTGGTTTTCAGTAATAGAAAGAATAGCAAAAGTAGTTGAATGAATGAAAAGCTTGAAAAAATATTTTAATCCTGGACCTGAATGCTTGTTTTCAGTTATAGACAGGAATACATGAACTTCCTATATAGTCTCTATTCAGACTACCTTGAGTTATGGTTTGATGGTCAGCTGCTTTGGTTACAGTCCCAGCTGGAGTGATCAGGCAAAACACAGCCTCTGAGCATATAGGTTCCTTACCCTCTTTTTCTGTAACATCTAGGGCTTAGACTCAATCTTAACGTAGAAGGATTTTTCCTACAGGATTAACAAGAGGTTTTTAAGTGCTCAAGTATTTAATTTCTGTAGCCTTCATATGTCGTACTGCTTATATACCCTGTGTTGCATGCTGAAAAATAATCTTGTCAAGATGTTTTCTTAGGTATGAATCAGTCTGGGTTTAGAAAGCACATGATTTTCAAGAAACATCTTCCAGTATAAAAGGCAATTAGGTACCTTAGTGAGATGCATGCCTGTCAGACTGACTTGAAAAATCTATACTTCAAACAGGAAATAATTTAGGACAATAATAATTTCAGATATGAAATGTAATCAAAGAGAGAGCAGCTAAGATGAATGTAATCTTTTTATGGTGGAGGCAGGTGAGACAGTTATATTATCTCCACAAATTCAGCTGGGCTCTTTTCTCTGAGTTATTCAAGCTTTCAGAAAAGTTGTAACTTGAAGTGGGAAGGTATCCCTTTGGAAATGTTGCTTGGTTTTGGGTTGGTTTTTTTAAATATTGTTGGGATTGTGCTTTCCTACCCTTTCATACATGAACGTTAACACAGTCATGAATTTAAAAAAATAAGATTTTGAATTTACCATTTGAGCAGTATTAGAATTAGAATTTACATTAGATTTAAATTAATTAGGGAAAACAGAAAAGGTATACATTGGTAAATCAAAATCTTAACTTTTCTTTAAACCCTAATGATTTATCAATTTGCTACTTCCCATTTATTAATCAGGGGCTGTTGCCCCAAAACAGCATCACAGAAAGATTCCACGTTACTCAGTCTGCAATGAACCTCTTGTTGCTTTCAGTTCAAAGGGGTTAGTGGAGGGGTGTGTATGTTTAAGCAGTAAATGAGTTGTGAGAAACGATCTAGATGCTTGTGCTACACAATAATGAACAGGAATAGCAACCCTGAAAGAAAAGCAGTGGCTATTTGATTTAGACTTTAAAAAAAAAACAGTGTGTCATTCTGTCAAAACCAATGCAAAATATTGATTTTTGGGTGGTTAACTTTGGGAAAATTCCTGGTGTTTATAATCAGAGCAATAATCTCTTTTCAGTTAAAAAGGGGGAAAAAAAAGTATATAAATATTGGCAGTCTGAATTCTGCACTGATAAACAGAAAAACACAGTTATTCACCTAAATGGGCCTGATGGACTCATAAGCAATTATTTTCACCACACTCAACAATCAGCTTCCTTGTTGCCTAATGGCACCTGTCAGTATAATGAAAACTGTAATTTGATGGGAAAAAAGGAAAAGATCACCTGTGGGTCTACAAATAAGAGAGATAAGAGGAAGAAAAACAGTAGGCTAGACGTATAGATATTAACTGTCCTCACTGACATACTACGTGCACAGTAGCCAGGGAAACAAAGGAGACAAAGGACCAGTTACATTTATTTATTGTAGTAAATGACAGTTCTGATTGTATAAATAATCATTTAAGTCTAAGCAGAAAGCAATACTATAAAAATATGTACTTTCCTGAATTAAATTAGGTTACATATTTATACCTGTTCTTCTTGAGTGCTGATTATAGCATTATTACAGCATCTGAATGTCTTCCAGCGGCTCGCCAGCAATGTGATTAGTACATGTTATATTTCATTAGCAAGCTTGATCTAACAAAATGTTTTATGAGCTGCATTTGGAACAAAGATAACTGTCCGTTTGCCAGCATCGAAATTTCATCCAATCTGTTACATTTCATTCCCCACACACATACACCATCCAATAGCCCGGTTCTCTGCACATGTCCTCTTCCTTTAAAAAATAGAGGAACAACTTCCAGTATTGTAAAACTGTGGACATGTTGCTTGTCGGTATGAACCATAATGCTTATAGTGCTTAATCAAATTCTTTTTTTCAGATAACAGACAAATTAAATTATTGGTAATACAGAAGCAATTTTATCTCTTTTAGTTCCTTTGATTACTTATAGCACTTTTGACTGAAATGTTTGATTTATAACAGCTACAAAAATACATTCCTACAACAGGAAAGGCTCCCATGTAGACCAAAGAACAGCTCAGCTCTGGCAGAAGAGTTGAATCAATATTCCAGGTGGTCTCTTCTAGTTTGAATCCTGCCAAAAATGCCCAGAAGAAAGTAAAACATGGGAAGCTACATTTTTAGGATTTTTTTTCAGTGTCTCTAACCAAATCTACACTAGCCCTAGGTCTGCAGTGCATTCAGTTTCCAAAAGCAGTAAATCATACTAATAAAATAATCATTACAGTTTGAAAATTGTTCTTCAGAAGTTTTTATGATGGCAATGTAATCAATCAGTGGGTATTTAAAAGTATTATCTCTGTACACAGTATTGCATTAGAGGGTCATGCAGCCATCATTATTGAATTAACAGAAAACAAGAAAAACTCTTCTATAATGTTGTGTTTGTATATATATACACACACACTTTTTTGTATGAGGATATATATAATCATATAATCGCTTTTATTTCATTGACTAGTGATTGAAGCTGTTGTTCCACTAACAATTCATTATTAGTATGGCTCATCTTTACAGACAGAACATGGTTTTTTTAATACATCCTGTCAGTTGCTTTTGTACCAGTAACTGCTTTATTAAATAGTTGAAAGCTTATCAATAGTCCCGTGAATAGTCCTAATTGGAATGGTAGCTTTCAGTGAATGAATTATGACATTCAATCACATGCCTGAAACTAAGCAATGAGTAGAAAAGTGCATTTCATTTCTGCACACCAAACTTCAAAGTAAAATTAGCTGTTAAGTATTTGCTGAGCAAAAATTAACTTAAAGCTGAAGGTAATAAAATAATTGTCAAGAAGAGCTGATAAAGTACTATGCAGGTATTCTCTCTCTTTTCTTCCTCTTTTTTTTGCTCTTGCTCTTTCTGTCTCAGTTTTTCTTTATTTGCCAGCATCACGGGGTCTGTGCATTAAGCTTGACGTAGTTTGCAGAATTGTGCTGTAAATCAACACTCACTTGTTCCTTCATTGTTTATATGTTGCACTTAAAAAAAAAAAAAGAAAGAAAAATGGAATTTAAAATATCTTACAATGGCACATGGTAAGTTTAAGTTCATTGCCATAGTGACTAGAGCTTATTTCTCAAGCTTAGTCTTTCTACAATAACAAAGCTATCGCCCACACATCTCTCAGCTTCTTCTTCCTCTTATAAACATTCTAATACATAGTACCACAGAGTAAATACAGTAGATACCGTACTTTGGGTTTTTTGTAAAAAATCACAGAAAACAGTTTGAATTGCATATGTAGTGAGAATTACTATGGAAAAGCATACGAAGATAGGAGTTAGTTTACTGAAAAAAGAAGTGTCATTTGCAAGGGATTCATTAGTTTCACTAGTTTTCATCTTCTCTTTTTAAAAAGATTTCTAGAAAGATTTGAAAAATTAAGATATATCACTTTTTTTTTTTCTGATTTTCTGAAGTCATATTGACCTTAGGCAATTTGCAAGCTTATTTTGTAAAGCAAAAAACATCATTACAGATTCTAAGGTTAACAGATTAACATGGGCTAAAAGTTATGCTCGCAAACTTCTCTACTATTTTCCCTTAGCAGTGCCTCTGGTTATGCTGGTTTTTTTCTTGAGTTACCATCTCCTTTAAGAAGAAGAGGTGAAAAGATACAATGCAAACATTCTGTATCCTTTTTTATTTCTCCTGCCCCATTCTGCATACAATAGTCACAACAGGACTTTATAGTCCTATGTTACTATTCAGATGATATTGGATGCTAATAGGATACCCAGCTATTTAAATTTTTATCTTTCACAAACAATTTCTATAATAATACCATAATATTTTAGCACTCACAAACATGGAATGCAAGATAATTCATGAAGAAAAAGTATGAAAGAAGAAAACTGTTTTTATTTACACTAAAAGGGTTGTAATTTATTGTGAAGTTACATGTAACATCTCGGATTTTATGAGATTGTGTAAGAACTGGATTAGTGCTATCAGTGCATCTTTATAAAGTAACAAAACCACCAAAAAAGTCATTTATTTGGAACAATGTTACTCACAAGATTTGGCATCATTTAACCAATACGTTTTTTTTCTGGGAGAAGGGAGGATTTGAAATGCCTCTTAGTGCTTCATGGTCTTATCAAATTAAAATATTTTATTTGAAAAAAAAAATATGAAACAACTCATTTTGAACATTTTAAAATAGAACAACAACATTTTTCATTAAAATGTTATCAAGATTAAGACAAAAACATGTTTTAAAAGGTTAAATAACCCTCAACAGTATAAAAATACCCTTTTTCTTTTTTTGTTTCCTCAAATAAAAATGCAAACTGGTGTTCTCACACAGTCCAAACTATGTATTTCCCCGTTTTTTAGTGTCTGATCCTGAAAAAAAAAAAATAAAAATAAAAAAATCTGTTATTTCAACACCAATTTCAGTGTCCAATGAAGCTAGTACACATTTTCCTCATCCATTCACCATACTGGATCTTTACCAAAGGGTTTGTGAGCTCGGTTGCCTCCATTAGCAATCTGGCGCCTGCAAGGAGATTGTAAATGTTGTTTCTCTTTCTAACCCATAGTCAAAAAAGGACATTGGCAATAAATCAGTAAGCTTGTTACCAAAGCTAATTTTTTTCTTATCCTTTGTTCTATCAGTTTCTTATTGATAACAACCTTCTTTTTCTTTTGATTTTTTTTTGCCTTATTTTGCATGGAATTACCATAATGAATCTTCATGGGTTCAGTGCTTGCCCTGATAGATTGACCTTACTCATGTTACTTGGATATATAAGTATTTCTTTGAGCTCCAAACTTTGTAAACTCCAGGGGTTCATGAAGAAAGCTCTTCTAAAAGAGCTATTATTTCAAAGGCAGGCTCTCTGTACAGGTACCCTGTCACTTGGAAACTGCTTCTGTCCATCAGATCTAGACAGCATAAATCACCTATGTATGGAGAGAGCTCCTGTCATGACACTTCAGGTTGTTGCCTGTTATGTCCATCACCTTTTGAACGCTTGCTTCTCAAACTGTAGCACCTGTACTACTTCAAGAATTAGCAGACAGGCTGGCTAGATTTCAGAATTCTAATTACACTTACTTACCAGGCTGTAAGAAAACCGCTTCTATTATTCAGTACTCACAACAATGGTTTCTTTGGTCTTCACAATATTAAGAATATTAGCTTATTAATTATGTTACAGGTTGCTTAGAATTATTCATGCTAACTTTAAGATACCGAATGTGGGTGTTGTTAGTGGTGTAACATAGAAACATATGCATAAATATCACAGTGCCTTATTTCAGACAATTTTGAACTGTTTCTAATCAAGATAAGATGATTAATTCAAGAATAGCATCCTGCCCACATGGCTGCTGGAAATACATTTACTTACAATAATGACCAGACCTCTCACTAAAAACAAAACATAAAAATAATATCTGCAAGACAGTAAAACCAAGCTGAGTGGCACGTTCAACATGCTGGAAGGAAGGGATACCATCCAGAGAGACCTGGACAGGCTTGAGAAGTGGGGCGATGCAAAGCTCATGAAGTTCAGCCAGGACAAATGCAATATCCTGCACCTGGGTCATAGGAATCCCAAGAACAAATACAGGTTGGGAGGAGAATGGATTGAGAACAGCCCTGAGGAGAAGGACTTGGAGGTGTTAGTGGATAAGAAGCTCAACATGAGCCAGCAGTGTATGCTTGAATCCCAGAAAGCCAAACACATCCTGGGCTGCATCAAAAGAAGCGTGGCCAGCAGGTTGAGGGTGGTGATTCTACCCCGCTACTCCGCTCTCGGATGTTCCCACCTGGAGTACTGTGTCCAGCTCTGGAGCCCCCAACATAAAAAGGACATGGACCTGTTGGAACAGAGGGCCACAAAAATGATCGGAGAGCCAGAGAACCTCTCCTATGAAGACAGGATGAGAGAGTTGGGGTTGTTCAGCCTAGAGAAGAGAAGGCTCTGGGGAGATCTTACAGCAGCATTCCAATACCTAAAGGGTCCTACAGGAGAGATGAGGAGGGACTCTTTGTCAAGGAATGTAGTGATAGGACGAGGGGTAATGGTTGTAAAGTGAAAGAGGGGAAATTTAGATGAGATATTAGGAAGAAATTCTTTCCTGTGAGGGTGGTTGCCCAGAGAAGTTGTCAATGCCCACTCCCTGGAAATGTTCAGGACCAGCCTGGATGGGGTTTGAGCAACCTGGTCTACTGAGAAGTGTTCCTGCCCATGGCAGGGGAATTGGAACTCAATGATCTTTACAGTCCCTTCCAACTCTAACCATTCCATGATGCTATCAGAAAAAGTAAAACTATTCCCTTAAGCACTTTGTACAGAAGAGGAAATTCTCTGTTATCTTTCCCAGAGGATTAATCCTTTCCAGTTTTGTCTAGCAGAAGGCAAACCAAGATTTCTTCCAAAATATTGAATCCAGGCATCTGCCTGACCATGCCCTAGGCCATGTTCTAAATGTCATTGAAAAGGAGTCAAAAATTTTTAGCAGGTTTCCCAATTCACATGATAAGGACAAAATGTGTGGGATGCATCATGGAGTATAGCTTATATGTAGCAACAACATTAATGTTCAACAAAGTAAAGAGTTCATGTCTCATGTTGCAATGAAGTTTGTGGACTTTTGTAGGCCCAACCACAGGGCCTTGATATTTAATACAGAGTAAATTAAACATAGCCTAGCATTAAATTTTAAACTCCTAGTATCACAAATTGGCAATTCTAAAAAGTAGTCAGAGGGAATCAGTAGGGAAAAAAACTAAGATGTTGATATGAATGGCTAGTGGTGAGAAATGTGCTGACCCAATACCAGGTTACCATATCTGAAATGTAAAGGAGATTTTATTTCTATTTGAAATGTTTGGGGGATGGGATAGTGGCAAACAGAAAGCATGGGTACAGACATGGCTGAGCTGTTCTGTGTATTGACAGAGTTTGTAGACTGGTTATCTGAATCCCCCAGGTTACAAAAGACAAATGTAGCAGCTGTTATGTAAATTATCTGAAACATATTTGCAGCACAAATAGGACTTTCACAAAGGCAGATGAGGTACAGACCTGGAGGTAAACACCACCACATCTCTTACCAGAAAAGCCATACCATTTTGAGATCCCAAAAAGTTTTATTTTTCTACAAACATAAGTGGCATATAAACAAGGTTTTCAGTGATCTGCTAAAGAAACTGAAGGGGTGGCTGCAATTCATGCTGGCTTAATTTACTGTAGTTCTCTGTGCTAGTGACTAGACAGGCTGGATTGATGGGTCGAGGCCAATTGTATGAGGTTCAACAAGTTCATGTGGTGGTTGCTACATTTGGGTTACAACAACCTCATGCAGTGCTACATGCTTGGAGAAGAGTGGCTGGAAAGCTGCCCAGCAGAAAAGGACCTGGGAGTGCTGGTCAACAGCTGGCAGAATATAAGTCAGCAGTGTGCCCAGGTGGCCAAGAAGGCCAACAGCATTCTGGCTTGTATCAGAAGTAGTGTGTCCAGAAGGACTAGGGAAGTGATCGTCACCCCGTAGTCGGCACTGGTGAGGCCACATCTGAAATACTGTGTTCTATTTTGGGGCCCTCATTACAAGAAAGACATTGAGGTACTGGAGTGTGTCCAAAGAAAAGCAACAAAGCTAGTGAGTAGACTAGAGCACAAGTCTGATGAGGAGTAGCTGAGGGAACTGGGATTTTTTAGCCTGGAGAAAAGGAAGCTGAGGGGAGACCTTGTCACTGTTTACAACTACCAGAAAGGAGACTGTAGCAAGGTGGGGTTCGGTCTCTTCTCCCAGGTAACAGGCAATAGGACAAGAGGAAACAGCCTCAAGTTGCACCAGGGAAGGCTTAGATTGGATATTAGGAAAACTTTCTTCACCGAAAGAATTGTCAGTCATTGGAACAGGCTGCCCCGGGGAAGTGATTGAGTCACAGTCCCTGGAGGCATTTAAAAGATGAGAAATGTCATGCTGAGAGACATGGTTTAGTGGTAACTTGGCAGGCTAGGTTAATGGTTGGACTTGATCTTAGAGATCTCTTCCAACCAAAATGATTCTATGCAGTTTATGCCACATCTCAATACTAATGCAACAAACTCAGAGAAGTTCCTGGGGAAAGGCAGCTGGATGCCATGTATGACATTTTGGTCATTGGCCTCCATTAAGCTATCATGAGTACAGTAGCCAGAATAGTTCAAGGCTAGAGAACAGGGATAAACATGGGTTCCAAGACCTTTTCTAATGGCATTGGGCAGGTTATCTTCTGCTTCTTTATCTTCACCACTATTATGTTTATGTATCAAAAAAGCATTTCAAATGCATGAGGTACTGCCTTTTAGTGAGAGTTAGGTGCCCAAGTATTTATTGTGCCTGAAAAATTGGCCTTTAGTGTTTCTGGGTTTGCTTTCCCAGTATACATGCTGACCACAGTATAAAGCTTAAATGGACCCTGTAGATACTGAAAATATGTTAAAGAAAGAACAAAATAAGAATGAAGAACTGGAAGCCCTGATACCTCAAAAAGCTGCTTTCCTTCTGGAAAATAATGATCAAATTTTTATTGTATAAGTGATGTTAATACATTACTGTGTGTATTTCATACATTTTATAAATACAGTTATTTTCCATGGCCATAGATTCCATCTTAAATGTTAGAAAACTGGCCATCAAATTCTTTATATGTTTGGAGAGAGCTTGTAAGATCATTTGAAGGGCTAAGTAGAAAAAGGAAAGTATTTTTAAAAGAGGAAAAAGGAAAATGATGGAACAAACTCCACAAAAGAAAAGAACACCTGGGAGTATGCCAACGTTAGCACAATACCAATGGACATGGGACATAAAGGAAAATCAGCAACTTCTACTACTCTTCCCTATGGCAAAACTCGTACCAAACCCAGAGAGAAACTCCATTTTGATCTCTCAGATTTTATATCCAACTTATGAACCATAATTTACTGCGAAAAAGGACATTAGTCAAAATACCAGGCTACCATGAGTTCTTTTTAGAAATGTGTTTTCAAGTATGTGACAGAATGCTCTGCATCAAAATCAAGTTCCATTTTACTGTAAATATTCTGACAAGTCAAAAAGTAACAGTATTATAAAAGCATCTAGATTTTTACTTCACTCATTCTCTTTCTATTCAAAGCAATCTTTGCAACCCATCTAGCAATGGTTTTGTATGCATTTATTACACATTTACATGTAAAAGTTCTAATGTGCAATTCAGATATATGCCCCTGCAATTATTTGCTAATACAATCATTGAAAAGATCTCAGTGCTGGGTATTAATGTAATATGCACATTGATATCATAGGAACTGGACTGAAACTCAGTTAAAACAAATTCACATTTCAGATTCTAGTTATTATTTATTTATTTCAAGAAAAAGTTGCTGTTAAAACTTAAATATGTGATACAAACCAGCCTCAGTGAGTGTAGTAAATAAATTTACTCTTGGAAATAGGCTCTCTCATTTTATTTATATCAAGTCTCTGAGCACTTTACAAGGGAGGGAGGCTGAGTCATGTATGATTTCATAGGTCAAGCTTAGCTAAATCAAGGCAATTCCCTCTAAATTAGAACTTCGAAAGTGAGCTGAAAATTGGAGTTCACAGTGGTTCAACACAGTAATTGCTGGTAAAAGTATCCCACACTGATTTAAGCAAGACAGTTTGAACCTACTTGCATACCCGAATGTATCTGGAGAATATATACAGGGCTTTTCAAAAATCAGGGCTAGTGACATTGCTTGGCCTATTCCTCAGACAGAGTCTTGACTGCTGCATTTTACTCAGTACAGTTCTGCAGACTCAGGAGTATAACTCTTTCTTTACTTGTTGGGAGTCACCCTGCAGCAATCTATTTCTTGCATGTAGTTTCCAGGTGAAAAAAAAGAATCACAGAAATACCGGTATTTGCAATCCAGAGAACCACACCGTGGATCACTGCACACGGCTGTAGAGTTTACTAGAAAATATGTATTGCCATGTTTATTACGTTTCTTGGAACAGAGCTAACAGCTTCTGCAGTGTAGTATACATGAAAGGTGGTTCTATATGGAGAGGCAATTGAGATGTCAGCATGCAAAGCTTAAATCAAAAGAGAAGTGCAGACTCTTTTAAAGCAGTAAGCACTTCAGGCTCTAGACGAGGTCCAATCAACTCTTTTTGCCTGTCAAACCAGCTGTTCACAATATAGCGGCCACCCAAAACAGCAGACCTCATAGCAAGTCAGAGCCAACACTGGTGGGTTAACAAATATTTTCCTTATAACAACTTTAGGGCAGAGTTTGACTAGCATCTTTATGTGACCATACCAGCCTAAGCACTGTGCATTCCCATCCCTCATCATTCACTCATTCTTCCCATTAACCTCTGCCCTTCACACCTGAACAAGCGTTTGTGTAACCAGGTGACAAATTGAACCAATTCCCTCATTCAGATCCCTTTTTTATTCTTAGATTTATTGTTGTTATTAAGCCACAGCTTAGTTTACCGTCCAGCGTGACAAGTGATTGCAGTGTGTAGGCGTGGGAAGAGAGGGAGGTGGGGAGAGGGATTGCTTAATCCTGGACCGTACCTACAGGAGGTCAGCGTGATCATTATTTCTGTGACTGCAATATTGGCTGCTTGCAACGGGAATAGAGAGGGCCAGTGTAAAGAGCTGCAAACACAACACTGAAAGGAAACAGAGACAGCGTTTCTTAAACCCAGACTTACTTGGAACCTGACTTAGACTAAGTTTCCTGTTGTTCTGGAAACAATGCCATACATAAGACGTTTCTAAATAAGTGTTGAGCAAAAAGTACATTGATCTCAGTTTCTGTCTAATTAAAGCAGTCCTATCTGCTCTTGAATTCTGGTTAACTACTAGGGCACAGTAGCAGAGTAGTTTGAGGCCTAATTAAATACTCCTGCTAGCAGGCATCCCCTTGCAGAGAGCACTGAAAAATCAGCATACCTTTCAGATGGATCAGTGTGGGTAGAGACCATCAGTGAGGTTTTTAAAGTCGTTAGAACTCTCTCTGCTACCCTGAACTAAAAACACAAGTTGGCAAGGTGTTTGATGGAGAGGATTTAAGAAATCACATAAAAATATACCATCTGAGATGAGACTTTTTATTTGGCTTTTTTTTTTTTTTGTCTAGTTGCAATCATAGTCGTTGTAAAAATAGTGCCACATTTCTAAGAAAACCATGTGAGAAATCAAATGGCAATATCCAGTGTGACAGGGCTAGCAAAATTTTTTAGTAAAAATGTGTAAATAACACTTGTGCCATTATTATGCAGCTAGTAGTGTATATTCATCAGAAACACTGTTTCATCTGCTGCTTTTTAAAAAGTATATATTATACCAAGTAAGCAAAGTATATTAGAGCAATCAGAATCCTTTCAAATTCAGCTGGCTTTAGAGTTGCAAAAGAATAATTTTTACTCCCAGCACCTTCACTGACAAGTTCTCTTTCTAACACAGGAACCATGCTAAACTGGATTTTACTATTCAAATATCTGCAAACTTAAAAAAATAAAATAATAAAAGTGCCCAAAACACAAACTTTGACAAACACATGAACTACAACTTGGCCTAGAAACTGATAATTATTATTTCCTACTACAGGTTATTTTAAGTAGCCAAGTTAATAAGATTTGTATTCCATGTCTCTATCCCCTGTATCTCCTCAGTCCACCAAATTGGCCTCAGCTCTCCTCTCACATTCCCATCCAGACTAACACAGCATTATCAGAACCATTCTCTGTAAGTTCTCCCACAGTCCTCCTTCCCACATTGCCCTGCCTGGCTCAGGCATAAGGGCATACTCATTGCCTGGATAGTGCTGGCCAGGTGGCTGCTGCAAAACATATCAAGCAATAGTGGTTTTTCTATTCTTTTCCTTACTTGGATACCGAAAAAAAAAATGCTTTGAGCTGCATAGCTCCTATTTCCCCCAAACTTTAAGAGTACCGCTGTACCAAGTTACTCTTAGATTCAATGCTTTTCTAACACTGTGTGTATAAATCAAATATAGTTTAACAGTGATATCTAAGAGTTTATTACATCAAAAGTGGAAATCAGTGTGAAGTAAGTGCCATGAAATGTTGCTTGGATCTTGCTTAACAGATTAGTAAAAGCATTATATCATATAATGTATTAGTATCAAAATGTTTACAAAATAAGTAAAAAGGCTTTTTCAGAGTCCAGTGTCTCGTACGAGATTAGTGAAATCATATGGTGTTGTTCAAGATGCCTGAAGAACTGACTTTGAGAACATTTTCTCTGGCAGTATTAAAACACTGGAGTAAAATAGATGGAAAGTTAAGAGTAACTACAGCGTAGTAAATATGATTGCCAATAGGTAAGTTTTAGAAAGACACAATATTTTGTAGCTTGGAGACAAAAACAGCTTCTCTTAGACTTTACCTGAAGCAAGAATCATCTTTATTCTGAAGATAAATTTCTGATGCTGTAGTTCAGAGAATCACAGAATGGTTGAGGTTGGAAGTGACCTCTGGAAGTCATCTGGTCCAACCAACCTGATCAAACAAGGCTGCCTACAGTCCATTTCCCAGGACCATGTCCAGAATGGTTTTGAATATCTCCAGGTAGAGATAATCTCTACCGTTGCCTCTGGTCCTGTCACTGGGGACAAACTGAAAAGAGCCACTGATCACTACCCTCTGGGCCTCATCGTTCAGTCAGTTTTCAATCCACTTCACTGCCTGCTTATCCAGCCCATAGTTTATCAGCTTGTATATACACACATTATGGAAGATAGTATTGGCAGACTTACTGAAGTCAAGGCAGACGGTATGCATTGCTCTCCCCTCATCTGCCAAGCCAGTAGATAGATTGGTAAGATAACTTCATTACAGAAAGCTATCATGGAATCATAGTATGGTTAGAGTTGGAAGGGACCGTAAAGATCATTGAGTTCCAATTCCCCTGCCATGGGCAGGAACACTTCTCAGTAGACCAGGTTGCTCAAACCCCATCCAGGCTGGTCCTGAACATTTCCAGGGAGTGGGCATTGACAACTTCTCTGGGCAACCACCCTCACAGGAAAGAATTTCTTCCTAATATCTCATCTAAATTTCCCCTCTTTCACTTTACAACCATTACCCCTCGTCCTATCACTACATTCCTTGACAAAGAGTCCCTCCTCATCTCTCCTGTAGGACCCTTTAGGTATTGGAATGCTGCTGTAAGATCTCCCCAGAGCCTTCTCTTCTCTAGGCTGAACAACCCCAACTCTCTCATCCTGTCTTCATAGGAGAGGTTCTCTGGCTCTCCGATCATTTTTGTGGCCCTCTGTTCCAACAGGTCCATGTCCTTTTTATGTTGGGGGCTCCAGAGCTGGACACAGTACTCCAGGTGGGAACATCCGAGAGCGGAGTAGCGGGGTAGAATCACCACCCTCAACCTGCTGGCCACGCTTCTTTTGATGCAGCCCAGGATGTGTTTGGCTTTCTGGGATTCAAGCATACACTGCTGGCTCATGTTGAGCTTCTTATCCACTAACACCTCCAAGTCCTTCTCCTCAGGGCTGTTCTCAATCCATTCTCCTCCCAACCTGTATTTGCATTCAAGTTAGTTAAGCATGACTTCCCGTTTGAGAAACCTTTCTGACTACCCCTGATCACCTTCCTGTCCTGGTTTCCAGGATTAATTGTTCAATCACCATGAGGTAATGTTCCATCCCATCAGGGCCAATGGACTTGTTAATGTTCAGTTTGCCTAAATATTCCCTAATCTGATCCTCTTCCGAGAGTATGCCTTCCTCACTCCATCCTTTTTCTAGCTGCCTGTAGAATGCCTCACTACTGTTTTCCTGATCAGGCAGCCTATAGCAGAAAGCCGCTACAGTGTTAACCCTGGTTTGTTCTTTAATCCTCACGCACAATCTCTCAGTTGGTTCCTCATCCTTCTTCAGAAGGGGTCCATACACTCCAACTGATCTCTCACATAAAGGGAAACTCCTCCCTCCCGCCCCCATCCTCCTACCCTGTCCTTCATAAAGAGTCTATACAGTCTATATCACTTCATTGCAACATTTCAGTCATGGGCACCATCCCAACCAACCCCATATAACACCTATAACATGTATGTCCTGCTTAAAAGAACAAATTTATTTAACAGACAGATATTCATCTTATCCAATATCCATTTCGGCCTCAAAAAGCTTTGGCAAATCTCTTTAGTCTGAGTGAAAAGTTACCAAGGAATTCAAAAGACAAGGAAAGGAAGGGAGAACAGGCAGCCAAGGTACATAATGTTTTTAAGGAACACAGGGTTAAGTATTCAGTATCCTATCCTGATCCTAGGTAATATAAAAGCTAGGGGCTTAAAAAAACCAGTCTGACAGCCTTCACAGGCTGATCTTATTTATCTGTCACATCGATACTATAATCTTCTGAGCAATGTCAGAGGTGTTACTGCAGCATTGGACTAATAGGGGTGAGTCCAGGCTCAGGCTTTATAATTTCATGAAGTCACTGGATTATCTGAATGTGTAATTTCTACCACAAAAACATTAGTATTTGAGTTCAAGATTCTATATCTTGAATTAAAGGTGCCCTTACCTAATTCTGGAGATGACCTTTTGTAAGCAACTATTTGTAGTGGTTTTATTCATGATTGCTGATGTTCCAATTGTAGGAGCATCGTTACCAGATAAATCTGCAACCCCTGCTGTAGGCTGAGACTTCTTACTGCCTGGGGTGAATTTTAAATGTGAACTATGCTGTCTAGGAGTTAGTAGTTCTTTTTTTGACAAAGTGAAAAAAGCAGCAGTAATAATAATAATAAAACAAAGCCCACACTTTAAGTAGTGGAAATCTATAAATTTGTATACCTGCCAAGGGCCAAAAACTACCTTCAGAATTGCTAATGCCCTCTTCAATTTTCTGTGAAGCAAATTGGGTAAATAAGCCAGACAGCCCAGCAAATACATTTAACTTCTAAGTAAAACTCACACAAGAAACTAAGACAATAACCTTACTGTAAGTACCAGCTGAAGATGACTTTTTGGTATGTCCCTCAGAGTTACATGGGCAACTGTGGACTTGCATCTCTGTGGAGTCCCTACAGACAGAAAAGTGTCATTTTTTATGGACTACTGACTTCTCTAAGAAACAGGTATTTGATATGTATTGCACCTTGGTGTCACTGGAAACAAGGACCTTAACCAAAGTTCACTGAAGTCAATGGGGCTTTCCATTAACCGTGCAGTGGTTTAGGTCAGGCTTTAAGGCTCTTACTTTAGTACCTGGCTCATTATAAGCACATAATCATGTTAACTGGCATCCAAGGGACTATCCCTGTACCCAAAATTATAATAAATCAAGGCCTAATTGAAGAATCTCAAATGTTAGGGTCATAATAATAATGCAAAAAATCAGAAGGGATACTCCAGTCCTATCTATTAAATCTTTTAAATGTACATTTACTAGTCTTAAAGAAAAAGAAGTTAATACCTTTGCATATATATCAAGTATATTACAGACAATTAAAAGCTTATAGGCAACCATGAAGGCAGCAGGTAAGGAAACAAATTATGTTACCCAAATTCTGCTACTAACTGCATGTCTCTCAAGGCTGGTCACCAAAAGGAAACACTAGATACGTAGACTTACCTGACATTGAGATTACATGAAATAAAATTATAACAAAAGCTTTAAATGACAAGGGCTGAATAACAGTATGCAAAAAATGTATTTTCTACTTCTCTACCCCTTGGAGCATCACCACGTTGCCAGTCACATTTCTCCAAATCCTGTATGGCCTTCCACTCACATGTTCAAGCACACATTGAATAAAGATCTTTCAAGAACATCTTTTCACAGAGAGCTTTTATTAAGAAACAATATAAATAGCATAATAAAAATGTCATAACTTATTGGGGAAAAAAAAAGTTTGTAAAGTGAAAAACAACAGCATAATATCAGTGTGAACACAAACCAAGAAAGACAAGGAGAGCTTTGTTGATCAGGTTGCTTCTCCTGCCATAAATAAACGTTCTCCATGTTGTACAGAAATAAAAGCAAACGGACTCATGTGCAGTGGGTGGCTGCAATGAAAAGCTGCTATTTTTTGATTGTGCCAAAAAAAATTTGTTTCCTTCATCTCAAAAAGAGATGTAGATTAATCTAAGGTGAAGAATTTTAAAATACATTTTTAGAGTAATTTATAAAGATTCATATCCCTTTTCTGAAAACAGGAGCAGAGAACCCATTAATCACACATCATTTTTGACCACCACTATGCCCAAAACCACATTTGTGTATCATTGTGTTGGTCTCAAAAAGAAATAAATGTCTGAGTCTCCCTTTGAGTCTTTTTGTGTATATTTGGCAAAATGCATCAAGACTTCATATAGATCTTCTGCTTTTTTACTCCTTCTCAAACTCCGTGTATCTATTTCTCTGCATAGCTGAAATTTTGCATTATTTGTGGCAAGTTAGTTAACTGTGCAGTATCTCCCTTGTGCAGCAATCTCAAATACATTTGCACCTTGGTGCAAATCTCTGGCAACTAATCCTCATCTATGTCAGATAAGCAGATGATCAACCTAGATCCTTGGAAAACATGAGGCAAAGTGTGCTGTCAGTTTTGCTGCAATTATATTCTTCTATGGAGTGCAAATTCTGAGAAACTTGCTTACCAGAAACTTGCCGGAAGAAAATTTTAATGGAAGAAACTATTTAAAGCTGAACACATGCTTAAAGCATTGTCCTGAATAGAGCTGAATTTTACCATGTATTCGTGACTTTTACAAAATCAGAATTCCTATCACTTCCTCAAAAACCAGCTGCCAAGAGTATGAAGAAATGATAGCAGAGGCACCATGGAGGTTGGAGGAAGGGAGGCCATAGTCACTAGGCCTAGTGTAGGCTCTGGCAGTTGGCCATCCCTTAGCAGCCCGTATGGATAATGGAGAGAAAGACATTTTGGTAGACATGCAGCAACTAGAGTAAAGCAAGTGGGAGTGACCTTGAGTTGCCACTGGAGGAGGCTAGGGGAATTGCCATCCTCCACATAAAGTTAGTCTTTTTGAATGCTATTGTTATTCTTTGAAATATTGACTTTAATTGAACCATTCAATATATTCATCAATGACCTGGATGAAGGGATAGAGTGTACTCTCAGCAAGTTTGCTGATGACACAAAACTGGGAGGGGTGGCTGCCAAACAGTGAGACCTGGACAGGCTGGAGAGCTCGGCAGAGATGAACCTGATGAATTTCAACAAGGGCAAGTGTACAGTCCTGCACCTGGGGAGGAATAATCCCCTGCACCTGTACAGGTTTGGGGCTGACCTGCTGGAGAGCAGCTCCAAGGCAAAAGACCTGGGAGTCCTGGTGGACAACAGGATGACCATGAGCCAGCAATGTGTCCTCGTGGCCAAGAAGGCCAGTGGCATCCTGGGGTGCATCAAGAAGAGAGCATCAAGCTGACCTGATCAATCCCTATATATTCTTAAAGGGTGGGTGTCAAGAGGAAGGTTCCAGTCTTTTTTCAGCGGTGCTGAGTGACAGGACAAGAGGTAATGGGCACAAACCTGACCATAGGAAGATCCATCTAAAAATGAGGAGGGACTTCTTCACTTTGAGGGTGACAGAGCACTGGAACAGGCTTCCCAGAGAGGAAGACATTCAAAACCCACCTGGACATGTACCTGTGCAACCTGCTGTAGGTGGACCAGCTCTAGCAGGGGTTTGGACTAGATGATCTTCAGAGGTCTGTTTGAACCCCATACCATTCTGTGATTCTGTGATTCATTAGCACTGGTTTGCATGGGAAGAAATATTGAACAGACGTTATTTCTGGCCACAGGTAAATGAAAGTGTAAAGAGACTAAAACTAGTCATATTTTTTTCCTCGTATATGTAATCCTCAAACATTTTAAATTCTGCAAAATATCGACAGATGAAAATAATTTTCTTTCACATCAACTTTAGTAATGACTTACGTATTTAGTAATGACTCAGGGAAGCAGAAACCACATAATAAATAACATAGGAATGAAAAGGACAAGGTAGAGCATAGAGTTGTATATATCCTTCAGTTGAGAAATGTCTGTCAACAAAACTTATAATTTGGTTATAATTATTATTTCTTCACTCTTTCTACTCAGCTGAATGAATTTAATCTGTGTCAGACAGAAGTGTTAAGATCATGGTTTCTACTATTACATATGCTTTAAAAATATGAAGAGGAAAAAAAAAAAGGTTTCCTTATTGTCTTCATTCTCTGTGCACCAGTTTGGTAAATTCTTTGATCCAAGGAATTAGGAAGTAAAGCCTTAAACTATCACATTGTCAAGAACTAGAATACCAAAAAAAATCCAGAGAAAAATCCAGAGAAAAACTATATGCCGTTTCTACAGCAAGAAGGTTATAGAAGTTGAAATCCAAAATCTGATTTTTAGGAAAGAGTGTAAGGTGCCAGCCAGGGGTGTGCTTTTATTCAGTAGAGTTCCTAGGCAAATTATTAACTTTAAGCAAATTCTCCCGTTTCATTGATCTCAAGAACATTTTCCTGAGGTCAGAATAGAATGTGATGAACAGGTCTGGATTTAAATGTATGCTGATTTAGAGTCTGAATATGAATCAGTATCAAATTTTGCTTCTAGGATCCATTGGTAATAGCTGGTACCGTACTGCAAAACAGCAGAGCCAGAATATATGTACCTTCTAGCTCTTCACACCTTCATCAGTGATGAGATGCAGTCAGCATCAGCTCAAGCAACCCGGGGGGCGGTTCAGCCATGTTAATTCCTTTTTCTGTTTTAAATCTGATTTATTTACATGATGGAAAAAACAGGATTGATATTTATATTTTAAAAATATCCAGCTTTTTCCTAACCTGCCAAAAGCAGATATTAACATCAATTAATTGACTCTTTCATTCTTTTTTTTTTTTTTTATGAAGATGTGAAGGTTGTGGATTACTTATACATAGGGACAACACAACTAAGAGATATGCTGCAAAAAGCAATATGGGAACACAGAAGTGTTTATTAAGGTGACATACAAATATGCTGTATTTAGATTATGCAGAAGCTTTAAAAATCTGTGGTGGATAAAAGTGAAATTTAAGATGATAAAATAACTGACAAATGGAGCAGATATTGATGTTTATTAAATAGTTACATTTGTCATATAAGGCTGTAGATTTGACATGAAATGTATTGCACATAAATAGTAAGATACACTCTAGATCCCTAAATGTTCTGGTTTTCTGCCTATAAAACATTTCTGCCAGTCTGAAGAAATAAGAGGGCTCTGCAGGCTTTTGAGATAGGAGTCAATATGGGCTGGAGCGTGGAGAGTTTGACAAAACAGCACATAGGAGGAAGAAATATCAAACCAGAATGACTGAGAAATGATAGAGAAACATGAAACCCAATGGCTTACCCTGTAAAGAAATTTTGCATATAGGGGATGAGAAGCCATGCTGGAGCTCTGAAAGCGAAAAAGAGGATTAGTGTTGTAGCCAGATGTCAGGAGGGCAAAGTCTCCAGCAGCTTTTCAGGACTCCAGTGTCAAGTCATGAAAGCAAAGACAAAAATACTGCTCTCAGTAGCTGTCATCTACGCCCTGCAGATGTCAGGTCAGCACCTTGGAGAGGCTGCTTTTATCTTTGTCCTCATAGCAAATTCTTCAGAAAAGCAGTGATTTTGCTTCTGAAATTCTCCAAGTGCATTCAGTATTCCTGCTGAATACTCTTTACACTGTGTTCATTTCCACTGTCATTTCAGGAAGCATCCCCTGTGCTATTTCACATGACGATGTGCTAGCCTGCATCCTTAGTAGAGGCTCAGAAAGGCTTCTTGCAGGGAAGTGAGGAAACATGTAAAAGAAGCCTGATCCTAAGACAGCAGTACAGCATTAAAATGGCTCCTGAGCTTAACACAGGTGAGCCAAAGGAATGCTTCTACTTACACTTCAACTTGTATATCAGGTGTTGGTAGGCAAAAAACACTTGACACATTCTCAGGAGACAGTATGAGACAATATCAGATGGGCCGTAGGATTTGAGACTGTACCTCAAGCAAGAGAAAGGCTGACACAGGAGGAATTCCATTGCTATCCCACCGGAGACCTCTGAATCTTAGGACACACCAGTTTTAGGTCTCTGTACACCAACAGGTTCCTCTAAATTTGCTCCAATATCTACTCTGTATAAACATCTAATTCAGCCTGATGAAAAATTTCCAGCAAACTAATTGGAAACCATCTCAGATAATTTTGTTTTCTTCTTTCACTGGATTGGAAGAAAGTGATTTTCTGAGGGGAAAAAAAGTTTAGATTCACTGTGGTTTCCTTTCTACTGGGAAAAACACGCTGTGACATTCATAATAGAAAAGCGTGGCTGGATATCTTCATTATATTTCTTTGGGAAAATACACATCCCTTAGCATATAAAAATTATTGGAAAGTGACAGGGGAATAATTTAGGAGACTCTTGTCAAATTATTAACAACGGACTCCATAGAGAACCACAAAGAAAAGGGAAATCTCATAAAATACAAAAGGGCAAAGCTCTGAAAGAAAGTTCTGTGTTATAATTCATTTTCTACATTCCCTCTCTGTTCTTAACCACAGAAACCTCCTTTTTAATTAAATTATCTGCCAGTAGAGAAATAAATGGAATTATAATGCACAAGAACACATTGCTACTTTAATATTCTACACTATTTATAAGACAGCACAAGGCACAGTTTTTTTTTTTTACTTTTAAATACCAGCAAACCAAATAATTTTAATTTCTTAGGCATTTATCCACGCCAAATTTAGAACATGTTAAATTCATCACCACATCCTGATATCTTTCTTCTTAGAAAGATATCAGGTCAGATTTCCATTTATGCTACATTTATATTTATACCCAGTTTAAAGACCCTTTATCTCTGCCAGAATGGTTTACATTGACCTTGCTAGGAGAAAGGAGGGTCTATACTGTATATTAAAAACTGATTATTCAAAAAGGTGTTGATTATACAGCATAGTACAGTGTATGACACAGAACCTCAGCTGGCTGATATTGTTGTAGTTTCACTTACGGTAGTCAAGTTATGTTGGTTTCCCTCAGCTGGGGATATAGTCACGTATATTTTGTGTAATTAGAGGATATATATTTTAAGCAATAACACACAGAGCTCTATTGTGTATATTTGGCAAATATTTTCACACTTCAACCAACTGTGGAAACTGAGTTTGGAAGCTAAACATACCAATTACACTCAAACTATATCCATATACTCCTTTTACATTTTGCAGATCTTGATTAAACCATCCATTGTCTTGGAGATAATCCAAATTTATACCATTGCATCTGAACACAGAATATTGTGAGGCTATACCTAATTTATATAGATCGTCACTAATTATTATGAAAAGACTCAGGTAGCTGAAGTTTATCTTTTTTAATACCAGAAATGATTTTCAGTGTCACCTGCGAGGGTGGAATTGCACCTTGTACAGACAGTGAACAGTCCCTCTCCCTTTAGATTCTGGACATAGGTCTCAACGAGATTTACAAGATTCACAGGTTTAGGACAGACTGTAGATTTGACCCAAACAACACTGACTCCTGTCAGTGATGGCAGATGAAAACGGGGTTTGGGTTTTTTAAATTAAAAAGTCTGTACTATTAAAATCGGCTATAATCATTTGGGACTGAAGGCCCATTTGGGCTTTCATTTGCTGTGGTGAAACATCAGTTATCCCATTGTGCTCTGTGGAATTACTGTAGGGTTTTATTCTTGTAAATGAGAACAGAATTTCTCTCTTAATCCTGCCTTTGAACCTAAGTGATTACAGCCTGAATTGCCTCTATGAACAAGACAAATGCATGTCCCCATTTAACATATCCTACAGGTTTCACAGAATCATTTTCTGTGTGCCTACACTGATTTTACAGGATTTTAACCCATCAAAAGCTGGATTAAAGAAGAAGAAGAAAAGGAAGAGGAAGAAAAACTCTTCAAATCAGAATGTCCTAATTTTATTCTGGGATGGATGTCCTCTATAGTGACAGCCTCCGTGTTGCTCATGTTGTTTCTAATGGTCTTGGATGGACACTCCTGAAAACTCCTTCTTTGAAAAAAAATCAATAAATATATCTTTGTGTTAAACTGTACAAAGAAAACAGAACAAAAGACAGCTGATAAAAACCATAGGTAGTAGCAGGTCCAACTATGTTTTATAATAAGATTCAGATATAGCTGCTGCGAACATTAAAGCAGAGAAGGGGCAAAAATGCACAGCATATAATTTCAAAGTGACAGCAATAAAACTTCCTTGGTAAAAAAAGAAAAACATTATCCATTTTGTACTCAATATGTAATTGTGCTTGTCCTTGGACAGGTTTCACCTGCGATCACACTTCCAGCAGCTTGGTGTAGAATTTTTATTACTTCTTTATATTTTGTCATCATCATCGCTATTTATTTTTTTAAATGCGACTGGACTTGCCTGCTTTAAAGAAGTTTTTGAAACATCCGTGTGCATGGTAGACATGGCTATAGTCTCATAATCCTCCTCATGGGAGCGGAAATGACAAAAATGAAATAAAAACTGCAGGTCCCTTTGGAAATTCTTATTGAGAAACCCATAGAAGATGGGGTTCACGCAGGTAGAGATCATGGCAGTGAGGTGACAAATCAGAAACAACAGGTTGTGGCTGCAGGTAGCAACAGGCAGAATTTCATGATTCCAGTCAAACACGATATTGAAGATGGTGAGAGGCAGCCAGCAAACTGCAAATGCGACCACTATTGAGATCAGCATGATGTTGATCCTTTTGGTTTCAGAGGATCTGTACTTACTGTCTCTCATCTTGTCCATCATGTTGTTCCTTTTTTTTAATCGTATGTATATCTGCAAGAAATTCAACACAGAAAAACATGTGGGATAATTTAGCCTACAACCATCATCTTTGCAAGGATAAAGAAACATCAGATAGAAATATCACAAGGGGATTCTTTCTTACCTTTAAGTAGCAAATAAATATAAAACAAAGTGGTCCAAAGTACTGAATCACCAAAAGCGTCGTGGTATAAGAAAGCCTGGCAGTGTCCAAGGGAAATAGGTCCAAACACACATATTTGTCCTTATATTCATCAAAAGTTATGTTTCTGAAGGGTTCGTCCGTTAATACGTGGTAGATCAGGAAAGGCAAAGAGGAAGCTGTGGCTAAAATCCATATGGCAGCAATGCCCATATAGGCATGTCTGTTGTTTGGCCTCCAACCACGGGGATTGATGATCAGCTGATGGCGTTCAATAGCAATGAGGACTAAAGAAAAGACCGAGACGGTGATTGAGGCACATTGCACAAAAGGATTCAATTTGCACATGGCCTCCCCAAAAATCCAGTGGTCCATTAAAGTATACACAAAGGTAAAGGGAAGACACATGATGGTCACGAGAAGATCAGAAAAGGACAGGTTGACAATGAGGATGTTGGTAACATTGCGCATCTCCTTTTGTTTTAAAATAATGACAATCAAGGCCAGATTCCCAGAGACTCCCAGAATTATAACAGTCCCGTAAGCCAAGGCCAGAGTGAAGACCATGGCCAAAGGCACATGGCAGTCCTCATCCTCAAACTGCAAGATCTGTGAGTTCTTCTCTGAAAGATTCAGGTGACCAGAAATATTTCCCAAGGGGGTGAGAACCGAAGTATTCATGTTGTTTCCAACTCGCTGTGCGACCTTCACAGCCGCCGCTGTTGCTGTCATCCAGACCTCTCCCGCAGTTCAAAACACGCCCATCAGCCCGTCAGGAGACCCTCGGCCGAGCCCCCTCCTCGGAGCCGCATCTCCCTCGCATCACCTGGGGAGAAGGCAAGGAGCAAGGACGGTCACCCCCGGCCACACCGTCACCCCCGCGCCCGCCCTTCCCCGGCTCCGAGCTGTGGAGCGCTGGGGTCCCGCGGGGGAGCGGAGCCGCCCCGGGCTCGCATAACCGGGGCAGGCGGGATGCGCGGCGCCGCCGCCGCTTTCCCCGCGGGTGAGGGTCACCCACTCAGCCGCCGCCGTCTCCCCGTGTGAGGGGCACCCACCCCGCCGCCGCTGTCCCCGCGTGTGAGGGTCACCGACTCAGTAGCCCCCGCGGGTGGGGTTACCTACCCAGCGGCTTGGGAAAGCCCCGCAGGAGGACGGCGGTGGCTGGGGCTACAGTCCCGGGGAAGAAAGGCAGAAGGCAGGATCAAAATGCGAGTCTGCAAGCAAGGGACGCGACCCCTTCCCGACCCTTTCCCAGCGTACAAGTTCCACGAAATAATGAGCTGAGAAGCAATTTTGGTCTTCCACCAGAGTAGCCTTTACTTGATGTTTCATGTCTCCTTGTTACAAGTTTAACCTGCAAAGGTCTGCTTTCTCAAGCTGCTCTAAGTGGAATTATATCCAGCCATCGTATAAGCGGAGAGGAGAGGGGAGCCCCATCTGACTAATGTGAGGGGTGGAAAAATTACTCCAAAAATCGCTACATTCTTTTTTACCTAATACATGCACTTGATGTTGAGCGGCCGAGTGCCCACAGCAGCACTGGCACTGAGTCAAAGCCAAATCAGGAACTCTGAACACCTTAATCACATCTAGCAGGGCTGTGCAGTAAAGAAAGAACAAACCAAGATGAAAGACAAAACATAGCAAAAATTAAAGTACTGCAGAAAATTTCTTTACCCGTGCAAGACAAATAAGCATGCCTAAATAACCACCCCTTTGGAAGGCCTTGAATTTTAAAATCAGAGAAATTTGGACATATGTGTTCAGAAGGAAAAAAGGAAAAAAAAAAAAAGAAAAAATAAAGAAAGAAATCAAATAACCTGACACACCTTTACTGCAACTCATTGTTAGTGGCAGCTGTCACAAATCTCGAACTTTCCCTCTGCCCACTCTCCCATAAGCTAAATTTATTGCTCGCTGAACCTGAGGTTATGGCAATGAAAGTAATGCCACTTAAAATTCACACAAGTGGGTTTCAAACCCGGCTCCATATGGCACTTATCACAAAAGCTGTGAAAACATTGCCTACTAAAGTGTACTTCATTAAAAGTTACCCTGAATGGGTGGATTTGTGCTTTTAAATAATGCTCGATGTAAATCTCTGTTCCATCTAAGTTACCAGAGCAGAATCACCTTTGTTACTGGTGGCAGACATCCTTTTAACCAGCCGTGTGCTCAGGACCAGAGCTGGGGCTTCCTCCCTGCTGGAGCAGAGCCAGGGTGCGAGGGCTGAACTTGCAGCTCCAGCTCCTCCTGAGGGTCATCTTTTGGCTGATCATGCCAACACACTATGTCTTTTCAAGCTAGCCAGGCATGCACCTGAGCATTACTTCTCAGCCCTGCTGCCTCTGCTAACTACATTTATCATGTCTGTCTAGTCCCTAGTTTTAGGGTCCAATAAAGAACCTCCAACCCCCCAGGGCCTCTTGAAGCGTTGCTTCTGCTAGAGCCAGAAGTAGGTGCTTTACTCGAAGGGCAAGTGTGCGGGTGATACAGAGAGTCGGAACTCCTCAATTCCAACAGTATGAATTTACCTCAGCCTAAAAATCAGCATCCAGATTTAATCGTGATCTCTGCTGTCACTAGTACAGCATGAGGTGGTTAGTGCAGCCATGAGACTTGATGGGACAATGACAGGAGCAGAGTGGGCAAGGGGCCATGTTCTGCAAGAAGAAAATTGGGCACGTTTTCTCACCAGCTGGAACCAAATTGTGCCCATCAGTGTGGTGGCCTAAGTTTCAGGCTCTTGGTTTTTCTTTTCCTTTAGCCAAGCCATGCTCTTGCCCATTTATTAAATATCAAACTTAAAAAAAAAAAAAAACAGAAAATGCCACTGCTTCTTGGTCCTTCACCTCTCCCCATAGTAGAGATGGCTGGGAGCCAGCTCAGAAACACAACACTGCTGACAAGTGACAAGGAGTTCTTCCTCCCTGCCCACCTCTCCCAAATGGACCAGACATCAGGAGGGGATGATGTTGCATCACTTGGACAGCTGCACTGTTCCCTGTCCCCTACCCCACTAGCTCCTGAGCTAGGAGAGAGATCCCTCTCCATCCTAGGTGCTGGCATGGGATGGGGAGAGCCTATAGCCCTGCAGACCCCTCCAGGTGATTGTACAGCCTCCCCCACTGCAGACCCTTCTGACTCTCCAGAACGATTTTGGTCAAAAGTTTAGCACCAACGGACAGAAAGGGTCAAATAATGTGCTGTGAGGTGACTGGAAATGCACTGGATAAGTATTGGAGCTCTTCAAAAGGAAGAACAAAACACTGTCAGCCCAAGCCAATGGTTTACCCAAGCCAATCATTCACCCAGCCACTCACAAGTCCAACCTGGAGTCTACCCTTCCCTGGGATTTTGTCAGCTGCACCTAAAACAGCAAGCAAACACCAGCCTAACCCACACGCAGCCACCCACAGTCATGGGAAAGCAACCATAGGGGAGACTCACCTTGCAACTGCTCTGCCCGTCTTTGGTCTGCTCATAGGCTGTCTCAGGAGGCTGGAGGGAGAAGTAGGGAAAGGAGAAGGATCCTGTGGTATTCCTCCAGCTGAGATCCTAAAGATTGGTGGGGAAGGCTGGAGACTCCCCCTTAAAGCCGAACTCCACCTTATCCCAGTATCACATGATGGTGCTCTGCTGAGCAGATCCTGAAAATCTCACTGCAAGCACATCACCTTTAAATTACACATCTGGGGGTGGGTTGCCTAGTAATTCCGAAATAAATGCAATTAAATATTGAAACAAAAGAGGAGGGGGGAGAGCGCAGGGAAAAGCTCAGGACGGGAGACAGCTTTAAATCACTGTCTGGCTGTTTCAGCATTTGGTCTGCAAGTTATTGCCATCTTGTGGCCAAACTTAAGATGCAAATAAAAGCTTTGTTGGAAAGAGGTCGAGGTGATTTTAAGTATAAGAAGCAAGTTACAAAGTTCAGGCTTGGCTTCCTAAACCGATACAACTAGCTTCTGGTCTGTGTTTATCGTGAAGAGCAATGACTGGATTAACAAAAATTGTCAAGTGGCTGTTCTGGCTATTATTTTTTTTCCAGCTAGAAGCAATAAGAAATTATTTTAAAAGTGAAATAAGTCAACTTATCAAACCTCAGCTGTCACTGTAGTCCTTGTGGGTATTTTTCTGATTCATCCGGGCCAAGTGGTTCACCATCCTGTATGATCCATGGGAAAATAAGGCATTTCTGCAGATTCATACAAAGCACTGGGATATTCCAGTGAGCTGGAAGGAAAACAGATGCCTGAAAATAAAGAACAAATCCCCACAGTGAGATGCAGGCTGGAAAGGTGGTAGCTGTTGCATTGGCCAGCTCTTCTGCTTCTTTTGAAAACACCAGTTTCCAACAACCAGATATTTTGCATTTTTTAAGGAAGCTGGCATGAGTAGCTCTG
This sequence comes from Nycticryphes semicollaris, assembly GCA_013400055.1. Taxonomy (NCBI): domain Eukaryota; kingdom Metazoa; phylum Chordata; class Aves; order Charadriiformes; family Rostratulidae; genus Nycticryphes; species Nycticryphes semicollaris. The sequence goes on from VXBJ01006354.1 coordinate 153,389, forward strand.
TGAACTACTACCAGCTGTAGGAGAATAGTTTACTGTTTACTGAACAAATTCAAAAAAAAGCAAAATGGAAGATTTTATTTTCCATTTGCTTTTATAATGATCCTGAAATATCTTGTTGTCTCACTCACCAAAAGAAACACTACAGAAGTTTTACTTCAATAGGCATAAAAACCAGGGAGTTTGGAAGTTGAAGAGAAGTTACCCAGATAAACTTAAGCAATATTTTGAAAATGCCCCAACGCTGCAGGCTGAATTAGGAGTTTGGATTTCTTAGAAAATAGAAGTGCCCTAACTCTTACAAGGCTCCAGATTAATTTTTCAAGTGTAAGGAGTTCCATGCATTTGCATTCTTACCTTCAGGCATACTCCTATTATATGGTGATGCTATTACATCATGGATAACTCTCAAGTGAGAAACCATGCTAGAGCTAAAAAATCAGTTGCACATAATAAATGACTGTAACATTTTTTTGGAGAATGAGCCTCCTAGGAAGGTTTCTGAGCCCAGCACTGAGGCTGGTGTTTAAGCTGTAGTTCCAGGAGCTCAGCTCAATTGCGTTGTAACTGCAGTCCTCAATATGAGAAAGCGCGGGCATACCTCAAGGTTGCTATAAACCAGTAGCCAGGGCCCTGCTGACATTTTAACAGCAGCAGCCAGAAGATAAGTGCAGGCTGTATATATTCCCTCCCAAGAACTTCAGTCATATGTGGGTCATTAACATGCACCAGACCTCATCTGAGCAGAGCAAAGGTGGATAGACTCAGGCAGAGATCTATGCTGAAGATCCCATAAAGAGCATATTTCTGTCTGAAGCTGTGACACTCTAGGATATGTAGAACTGAGGACTCTCATTGCTATGGATGTGGAATGATCCATTCACATTACAGAAACAGAATTATTGTCCAATACAGAGATTTTTAAGGGCAATAGATGTACTGCTAGGCAGGGAAAAAGTCTTTTTCTGTGCCAGGATGATCTCACTATTTCCCTGTAATGCTCTAACCCATATGTGCGAGATGGTTATTTTAAAAATTAAAATAGGCATTCTGTGATACAGAATTGTAGTACTCTGCCAATAGGTATCCAGAGGAGAAATTCATGGTTAGGACCAGTTCAGAATAAGAGGTTTAAATGACAAGGTTTTAGTAGCAGGAGGGCTGCAGGGGTGGCTTCCATTGGAAGACACAAGGAGCTGCCACCATGTTGGACAGAAGCATTTTCAGCTCTATAATGAACTCACTGCTGGCCAAGACCGAGTGATGCTGGTGGTACCTTTATGATAGCATATTTAAGAAAGGGTGAAAAATGCTGCATGCCAGTTGTGAGAGAGAGAAGTGAGAAAAATGTGAGAGAACCAGCTCTTCAGATAACCAAGGTCAGTGAAGAAGGAGGGGGAGGAGACGCTTCAGGTGCCAGAGCACATTCTCTTGCAGCCTGTGGTGAGAACCATGGTGGCACAAGTTGTTCTCCTGCAGCCATGAAGAACCTTGGTGGAGCAGATATCCATGCTGTGGTCCATGGAGAGAACCCCCCACAGGAGCAGGTTTTCTGGCAGGAAATGCAACCTGTGGGGGACCCATGCTGGAGCAGTCTGTTCCTCAAGGACTGTACTCCATGGAAAAGATCCTTGCTGGAGTACTCTTGAAGAACTGCACCCTATGGGAAGGACCCACGTTGGAGCAGTTCATGAAGGACTGTATCCTGTGGGAGGGACCCTGTGCTGGAGCAGGGGAGCAGCATGAGGAGGAAGGAGTGACAGAGACAACTTATGAACTGAGCACAACCCCCATCCCCATCGCCCTGTGCTTCCCAGGAGGGTTGGACTGTAGAATAGTCAGGGGGGAAGGAGTGAGGTTGAGCCTGGGAAGGGGTAGGGAGGTGGGGTAGAGGGGGGAGGAAAGGAAGGTGTTGGTTTTGTCTTTGTTTCTCACCATCCTACTCTACTTTTTAATGGGTTAACCTACAACAGAGGCATTAATTTGGTGTTCTAACAAAATCCAAATAGAGAAATGCCACTGTTGATGCCACAGAAATCTCCAAAGTTTCAATAGGTATGATCTTCTTTTCCTCCATTTTGTCATTAGTCAGAAGGATCTCCATTTTGGCTGTAAACAGTGATGCATAATACTTCATGTTTTAATGGTTAGTATATACAAGAATCTCAAGCATCATATAAACACAGGTGAAGCAAGCTTCACAATCCTTCTTTTATACTATGGAAAATAATAATTACCTATAAAAGACTAAAGATAGACCTTAACTCACAGTGATGGCAACGAGTATTCATAGAGTTATTCACACTGCAGATGGATGCAGGGTCAGGCTTTAAATAGTACAGTGGAGTAATGGAAAATGTTGCCTTAATCACTGAGTATTTCAAAAGTGTATGCTATACGTATCTGTGTGTATATATATATATATATGTATACACACACACATGTGTTATAACCCAGGTCTTACTACAAGCTTCCTGTTCTGCCATACTGTTGTATGCACACCTCAGATGACTGAATCTGTTGGCGTTAGATTAATCTTCTCTGAAGCACTTCACATACATGTGAACAGCAAAACACACTAATAAATAATCACTCTAATAAACAGAGTCAAACTCTTTCCATTATAGCAATTTAGAATATATGTTGTGCATTAAATGCGACATAGCATCAGGTATCTCCTGTAGGAAACTCAGGCTTTAGCAGTTCCTAGCTATTATGTGTGTCTCCAGTCTCAACACCAAGCGGAGTGGCTCAAGCTGGAGCACTCGCGAAGATGTCAAATGCTTCCTCAGTAACTCTTATTCTATTTATGATCACTGTCAGGACATAAGAACAGTGGAGTAGCAAGATAGCCATTGTGTTAAAGATTATCCTCTTCCAGGGAGTAAATTTTTTTCAGTGCATCAAAGGCACCCTGGACTGGAAGAATCTGTTTGTGTGCATATGCTTATTTGTGTGAAGGCATGACATTGCAAAAAGAGAGTAAGTACAATAAACAGAACACAAGTACCTCAACTAGGGAAATAGAACAGCTTGAGTAAAAGAATATAGAAATTCTTTGAAGCAAAGGCATTGAGAAGGCAACAAGATGTTTTTAAGAAACACAGGGAAAAAATATGCCAAGAGATCAACCCATTAAAATTCTCCCTCACTGTAACTCTCAAAAATGGAAAATAAAAGATCTCATAAAACAAGGCTGTCGCTTTCATTACAATGCATTGTCATATGTTCAGGCAATGCAATCCCTCTGTAAAACTTAAAATCCACCAAGTGAAAGACCACAAGTCATTTGTGGTTTCTACTGTACATAAAACAAACTGAAGTCACCGATATGGAAATGAATGGAAACACTCTCAAAAGGTTTCTTTAACTTTATTTTTATTGTTTTCGTTTTCTAGTAATGAACATCAGTACCACTGAAATACTTGCATTTCACACTATGCTATTCACAGATAAGAGAACTGATGCTCCTTGGGGCAAAAGTCTGTCATCAGTAGACAAAATAGGCCTTTTGCTGTTGAGTACAATGCTAATAGCAACAAATTCTCTGTTTGGCTAAGAGTTTGCTCATTCTGCAATGACTGCAACTGACACCAAACACAACAGCATTTCATTTGACTGCTAATGTCACAAACCCAAGGAAGCTGCGTAAATAATTATGTTGTTAATCTCTGACGAGTCTTCCTGCTGCAGTTTTAGTTTCAACAATACAGCCAACCTAACTAATGTGAAAGTATCCTGATCATATGAAATGTTACTTAAAGGCTCCTTCAGGTACAACCTAAACTATGTTCACCTGGCTAAAATACTAAGTCATGTTTTCTGCTACAGCCACCCTACTCTGACCGCTCAGGGTTCAAACTCATGTACACTCATAGACAAGCTTTCTTCTGGCTTCAGATGTAGCAGAAATAGGCCCTGAGCTCCAGCATGATCATCCAGTAAGGGCATTAATAGTCAATGTGAGTAATACCAGACAACAAATGTGATGACACATTAGGCAGCAAAAATGATCAATTACATGCTCACCCTTGGTAGTATTTTATTTGCTAACTGTCAGATGTCCTGCCTTTCACCACAAAGATATCTCAACCACTGCAACCTTTTTATTACTCTAAGGCTTGCTGTCTTCCTGCCCAGCTTCTTTCTGTGAGGTAAGAATCTGTGGAAGGGATGGGCTAAATATACATCTACAGAAGTCAGACATTAATGGTATTTTTAATAGTATTTTGTACTAGTATTTTAATAGTAGTTTTTGTGGGGGATGAACAGATGGGTTGATGTGTGTGAAAAATTTTGAACAACAGAAATGATTTATACGTATCTCACAAAATGCCTCAAACTGTAGTAGCTATGTCCTACTGTTTTAGACTGTGTTGCTGGATAGATGTTCCATTGGTAGCAGGCTTTGCAATAACATCAGACTTTGATTCATGGACAGTTTTGACTCAGGCAATTGACTGCGTGCTGTGGAAGCTGGACGTTAGGTGGCTTAGACCTTGGTTTTCTTGTTGCGTTTCTCATTTCTCACCAACTTCAGTTGGAGCTCTGAGTCTTCATGTGTTTCATGAAGGCTATATTTTCAAAGATATTGGGGCAATACTCCCAAAAGAAAGACATATTTGAGGATGTGTTAAGAAACATGCCAAAATTAATTTACATTTTTGTAACCAGAGTTCTCTCCTGTATTTTCTGTTGTGTTCTTCTGGCTCAGCAACCCAAGCCTTCTCTCTCCAATGCACCATTTTTCTTCCCCAGCTTTTCCAGAACATGTATCTTTCCTCATCATCATTTCTTACTTCCTCAAGGACTTCTCTATGGTTTCAACAACCCTATGGATGCTGGTTTCTAGGGAACTTGTACTATTATCTCTTGTCAGTCCTGATATTAGATAACTCTAATGTCAGTACCTTTCCTGTCTCTAGATCACCTATTTTATTATTCAGTAGTATTACTGGCAAGACAGAGGTACACAAACACTGAAAAGGAAAAAATTATAACGGTCTGAATAGTAATTGCCTCTGATGTGTGCAAGTATCAGCAATGAACTATCCAAATACATCCAAGAGAAATCTGATGTTATTTACAGGCTTGGAGTGGGGGAGGAGGGGAGGAAGAGATATACCCAAACAAACACATACCTGCCAGTGCATTACTGGTTGAAGAACTCTCCTGAAATAAGACAATGAACAAGTATTATCTTATTCTTAGAGAAAATTGCTGTGAGGAAGAAACACTTGTCTTACTGACTGTTCATGCTAAGACGCATGTAATTTCTGGAGGCTGTTAGGGAAACTGTAGCAGGCAGCTGCTTGCCTCAGAAATGGTCAATGTGGAGGTAGGTGGTTGTATCTTTATGAATATACAATGACAACCCACATAAATCATAGCTGTGCAATACAAGAAACCACAATGTCACATTTGTGAGCTCTGCCAGCAATTTTAGACTTTTTCTTTTTTTTTTTAGATTTTTTTTTTTTTTTTTTTTTTTAAGACAACATAGCCAGATGTTTTCATAGAAAGATAGAGCATCTCTACAACTTCCCTCTTTTCAGAAGGGAATTTCTTCAAGCAGTGGGGCCAGTAGTGTTGGAAGCACTCCCTGAACAAGGGACATCCATGCAAATTGATGCCCTGGGAGATGGTTTTAATCCCCTTTTTTCACACACACCCCTCCCAGCAAGTTAGAACCATGGCGGGTTTCTATCTTCAGGTAATATTTGCATGAAAAGCCCCAAAGGCATCAGTGTTAGGTGGGAAGATGGTCGAAAATGCTAAGAACAGCTGCTCAGCCCAAAGAAGGATTAATTTTGTTCTCTTTTGTGACTAACGGGAGAGCTGTCTTAAAAGGATGAGATGGATTGGCACGTCACTTCCACCTGGCAGCTCCCTGTGCTCCACTTGCACATGCAGTGATTCACCAGCAGTGGGTGGTGAATAATGCAGAAGCAGGCAAAAGATGTGATGCAATTTTCCTCACCATCCTGAGCTCATCTGCTGAAGGTTAAGGTTGATTGTTCCTCCATCACTTACCTTAAAATGAATGTTTTTTAACGAAACTTAACAGGACTTTCAAAGTTATTTTACAATATGGTTGATCCAGCTGTTTTGTCTTTGTGTGGCACAGTCTTTCACAAGCTAATTATACTGACAGCTTTTCTGCAGTGCTGTGTTAATATCAACTGTCGAAGGAGTGCTTTAGCAAATGGAAAAGTCATTACATTTTCGTGTCAGATTCTGCCACTTGTGCTCCCAGAGACCTGCACGTCACTCAGTTCTCCAGTAGCCCTGTAATTGGACTATGATCAAGGACTCTTCTTGTGCTAGAAGATAGCAGCTGGTGAGAACAGCAGAATTTGTCTTTTTATGCTTTGTGCTATGACATACCCAACAATTTCTACACTTTAAAACATTGCTCACTTAAAAAAAAATGCCCTGCCTTCCCACTGATGGCCCAGATAAAATTAAAACCACCCTTCAGATATTTGCCTCTGTAAGAACAGAGTTACTCAGAAAGGAAAACTGTTTGGAGGAAAGCCATCACCTCCCACCTGTTCTAAAATAATGGTAAAAATTAAAGGGTGGTCGAGAGCTGCGGATAAATGACACCAAAGCTCCAGACGAAGGAACTAGAGAGCGCTCAGAGCAGTGCCCTGCGACCGCGTGGCTACGCTCGCACCTCCTCATGTCCCGCGGCACGTCCAGCATTTCACCTTTGCAAAATGCCAGTGTCCTGGATCCCGGGTGAGAAACCGAGACCATCCCTTAAATCCTGACGAGCGCGGCGTTTGTTTACAGCCTCGCTCCATTTCCATGGAAACTCTAATTGTCATACCGTGCCAGGCTGAAATAACAGCCGCCAGGTACCGCACCGAGCAGCCTCCCGAAATGCGCCCGCGCGGCGGCTCCAGCCCTGACCCCGACAACGGCGGTGCGACCAGCGACAACGTTGGCGGGCGGCGGTGGCGGCGGCGGCATCCCGCCCTGGGGCCCGGCTCTCAGCCGCAGGCGAGCCCCGGTACCGCCGCAGCAGCAGCACCCGCCTAAAATGCGCCCCTCGACAGCCCGGGGAATGCGCTCTTCCCCCCGCTCCCGGTGAGCCGCGCTTGCCTCTCTGCGGCCCCGGCCGGAGCTATGAGTGCCCTCCTCGCTCCGCAGCCGCGCTGCACACCGCGGCCCTTTACGCCTACCACCGCCGCCGCCGCCGCCAAAGCCCCGGAGACGCGCGCAGGTAACGCTCCGCGGGGCGCGGAGCCGCAGCGGGGCTCAGTTCCCTCCCTCCCCCCCATCTTGTTCAGGGCGGTTGCGCAAGTTTACGCGGGGCAGCGCTCTGCCAGCAAATGCGCGGAAATCCTGGGGCTTCTCTTCAACCGCGGGGGAGTTTTGGCTGCCGAGTCCCGTCCCGTCCCGTCCCTGTCCGCTGCCCGAGCCGCCGCGGCTGCAGAGAGCCCCGGGCTCCCGGGGAAGGACCCGTGCAGGATTTCAGAGGCAGGGCGGAGCGAGGTGCACCAGTCGAAGTGATTTCTTACCGAGGCATAGAAGGGTAAAAGTAACAGTCGTTCCCGGTTTGGTTTGGGGTGGTTTTTTGCCTTTGCAAGCCAGGAGCCGCTGTGCTTCCCGGGGAAAAATCTAGTCATGCATTTCAAGTTTTCTGTTCTGGCCAGCAAATGCCCCATTACATTGCATAACATTTCCTCGGAGCTGGAGAAATAATCTCATTAGTTGTCTGTTGCGTATTTTGGGAAGATGTATTCTTGTTTTCCAGGATAATGTTGTAATTCTTCTTTTAGTTAGGCAGATAAAGAAGCATAACATTAACGTGCACGAAAATCAATTTTTATGGACTTCTGAAATAATCTCAATCTTTTGAATTCTCCCTGGTTCTCAGACTACTCTTTGCTGTTGCAAGTAATGAACATTTGAAGCGGCAGCATTTCATCTTTAGCTTGTGTTGTGAATGAGACTCTTCAGTGGTTTCAGTTTTTCGCTGAGACGTTATCTCAGTCTTTAATGATACAAAGGCTTCATTTCTCAAGTAATAACAACATAGTTTAGTGCTTTCCTTAAGCTTAGGTGGTCAGGCAATTACAGCCTGTCATATTAACTATTTGCAACTGTGTAGAAGTTTAAAGACTGTCTCTGACTATTTTCTCTACAGTCCTGATACCACCCCAGTGTTATGGGGACAGAAAGATTGTATTTCTTAGGGAGTTTGTAAATTTTGCTTCCTCCCTGTATGCCTTTGTCTGTCTTTTTTTTTTTTTTTTTAAGGTAGGAAAAGGTTTTCTAAGACTCAAGTTTGCTAACAGCTGAACATCTTTATTGTTCTGGTACATGTACATGGACTGAACTGACCAGACTGCACAGGCACCAGCCAGTCAAAGTTAACTTAGTGGATATTAATCGATCTCTGAATAAACCTTACTATAACCATCTCATGTAATAAGTGGAATATTTTCTGAAAGAAGCCTTCAGAGGAGGATGGTTGCCTGCCTTACTTTTGTGTTCTTGAACATTTCCCTTTAAATAGGTAGAGAAAGAGAAATTTTTAGCCTATTCATTCTCCTAAATTATGTTTTATGGATTTTGTGTTTTAAAAAATAGCTTTTTGTGAGATAATGAGATTAATTTTAAGATTATAAACATATTAAACTAGCATATTTTCAGTACCTCTAACTCAGCTAAACCTGAATAACGGTTTAAGTTCTCCCTTTCACTCTCAGGCCTTAGAGCAACTGTAAGTGAAAACTCCTCTGAAGCATGCTTTTGGTGAAAGTAAGAGTCACATCAGACAGTCACACTGAGATGTATCACAGATGAATGTGATTTGAGGAGGTCTTACTTGAAATCTTCTAACATCCTGGTACATCAGCTGTCATAAAATACATTTTCCTCTAAAAGTTAACCATAAATAGTACTTGTATTTAATGTTAACCAAATTTATTTGATTCTTACAGTAAATATTCAAATCCACTCTGGATTCTGCCACAAAACTGCAGTCCCTCCTTCCTGCCTTGTATAGCCTAGTCTCCTGTCTCAAGCATTCTATTGAAAGTAAATGAGCCTGAAGTAAACCCACTTAAAGCTCACAAGGTGTAAGCTCATGCAGGTGTAGCTGAGCATGGTCTCAAAGAGGCCATGAATATATAGGCCAGGAATACAGATAGGGGACCCCATTTGTTTGACTGATTGATGTAAGAGATGAAAGCGATCCAACTTTTGGAGCTGACATCTAGAAAAACTCCATCAGATACCTTCACGCTCAGCTCTCACCCAAGGCAGAAGGCAGTCAGAGCACAGGGATGATGGAGACTGGAGAGTCCACACTGGACTTCAGAGCACTCCTGCTAAGCTTCTTCAATATTGATGTGTCTCAGCAAAATATGTTTACTTCAGCAAAAACAGCATATTCACTTTCTGTTTTTAAAGAATTCTACTAAAAACAACATGAATAATTCTGCTAAAGCCATACTGCAAGAGCTGAACGTGAAGTTGTAGAAATCCACAGAACCTTGCAGCAATCTTTCAATTAAATTTTTAGGAAGAACTCAGTAAGCATTCATTTAATAAACATGTTCCGGTATAACAACATATACAAATTTGTTCCTTGGCCCCTAGTCTTAGCATTACTTGTATGGAATATAAATATCTAGAAAAATAATTATGGTGCATCTGACTTGAGAGCCTCTCCCTTTTCACTTTGAGTCACCCAAAGCTGAAAGTGGCAGCAGGAGCTAAAAGAGACACCACCAGATTTTTTCCAGTTCTCTTCATAGAACACATTGATAAAAACTAAGCAAAACAGAATGAAAATATATAGACTTCTCTTCAGACTGTAGTACACAGTTGAAATGGAATGGACTAACTAGATAGAGAGACTTTTCTACCAGTAGGGATGCCTGCTTTTTGTCCACACACTGATGAAACTATTGCCTATGATCAACCTTTTCAACAGGCAATATCACCAAAAAAATATCTAGGAAGGAAGCTGCAGTTTGGGTAGATGGATCAACAAAACTTTCACACATTCATAGCTGCTATCATAACTTAAGCATCCATATGCATTATTAATACTCAGTATGACCTTCAGATACGACTGTGTGGGAATTCAACTATTACTGACAGTACCTGTAGATACTCTAAAAGCAATCCTAATCTTCAGGTTTTTGAAAAAGAAACAAGAGTGCAGTTTGTTTCTCCTCTACAGGTTAGTCCTTCAACCTAGTGTCAGTTAATATAGAAGACTACACAGAACGATCCCTCTTAGCACAGAGCTGCTTATGTAGGCACACATAATAAATGAAAAGCTAGTTCCCTGAGAGTCATCACCATTTTGAGAGCATTGTAAGAGCTTTTGAGGTTTGTGGAATCTCAAGATGGTACTGGATTTTCTTCCTTCTTTCTTATTAATCTTCCTATTCTCAGTCAATGACTAGTTGGTTAGTAACCAAGATTTGGACAGATCTAGCTCTTGAGTGAAGTTTATTTTCCTTTCTCAAGTAACTCCTGATTGGTTTCAAACCTACGGTCAGGTAGTGAGATGCTGAACTAGTAATGCAGTCTTAATTTGTGCAAGATATACACTGGAAAAGGAAGGTGTCTGAGCAAAAAGAAAATTGTCCAGAATTACACTCATGTTTTTTTTCATTATGAACTTCTCAGTTGTATGCAAGGGGTTTTCCTACACACTTCTCAGTGAAGATGAATGTCGTAGTGCAAAGATAATAGAATGTTCACCCTGAAAATATTAGGCAGATCGTATTTCATATTGCAACACAATGTACAGTTGAAATAGCTTTCATGAATCAAAAGAGAGTTTGCAGATTACAGATGCATGCACACAATGAAATCTGCAAAACCATCAGTCATAGCAAAACCCATCATCCCTCCATGCTGAACAAAGGGAAAAAAATGGTACAGGTGTGACAGAACAGGGACATCATTCCATAAGTCTGAGGTAGGGGAATGTATTTTATCCAGGGCAGAGCCCTGCTGTGGTTTTCTCAGACAGAAATTACGTTCAGTCACATTTAGAGACTAGAAAGAAATTTCAGCTGATTTTGGAAATCACTGTAGTCTGCACATCACACTGGTTTTAGATTATTACTAGCAACCCAAAGAAATTAACTCAGAAGAATTAAATAAAGAACTATATAGCTAATAGTTGTATAAAGAGAAACCTACTAAAACAAAAACTTCTTATGATATCAATACAGAAATAGAGAGATTTGGTTACTTACAGAATATCGAGTCTGCTCCTTTGAAGTTGGTCTAGAAGCAAGAGTAGTTTCAGATAATGTTGTTTGTCTATTATATGGTTTTCCACCATTTCACTAGAGACTGGGAAAAATTAAACAGAAATAATTTGCATTAACGCCACCCTGCTTGTACGCACACAATTATAATATTTAGATTATCTAAATTAATGTATCTAATTCTTACTTCTATTTTAGCTATTAAAAACTATTTAACTCAACATTGCGAGAAGTTGGCAAGGCTTAGTTCTTTTCACCTCTTCCTAACAAATTACTTGCAAGACACAAAAACTCACAAATGCTTAGCATTTTTTAAAAATAGGTATTGCCAATCTTATACGAGGGACCTTGCCATCACATCACACTGTTTGTGAATATTCTGAGAATGTTTTATGGTTTGACCTCCCCTTTGGCACCTGAATAGGAATGCACATGCTGTGACATAGAGGAAGGAGCACATATGCACATGTAGAGGAAACCAAATATTATTGCTCTTTGAAGAAGTCATCATGATACAGCTCATTGAGGAGAGCTACATTCTGGAAGATCCCTGCCTTTTCCAGTTGACAGGTTTAGCTTCCTGCTTAATTTATGTATGTTTTGTGTCTGTTTAGATCCTTCTGTTTTGTCTTGCCTAAGATTTCTAAACACTAAGCAATTTTGTACAGGACATTGGCACTCAGAGGAATTTTGACTTGAAACTTTAGTACATTCAGGTGTTTAATGTAAACTGGAGTTTAAACTGAATTTTCTTGTCTTTCTGTTTCATATAAAATGAAGACTGGTACAGGACGATTCTGTAAGCAGAATAACTTTGTGCTGAGCTAGGTTTTAATGTTAGATTTGTGCTGAATAATTAGCAGCTCCCTGAATTTTTAAATGGCTGTGTGGGGTTTGCTTCCAGTTAACTCTGTCCTCTCTGTATTACATCCAGTTACTCTGGATGTTTCATAGGCAGTTTTCCTTTCTGCTTGAGTAACAGCTAAAATATGTTCAACATTTAATAGCAGACGGTTTGTATCCGCACCACATTAGGAATTCCATCTTGGATCACTGACGGTGGATCGCCTTATAAAAAACTGATCCTTTGTGAAAGCTTTCACCTATTTTATGTCAGTTTTCTACTGGCAAGGTAAGAAATACTACTGCAGTTGTTAGCATATGTCAAAACATCATATATTTTCAGGTGTTCTCATTATAATTTGCTGTCATGTAATGATTAGGCACATGCCCAGATGGTGATTGTAATTTCCTTACTCATATCAATGAGCTGTTATTCACATGAGTAATCTCACCGGCTCTAAATGGATTGCTTTTGTAGCTAACTGCTCCCTCATGGAAAGGCTGACAATATGGTCTGTAGCAAAGCATAGTTAAAAGCCAGCTTCATAATGCAGAACCTTGAATTGTCATCATCCCATGTGAGCAGCCAGGTAGGAGGCCTACATGTGCTTAGCGTCACATGATAAAACCCATGAAACTAATTCATGTTGACCTGAAGTTATACGGGATCTGCCTCATGGTAGAATAACACCACTATTCATTTATTTACATTAAGGTGATACAAGGTAAATTTATTTTCCTTTGCATTCTGATTAACACCAGTATCATCCTTCCTTCAGGTGCTAATTAATGCCTTTCTCATTCTAAGCAGGACTGTAAAATGGATTTAGGATTCAAAGACCTTAACAACAGGACACCTACCAAGAACACCTCAGCTACTACAAAGAATTTTTCTGCCTGGGAAGATTATAAGAGTAGTGTTGATGATATACAGTACTTTCTTATTGGGCTGTACACACTGATAAGCCTGGCTGGCTTTATGGGAAATCTGCTTATACTAACGGCTCTACTGAAGCGCAAGCAGAAGACAATAATAAACATTCTTATCGGCAACTTGGCCTTTTCTGACATCTTAGTCGTGCTGTTTTGTTCACCCTTCACACTGACATCTGTCCTGCTTGACCAATGGATGTTTGGCACTATCATGTGCCATCTAATGCCCTTCCTCCAGTGCGCATCAGTTCTAGTTTCAACTTTGATGTTAATATCTATTGCTGCAGTCAGGTATCGTATGATCAAATATCCCCTTTCTAGGAATTTAACAGCAAAGCAAGGCTATTTCTTAATAGTGATCATTTGGGCCCTTGGCTTTGCCATTTGCTCCCCTCTGCCGGTTTTCCACAGAATTGTGGACCTCAGTAAAACTCTGAATTTAGAGGCACTGGAGAACAGGCTCTTGTGTATTGAGTCATGGCCTTCTGATTCCTACAGAATCGCCTTTACAATAGCCTTATTGTTCATGCAGTATATATTGCCACTGGCCTGTTTAACTGCTAGCCACACTAGTGTCTGCAGAAGCATAGGTTCCAGACTGTCACACAAGGAAGACAAGTTTGAAGAGAAGGAGATGATAAACCTAACGCTTCATCCCTCTAAGAGTACCGGCACACAGGTGCAGCCCTCCAGCCATTCCAGATGGAGCTGCACCTTTGGCAAAAAGCACCACAGAAGATACAGTAAAAAGACTTCAAGTGTGGTGCCAGCTATTTCAAGGCATCATCAGGGTATTCATTCCACAGGCCTCCCAGAAACCTCTGGCACAGAAAAAAGCCAGCTCTCTTCCTCCAGTAAATTCATCCCTGGGATACCTATCTGTTTTGAGATGAAACCAGAAGAAAATACAGAGATCCAGGACATGATTACGGTATCTCGATCCATCATCAGAATTAAGACAAGATCTAGGAGAGTTTTTTGCAGATTGACAGTGCTAATCCTAGTTTTTGGTTTCAGTTGGATGCCTCTTCACCTTTTCCACATTGTGACGGATTTTAATGCCACTCTCATTTCTAACAGACATTTTAAATTAGTCTATTGCATATGCCATTTACTAGGTATGATGTCCTGCTGTTTGAATCCCATCCTCTACGGGTTCCTTAACAACAGCATAAAAGCCGATTTAATGTCCCTTATTCCATGCTGCCAAATACCATGATTTTATGCGCCCCAAGATAAAATAAAACAAACAAGTTTGGCTTTCAAGTCTGCTGATCTGTGTAGCTGTAAAAGCTCAATTAGCTTAGTTTAATTAGTCTGACTTGGTTGTGATTAGTAGCATTCCGTGCAAATGGATAGTTCTGTGGCTGCATGTATTTCTTGCATTGGGCAAAAATATATACATACACTATAATATTCTTCTGTCTGTTACACAGGAAATCATGCCCAGTGTACAAAACCAGAATGCCATTTTCATTGCCTGAAATATTGGCAATCTGTACTTTGGAATTAAACAGAATATGTAATGAGTAATAAATGTAAGACTACTTAGATATATCAGTATTAACTATCATAAAACTATAATAAAATATATACTGTTTACTAAATAACTATTGTTGAGACTATTTCAGTGCCAACTTTGATTGTTTTCTGAGATAATTAAACATCTGTTTCTGGATGTGATTAGAAAAATATTTTTCCTTAGCTCTTTTACTCATACTTTGCAATATATTTACAAGACGCTTTGCTGCTGCTTCCCAGATTGCTTTATTCCCCAGAATGGGCTTGAGGGTAGTTGTTCTTGTCTAGATTGCTTCCATCTCACTGTCTTTTTCCAGTACAATCTATGTCAGATTTCCTTAGCCAATTTTTACTCTGTCTTGTAATTTTACACAATTTTCAGCCAGGCCTGAACTTATCTATAGTTATGCCTTTGTTCTTACAGGATGACTCCCCTGAACCTACAAGATGTTTCTGATCAGAGTAAGCCTTCGTTACAAAAGTAAGTGAGGGTGGAAAGAGAAAGAAAATGGAAAGACAGAGGGATTTTTTTATTGCCTTTACCAAAAAGCAAAAGCTTACGGCACTTCATTATAGATGATCCACTTGCTTTGGAGAGTTTCAACAGCTTTCAAATAAACATCTGCTTCTGTGCATGTACACAGAGGCGTGCAGATGCACAAGCACACACTCACACACATGCTTTGCGCATCTCCCTACCCTCCACTTCCTTCTTTTTAACCAGATCACTGCTTTTTCTTCCAAATTCAAATCACATGCATCTTCCCTAAGGAAGTCATACTACATTTCACAGCACAAAGATGTATATATAAATTCAAATCACATGATTGTTCCCTAAGGATATCATACTACAATTCATAGCACAACTGCAAAAGATGTATATCTATCTATCTATCTATCTATCTATCTATCTATATATACATAATTTCCTTTTTTTCACTCTGATTTATTGTAACTTAATAACCCACCTCTGCTTTCAGGATTCAGTAAATGTACAAAGCCTCTGCCCTGAGTTTTAAGCTGTAAAACCTCTCCCCAGGTCTAGCTGGTGATTATTTCCTTTTCTCCATGAGGATTTCTAATCCAATAGGATTTTTTACACAGGCTTTCCAGGCTAAGAAATAAAGTCAGCCATTATTTTTATAAATAGGTGGATAGGAAGGGTCAGCGTGCTTTTTTGCCTTGAGGAACATCCTTTCCAGTTAGTCTTTAAAATTGAAAGCAGTTCTTTTATTTTGAGGAATTGACAAATTATTTTTATCACAACATTACAATTCCAAGACCTTTTCTCCCCAGGCCATTATCTGCTAAGGAGTTTATTACATACTAGTTGGTAATATCTCTGCTTCTATTATTAAGGTGTTTCCCTGACGTCTAATTCCCAGTAACCCATTGTTCTTTGGTTTTGCTGGTGATAACACTTTAATAGTTTCTTCCTGGACATTGACTATTGCATTTTGCAGATTATTATCTCATAAAAACCTAAAGTATGTCATTTTATAGAGTAAAAATGGTACAGAATACAGAATATTGGAACAATAGGTTTTGAAATAGCTTTTAGAAAGTTGTAAATAGTTTAATTTGAAAATATTTATGTCTAATCTTGGTTGATAAACTTAGGAGAAAAATAACTAAATCCACAGCAAGAAGACAATGATACAGCTCTACAGAAGTTACAGCAGCAGTTATGAGCCCCCCGAGTTATGGGGCCTACATATTTTCATGTCACTGAAATATATCATTTAACCTTATTTATACCATGTGATGTAACCAAATAGTATAAGAGGATAAGAAAGTGGTCGCATTGTTTCACCTTGAAATATTCCTTCCAGCTTTTTTTTTCAGTTTACTATTATCTTCCTTCCTACTTACTATTTATTTTCTATTCTTCCTCTATATACTTTCAGAATTTCAACTGGTTTTAATGGTTAGGATTTTTATTTAAATATCAAATAACTATTTCTTCACTAATTAATCTTTTCAGACCAAAATGTACGCACTTTCACCATAGATGACACACAAAATCATGACTTGAATAAGGCCTTCTCCTAGTTTCTGAGGCACAGGAAGATTAGTCTGTACACTAGTGATTTTATATGAGCCCTATGCATTATCCTGGATGGAGTCAATAGTTGTGCTCCCTAGTCTTTACACTGATCAAAGCACAACAAATTGTAATGTGGCAATAGAAAATTAAATCAAAACAGCTACTGAACTTCTTCTGTCCTGTGCCACCTAAATCTGTTTTCTTCTCTTTGTCAAGATGATCAATGGTGTGAAAATGTGTATTTTCTTTTTATTTATCAAGGATTCATCATCATCATAATTTGACATCTTCAAAAAGTCATCGTCTTTCCTCTGAAATGGTAATCAAAATAAAATAACTTTTTAACCTTTTACATTCCTTCAGCAGCTAGTATAACTTGGTCTCAGTATCAGCAAGGGATACGTAAACAGTAGCAACTGAAATCAGACAGAAGCCAGTTCCCAAAAGAGAAACTTCTGTGAGTGGGAGAGAAAACAACTGAACCATCTATTTAACATTTTCTCAGTCTGGAATATTAAAAATTAAAAAAAAAAAAAGATTCAAAACACAAGGATTGGATTCGCTCACCCCTTGTTTGTTGAGTAGGCCTCATCTAGCTTGAGATGTGGAAGATGCTTCTACTGGCTTTGTGTATAACAGTGACTAGTAGTGGGATTTTGTCTCCATTATGAATGTCAGTATGTCGCAGGAAGATGTATCTCACCACAATATTCAATGACATTATATCATTCTCATATTTATATATAGATATAGGTACAGATATAGATATGTACACTCCCTAGGAAAAAAAGCACATTAAAATGGATTTTCGATAGCACATTTAATCAAGTTCTTGAGTCAAAAAAACTACTATGGGTCAATTCCTTCTATAACTAAAAATCCAGATACTGAGGAAGGTAGAAGTTTTGTTTTTGATAGCAACTAAATGCAATCTGAAAATGCCATTTGCAGAGCAATGACTGGATTCATAAAAGGAAAATCAGGTCCACAAAATAATATCATTGACAAAGTTGACTTTTTGTAAGTGTCAAAGATTAAAAGTTGTTAATAGCTGGCCTTTGTCCTTCCCCTTTCAGTGGAGAAGAAACAGGCGCCCATTAAGAAGTGCTGGAGTGGCTGGTTCACTCCTGAGCCAGCAGGGCCAAGGATGCCAGGAACTCAATATGCGCTGCCACTGGAATATATTTATTTAGGTTGTGGGGAAGAGGTTGGAGCCTCTGTGGTTCTCTGTAGTGCCATGGCAACAGTGGCTGAGACAGATGCGTATGGCTCCCGTAGGTCTCGAGTTGCTCTAATCACAGCCAGCAGTGCAGAGT
Organism: Nycticryphes semicollaris; assembly: GCA_013400055.1. Taxonomy (NCBI): domain Eukaryota; kingdom Metazoa; phylum Chordata; class Aves; order Charadriiformes; family Rostratulidae; genus Nycticryphes; species Nycticryphes semicollaris. The sequence goes on from VXBJ01006354.1 coordinate 171,301, forward strand.
CCTTGCCTGTCTTGGGGCATCCAGGAGCACTGAGGCCCAGGCAGATGCCTGGTGGCTGGTGGTGGACAGCCAGCCGTGGGCAGGGCTGTGGGCACAGAAGAACAGGCAGCAGGGACACAACAGGTGAGGTAAAACGCACTGCTGCTGTATTTGCTGGTGGTTGCAGCCCTCCCAGGCAAATAGGCCTGTTTCTGGAGCTCAGAAGCTTGTGACAAAATGTTTCCTTCTCAGCAGTGTGAACACCTCAGGAAAGGTAAAAAAAAACAATCATCCACTGATCTGAATATGTATGACAACCGAGAAGAGGAGCACAGTCAGGAAGAATAGCATTTGCTCCCAATCATGCTGAGATAGGCACCAGCTTTCCTTTGGAGAAGTGGACAGGTACCATGCCAAGGACAGGTGGCATGGAAAACTTCCCCACCTAAAGGTTATTAGCAGATTTAAAAAACCCTTCTGTGATCCCTAGGGATCTGTTAACTGTCATTGCACTTTTGAAAAAGTAATCAATCATTTTTTTGCAGCAGTCCATCTGTGCAGCACACGAGATAAACAGTATAAAATGTCAGTCTCCTGAAAGATATCCTTCATAAATACTGTTGGGTCCAGGAATTTAGACTTTGATTTTGATGAATGTCAAATTATGCCTATACTATTTACAAGAAGAAGTCCTAGACAGAAAATATATTGATACATTCTGAAACTCCAGAATTTTTAAGCCTGAGAACTGTCTTAAGGCAGTGACAGGATTCTGGTCCTAAAGAAGTCTCTTCCTTTTCCCCTCATAACTGAAATAATGATATAAAATCATGATCCTCATAGAGGACCTTTATAAAAACTATAGCATAAAATTTGAACACTTTTTGACCATGTTTATAATCCCTGAGGTCAGGTTTCTTGTTCCTCCATTTCATGTCTTTTCATATACCCTTGAATCCAAACCCCCTTTTTTCTAATGCATGTTACCTGCAACATGTAATGAAGACTCCTGAAGTTGCTTGGGTTTGATCTAACAGTATGTATCTTTACTTGATAGATTTGAATCTACTGAGTCTATCTGTTTGAATTCAAATTTTAAGTATATTTAATTGGTTGAAAGTTGCCTTTCCTCTGAAGGTAGGTAGAGCCACTGTTACTGTTCATAGTCAGTTGAAATGACTTCTGACAGTAAGGGAAACAAAAGACAGAAAGAGAAATAAAAGCATACTTAAGCTAACAGTAGGTAGCCGCATTGGGCCAGTGACAAAGGAACCCATCAGAGCCAGATCTTCCTCAGGTATCTGCCAGGGACAAGAGGCTTGGGACAGTATCACTGAACTTTGCTAATCCTACATGTGGCCAGGAAGCCTATTGCAAATTTCTGAATCTTGGGAATTAAGATCTAATCAGTGAGTATGGATACATGGGCCCCTCTTAAAATGTTTCTTTAAAGTAAAAGCATTTTCTTTCCAACCATTTGATAATGACATTTTTGTCTGTGATCGCTCATAATGCTCATTATGCTCACAATGTATCCTTCTGTGCCATTAAATTAATCTGTGTCATCATACTATGGTATCTACATGCCAGTGAATCTTACCACAGCACCATTTTTTCAGTCTCTGCAAGCTCAGAGATAATAGTGACATCTGCTCTACTCCAAAGGTTACCATGATCTCCTGGCCTCTTTATTAAACTCTGTCTCATTGCTTTTTTTCTTTTTGCNTTTTTTTTAAGCATAATACAGCATGTCCTTGGTAAAAATAGTCTTACTGATTCTGACACACACTTTGCTGAAACCTGATTTTCCCAGAAAGAATATCATTGCAGACAGGAAGATGTGGTCGCAGTGTATTTCAAAAAGCTGAGATGTACATTAAAAGTAGAACCAGCATCATTTTTATAAATACAGTATAACTATGTAAGTCAAATTTTTATTAATCTTGTTTGCTTATGAAAAGAAAATCTTGCAAAATATTTGTTAGTTATGAAATTACTTCATTATATACTAATATTAGGAAATACTGTCACAATCCAAATTCAGTTTTGTTGAACAAATATGAATGCTTCATTTTGCCCATGTAGTCACATTAAGATGATCCTTTCAATAATAAGGCTTAAAAATACTCCTCTGGGAAATTATCAGAATAGTGATTTGACATTCAACGGTAAAGTAGATTGGCCCTGCTCTAACATCCAGTTAAACAAATGTTTGCTTTGTCTTAGCAGGAGAAGGCTCATGCCTGTATCACTTGAATGCCACATTAATTGGACAATTTTGAGCAGGAAACATTTACTACTGTCTCTGTGAACAAAATAATGTATGAAATGACTTTAAAGGCACTTCTGGTGCAAAATTTCTCCAGAGGAGTAACGTGGTCATAAGAAAATGGTAGTTCATGTCTTTAGACTCAGTAGAAACGACAAAGACAAAAAACCCATTTAATGACAGACCTCAAGAACATAATTATAATTTTAACTCTCAAATATATACATATATATTTTTGGAGGGGGGGGAGAGAAAAACAGCTAAGCAAGGAGATAAGTAAAACCATCCTTACTACAAGTGCCTCGTTGTACCTTACATACAGATTTACTTATGTTGAACAAGATGATAATTTTACTGTTTTGACTCCTAGTAGTAATTCCCTTGGCTTTTTGAGGCCCTCCACCAAATTAGGGTTCATTTAGTATTCATAATGGTTTTGGCCTCTTGGCCCAAGGATTAAGGAGCTGTGCAAGAGGTCAGAATACAATTTAAATCTTTGTTTTCTGCTGGCTTTGGTTTTTTTGTTTTTTTTTTTTTTTTTTTGTAGTGTTAGCACAATTGGGAAAAGTGCAAGCTGTTTACTGCAGGAAAATTAAACTCATTTTTATGTAACTACTGGGACCCAATACAGGCGAAACAATTACGTATTTTTTTAAGACTCCATCTTTCCAACAGACAACTTATAAAGGTAATTGTCTGAAGACTCGATGATGCATTCTCTCAATTAATATCCTAGAGTATGAGAGCACATTTCAAATAGCACAGCCTCATCTTACCCTCACTGCAAATCATGACGGGCAAAGTTCTGCAGAAGCAACTTGCAATATGCTCTACTGGAGATTGCATCTTAAGGTCTTTCACGGACTGAAGCTCATTCAGGGAACAGTTGATCTCTTACTGATTTTGTGGGAGCCCATTCTTCAGAAACGCTGTTCTAAGGCTGTTTATGTCAGACAAATGACAGTTACTTCCCAGGAGCTCTCTCAGGGGCACATAACACCAATCTCCCCCTTGTACATCATCACACCTGCAGTCAGCAGGGGCCGTCAAGTGTTTTTCCTTTCCCAGAAGAGAGGAGATGGCTGAAAAAAAAGCAGTGAATAAGACTGCAAACTCTATGGTACTTGTTGGTACTTAGACTAACACAGTCTAAAATTGGAGATCTTCCAGAAACTTGTGGAAGACACCTGTGTGAGATATTTTGGAGAGGGAATGAGAGAGAGGGAAATCATTCCATTTCCCAGAGATGAGGTGTAATGAAGAAATATCATCACAAGACTAGCTGATTAATTCAATACATGCAGCCTTACTAATAGCATGGAAAAAAAAAAAAAAAAAAGGTCGATAGTTGGATATGCAGTTTTGTTTATTTTCTTCCATTAACATTTATTTTAACCCATTGAAAGTAGACTCTGGCATCTGCTCTGACCCAAGCAACTTCATGTTTTAATACAGCTCCAACACAAAACTACCCTTTGCTATTCAGGTATTCCCTCCATTCTTATTGATTCATTATGTGGCACAATAAGTCTGATCCTGATAAAAGATTTTGCTGAATTACTACCATGAAAATTATTAGAGAGTAGCACTAGAAAATAGCATATCTGTCAAAATGAGAAGTTGAATAGATCAAGCTATCCCTAAAAAACTATGTTCCCTGAATGAGCTTCAGTCCCTGAAAGATATGGGAGCACTGTAGCATATTTCATGGGCACTTGTTCAAATACCTGAAAAGTAAAGATTTCTTTTCCACAGTCTGGCAGTTGTTTTTGCTGAAATAGAACTTGCAACCTGTCCTTTTAATTATGAACATCTATAACCTCATGAAGTTCAAAATTCATGAAGTTCGACCAAGCCAAGTGCAGGGTCCTGCACCTGGAACATGGCAATCCCAGGCACAAATACATGTTGGGCGGAGAATGGCTGGAGAGCAGCCCTGGGGAGACGGACTTGGCAGTGCTCGTGGATGAGAAGCTCAACATGAGCCGGCAGTGCGCACTGGCAGCCCAGAAAGACTGGGTTGCATCGAAAGAACTGCGGCCAGCAGGTCGTGGGAGGTGATTCTGCCTGTCTACTCTGTTCTTGTGAGACCCCACCTGGGGTACTGTGTCCAGCTCTGGAGCCCCCAACATAAAAAGGCTATGGACTTGTTGGAATGGGTCCAGTGGATTGCCACAAAGATGACCAGAGGGCTGGAGCACCTCTCCTATGAAGGCAGGCTGAGAGAGTTGGGGATGTTCAGCCTGGAGGAGAGAAGGCTTCCAGTATCTAAAGGGGGCCTACAGGAGAGAAAGGACTCTTTATCAGGGAGTGTAGTGATATGACAAGGGTTAACCATTTTAAATTGAAAGAGGGGAGAAATTTTGTCCCCTGTTTCAACTGGAACAGGTTGCCCAGAAAAGTTGTCAATGCCCACTCCCTGGAAGTGTTCAAGACCAGCCTTGATGGGGCTTTGAGCAACGCGGTCTAGTGTGATGTGTCCCTGTCCATGGTGGAAGAGTTGGAACTTGATGATCTTTAAGGTCCCTCCCAACTCTAACCATTCTAGGATTCTATAAAAGACATGACTGTACTAAGAACTTTATGACCAACAAAAAAAAAAAGAGGCTACAAAAAGCTTTTATTTAAAGAACACACCGTAAATTAATAATGGTTTGTTTTCTTTGTTTATATTACTGACTGCATGCACTGTAATAAATTGGTTTCTATTTTCCATGCATGAATTTCATGGGACAATGCTTACAGTGGACTATAAGCAGAATCAAACCTGTAATTTGCAATGATAAACAAGAACTAAAAAGCAGAGTTCATTTAACCATTGCTAGAAACATAAGTGACCTTCCTTTCTTCTGTTTAAAGCAGAAATGAAGACAGCATCTGTTACACTACTTGTGCAATAGCATTCATATAAAGATTTTCCCACATTTATTTTTAAGAAATAAGAGGTACAGCCTGGCTGACTCTATGCTTCTATCATGACAAGAATTTATCCTTCGCAATACATAAGGTTATTTGAAGGACAGTAAAAAATGATAAACAATATGCAAAAAAAATGCTGTTTCCTACCTGAAACATGAGTTTTTATTCCCTTAATAGTGATTAAATATTATTAAGCACCTCAAAATTGAAAGACTTCATAAGTCTCTGGAACCTCTAGGCAAGCACAGTAGTGTTAATGTGAACAGTGGTGGTGGTCGTGCTGTTTACAAAGTTGATTTCTGTAATATCATTTAAATCCTGTTTAACAACAGCCTTATAAAGGGAAAAAAATCAAGCTGAGTTGCAAAAGCATCCTTGTTTTTAATTTTTTTATAATAAAATATATAAACAAAATCAGACTTGCTTATTTAAGTTTTGCATTTATGATATCTATGTCACAGTGGTGAATGTAATCCGATTTGAACAGTTCTTGCATGAATTTTTCTGTAGCTACCCCTTTGGGCCTTCAAGCTCACAAACTCAGTAATATCAGAAGACTGTGGGAGCCCTCTCCTGGTGAACACAATTTTTCTCCCTTCAGCTGCTGCTTCCTGAACAGATATTACAATACAGATCCTCCTGCTGTAAAAGAGGATAATATTTAGAGCTTTTAATGTTATTTCCCCAATGAATGAGCTCTTAAGGGTTGGGGTTTTTTTAATTAATTAAGACTTTTTTCAAGTTAAGAAAGCCCAAAAAGAGAGGCTCTATTTTCTAAATACCACCTTACAAAGTGAAGCAGAAAGCCAAGGATAATGCTTCTCAAAAATCTGGTATCTGCTAATAAATACAAGCTTCAAAATACTCTCACACCAATGCAAATTTTTCATGGTTAAAAATGACATCTTTCTGGAAGTATTGCAGTGTTTTAAATAAAGCGATTTTAAAGATTTCTTCATTTAGTGAGAGGCATTGAGAATGTTGAACACAGGCTTTTTTTGACCAGGAGAGAAATTAATGAGTATGGGCAGTCTGAAAGTCCCGTCACATCTAAAGGCTGCCCTGGGATTCTCTGAGAAGGTCAGTGAAGAGGAAGGGTCTTGGAAGGAGCACGTTTTTTTCCTCTGTGACCCACAAGAGACAGCATATGCTCAGTGCACAACTTATTCTTTTGTGCTAATAAAAGTGGGTCTTTTCCTACACATTCCCCTTCTCTCCTAGTTCATGTGTGAGAGAGGCTGCACACATTATTGAGAAAGGGAGAGGAAAGAGAGTATATTAAACACAATTTATTTTGCTGTCATCTACCTTTCCCTGACTATAGTTACTATTATCAAATTTTGTATTTTGCTTAGTATCTACACTTGTAATATAAATTTGGATTATTCTTCTGCTCTTCTCTTCCCTTTCCCCACAATCAGCACTTAATTTAGGTTGAAGCACTGAACTGAATAATCCAAGTCTCTTTTATTTGCATTTGTTGTCCTCTCTACCTTCATATTTAAGCAAGCTCAGTTTACAGTGTTAACTGTAAGGACAGTGCACCAATCTGTTCCATCACTTTTGAGGTCCTGAAAACATTAGGTCCATATCAGACTAAGTCAATGAACTACCCAAGAGTAGCCCAGTTTAATATTGACACAGCATCTCAGATCAGTGGCAAAGGAAGTTTAAATAATATCAACAATATTCACAATATTGTTCACAATTCAATAATCACAATAAGAATATACACATGCCTAAAGCCAAGTTCCTATTTTGAGAGCTTCAGGATATAGAGAGACAAGCAACACCCTTCAGCTTCAATAGGAACTAAGTATTATGGTATCATACCCCACTACATGGTGGGGAAAAGGAGACTCCTCACAGCACAATTTCCAAGCGTTTTTCTCTGGGAAGCAATGCTGGCCTAGGTAGCCTAAAATGAACTCACTGTTCATTTGCATCAAATTCATTACAGCTGAAAGGTTAGCTTTATCCAGGTTAAAAGCACCACCACTTTTAAGTTGGTTCTTTTCAACCTAGAGAGGTTTATAAGCTTGTTTTTCTGTGCAGCAGCTCAAATTGTATTGGCTTATCTGAAGGGTCTGCAGGGAGATGGCAGAGACTGGCTGTGTAGCAACCGCCAGGGCAAGAAATGTTTGGAAAAGAGGGAGTTTAGTACACGTACTTCGCTCTTAATATTGACCCATGGCTGATTAAGGTGTGGTCTGTAGTCACTTTGGCGAGTCAGAAAAGCTATACACAACTGAAACTATTACATAGCGCATGACTTATGATACGCAATTTGCAACCAGTTGGAAAAACAAGTGCTTCACAATGTAAATTTTTCTGCCTGAGAAGGGAAGGTCTGATTTGCAGCTAGAAGACAATTAGTTTCCTCAGCAAGGATGAAAACATGAGCAGAGAATTAACACGTTGAAGAACCTTTCATGAGTTGAGAGACAAGCATCCCCAGTTCAACTTGAACTAGTACTGCTATCTTTTGAAAAGCTCAAAAACCTTAAATACAATAAGGCCTTCTTGCTATAAAGAAAATGCTTTTATATAAATATGTAGTTTAGAATCCATCTCGGATGACCTAATATAAGATCTTACCTCCTCTGCTTCTTTTATAGCAGCAAAGCACATTAACAGCACTATTGCTAGCTTTTTATACCATCTAAAATCCAGCCAACGAATGAGCCATGAGGGCCAACTGGGAGAAGTAATATTTGGAGGCAGAGTAGCACTAGCAAAGTTGATCCCTAGGCTGCTATGGCTGAAATGTGCTGTAAAGATTCAAAGTGACTGCTAGGAAAGCACTTCCATATGAAACAGGCTGCAAGACTACACTTTTTGTTGCATTCTTCGCTATGTTTTTACCCTAGTCTTTTGCTTAAATGAAGTAAACAAATATGTTTTTGTCGTTGAAGTCAGATAGTATTAAAGGTAAGTTCAAATGATAACAGCAAGTAGAGTCTCATTGCTTATCTGGAAATGAACAATTATAGTGGAATGATATGCAAAGCAAATTAGATCAGAGAATTTGTACTATAAGGTGAGTCTGGAAACTCAGACATATATCTTGAAAAGCTAAAATACTGGTCTGAAGACTTTTATCACAAGGTGAGAGAATTCATGAAGGATTTGTTGGCAGCCATTGGCCAGTATTGCTGCATCAAAAAAGTAACAGACAGATCACTGACAATATTGAATAATTGATTAATTATCACAGGAGGCCTAAGGATCCTACATTAACACAAGTAAATTAGGGCAAGTTTTCAGAAGTGGTGGATACTCTTCAGACAGCAGCATAATCAGGGGCAAGACAAAACACAGAAAAGTTTCAGGAGTGATTTTCTTGCTTACCTCTACTCAGGAGTTGTGAAAAAAACTGCTGGACTCATCCTGAGGAGGGCTCTGCTGGTTGCCACTTGCATTTTGGAGTGATACTTCCAATTTCAGCTCACACACTTCAGAGGCAGGTAAAGCAGGGTACACATCCTAGCTTCCACTTTTTACCTTGAGGACCAAGAGAAATGAAATATAGCTGTACAAGTTTTCTCTTCTCCCTGTTTCTCTATGTTACTATACCTAAGCTGAAATACATAGGAGCCCTTTCTAGGTCTATGCACACCTTGTTGTCACATCCTCGTTCCAGGCTGGAACAAGACCCAGAAACTCAAGGTGATTAACAGGCCAACCAAACACAAGGTATGATTCTTCAGATACCTGCTATGCCATTTTGAATTACAGCCAAGAAAACTAGTTCCAATCCAGTTTGTTTTCTCTAGTAAAAAACATTCTTTTGGGTAAATCAGTGGAAGTACTAGCTTACCTAGGCAGCAAGTTTAAAAAAAATAATCTGTCTTATTTCCTCTAGTCCAGTGAACTGACTACTGATGTGTGTCATTTTAGAAGGCATTATGCAAGATCATTATTTTTAAGTGGTTAAGAAGTAGCAAATGAAATAATGTAAGTCTCATGCAGTCCTTTAAATGAATGGTATGCTTTCATCTACAATTGCATGTATCGTTCTGATAGTCTGATAGAGCAGAGCAGAAGATGACTAAAGAACCAGATGATCTCTATCTGATAAATACATTCCTAGCAAAAAGCTAAGTTGGTGAACTTCATAAAAAGACAGCTTTTATAAAAAGGTAACAGAAACCTCTGTTAATCCCTCTAAACGATACCTGCAGAAAAGGGCTGAAAAAAAAACCCTGCAGATTGTAAAACGATGTTATTAACACAATGCATAATTAATCTGTAAATTTGTTGTCAAAGATATTGCAAAGGTCAAAGTCCTGGCAAACTGTATTGATTGATTACAATGTAATCAGCATTTTTACAGAAACACCTTTTTACACCTGCTAAGTGATAAACGTACTTAATCATGAGGCCACAGGCTCATCTGTAAACTTGTTTTAAAAAAACAGATGTATGAACAAAATATTGTGACTGACACATGCAAGGCCCTGGTGTGATCCATCTAGAAAAGCCTACAAAATTTCATCCCAGAAGTTGAAGTTTTAAGCCAACATATGTTAAAAAAAAACAAACCCAAACTCACCATCTCTAATTCTTTCTGATATAATGCTTATAGAAAGCTAACAACAAATGATTAAAAGAAATTTACCAGTTCAGCTTCTCTGAAGGAATTTACCTAAAATAACAATTATGCAGATACTGCCATAAACAAACAGCTGTGCTGCTCATGATACCTGCTTAACAAGACCTGCTGGTTTTTCCAGAGATTCAAGATTTAACACACTAGAGCTAAAATAATTCTAGTTCTACAGCAAAACAGGGCAAAAAGGTATATCACTGACAATTTATTTATCTTTTAGAAGCCAGTATAACTGGATGCCAGCACAACTGGCTGAAAGAAATTTAGTATGAGATTCTCATACTTACCGTAAAGATAGTTCTGAATTAGATTGAGGTAATGCTAATAAATTGCTAATAAAAAAATTTGAAGCTTAATGTCCAGTAATTCTATTTTAGTAACAATTATGGACTGTAATCCAGATTTTCAAATAGGGATAACATGGATAGTTTTGATGAAGTCCTAGATCTCTCATTACCAGTAAAAATCTTAATTAGCTTAAAGCTGCATGATAGTAGAGAGGAAAAAAATACCTTATAAAAGATCCACCTAAAAACATATTTGTGAAACTCCACAGAACAGCAATCAAGTGTGTATGAGAGAAGACAACCCAATTTTCCTACAAAAATTGTTTCATTACAGAAGAACAACAGCACAAACAAAAAGAAAACAGTTTCCCAAAGAGTGCGCCTCACACAGTAGATAACATTTTTCTTCATATCAAGACTTTCATTTCTTAGTTGACAGACATTTCAGATCACTTCTTCCAATTATAGGAACCCAGTGAGAAGTGTCAAGTAATTTCAGAGCATGCTTCAGCTTGTCTTCCCATTCCCCTCACTGAAATGTACCCACCAGGTTAGCAACACATCTGTGTAATAGACTTACTCAAGAGAGCATCAAGGACCAAGCTGAGCCAAGTCACAGTGGGCATGGAAATGCCTTTTACTTTAAAAAGTTATTGTGACCATTATTCTTTGGTGATGCAAGGAAGCCACTAAGCTCTCCTGCCTCCTTGTACTCATCAGCATGCTGACACACTAACCTTGGTCCAGCTGCCCAGCCTGCCCTCACCTTCTTTCACATCCATGAGCATCCAGGTTGCATACAGCAATACTGCCTCCTTCTTATATTCCTAGTTCACTAGCACTCATTTTAAAAATCCACCTTTTTTTTTTTTTTTTTTCAGTTGTTGGATTTTTCTGTGCCAACTCTGAAAAGAATTTTTGCCAAATTCAAAAGTTGCTAAAAATCTGATAGCTATTGGTTCATAAACATTGTGACCCTGAAGGTAATATTCTGTTCATAGCATTCATTAAAGCTTTTTTTTTAAAGTGCCTGCTCCTTCCATGTTCTTAGGTAGCATTTCTTAAATTCTTCTGATGCAGCAGTGGATGGCATTAACTGTTGATAAATGGGCTATTATTTGAAGTGTCAGATGAACTGAAAGAATAATTTTCTGGTGAAAGCAGCAAATGCCCACAAGTATAAAACTCCTTTTCAAGACATTAGGCTTTTACAAAGTAAACCAATTTCTCTTGATAGAAATTGTCACATTTAGGAATAGAATTGCTCTGAAAAGACTGAAGAGGAACATATCGTGATCTGTCAAGGATGGTAAAATCTAAGCCTTCCCAAATATCTGTAATTTTGCACTATAAAATTTAACTATAAGACAAAAGATGTAAAACTAATAAATTACTAGGCAATTATAAAACCTGCATGACAGTGTGTGAGACATTATGGAAAATACTCTCTAAGAGGATAATTTTATGTTTTCTGTCTATTTGGAATAAAACACCTGCAATGCCTTTATGCTGTTTTTCCTACCAGCAAGAACTCTTAAAATCACACTGATAAGTTGTCTCAACAGGTTTTTATTTAACAGACAAAACAAAATCTGACAAACTTCCCTCTCCATCCCTCAAAAAAAAATAGTGCAAAAAACCTCCTTCTTCTAACCTGAGGTTTTTAAAGAGTACTCCTCCATCATTAAAAAAAAAAAAAAAGAAAAAAGAAAAAAAGAAAAAATCTTGTCTGTGTCCATCTCCTTCTGCCAGCCTGCCTCCAGAGACATGTCACCACCATGTTGCCTAAAGAAGTCCTCATGACCATCCTCTAGAAAACATTCCCCTCGGGGTATACTTATTTCTTTCTGTAATATATACAAAATCTGACAATCACTACAGCCATGGAAGTAAAATACAGAGAAGGCCTCTCCGCACACTTCCCATTTGCTGTTGTGTCTCTTCAAAAGCCAGGAGCTTCCACAAAGTCACAAAGTCCACAAGTCAGTGTATATGTGTACAACAAACAGTAATAACCCAAGCACTCAACCATGTGTCTCTTGTATTGATTAATTATGGAATAAACACTATGACCACAATTATTTATATTTAGTAGGTGCTAAGTTAAGAGTAGCTGACTGAAGAAGAAAAAAAACGATTGACTGGAATGCCTAACAAATAAAACTAGTTTACTAGTTAAAACTACAAAATCTAGAGTTAATTAATAGTTCTCCACCAGCATTTCCTAGTAGCAATGAAATAAATTCAGACACTTCCTCTCTGCACTTTCTTTTCACTTAAGGCCAGGTTGGATGGGGCTTTGAGTAACCTTATCAAGTGGAAGGTGTCCATGCCCATGGCAAGGGGGTTGGAAATAGGTGGTTTTTAACGTCCCTTCTGACCCAAACCACTCCATGATTATATGATCTCCAACCCAACGCTAATAAACAACTGCTCTGATTCTTTCCAGTAGCAAGCCATGGCAAATCTGCACACCAGCTGATCGACTACATAATAAATGCACCTACACTGAAGTTCCAAGAAAGGTTCTGTGGTAATACACATCCTGATCTGGAGACCACTGAACATCAAGGTGGCGAACGTGATAGGCTGCCGTGGCGCAACTCCCTTGGCCACAGGACAAACCCAGCCAGTTGATTGCCACAGAAGAGCCTACAGGGAGCTCCCACTCAATACTGCTGGTTCTGCCACCCGCATGGCCTTGCCTTTATCTAAAATTGCAGCAAAAAGTTCCCGTGTGAGCATCCTGTAGGAATAGAATTGCTTTCTTGTAAGGAAATGATATATCACCTCGAATGAGCAAATGGGAGAGCTTCTCTCTGTGGACAGGACCCATCCTGCGCAGCAGCCATGAGAAAAGCCATTAGAGCTCTGCAGGGATGCGAGGTGCCCAGCATCTGAAGGAGCATAAAATTTACTGTCTGTGTTCCTTTTGTATTATTAAGGCAGCTATTTTATTAAGTCATTTGTGGTAACTAGTGAAGGTCCTGGAGAATAAATCTTATGAAAAGCAATTGAAGGAGCTGGGACTGTTTAGTTGGAGGAAGAGGAGGCTGAGGGGAGACCTCATCACTCTCTACAGCTACTTGAAAGGGCATTGTAAAGAGGTTGGTGCTGGTCTCTTCTCACAGGTGATTAGTGATAGAATGAGAGGGAATGGCCTCAAGCTACAACAGGGTAGGTTTAGGCTGAACATTGGGAAAGAATTTTTCACAGAAAGGGTTGTCAGACACTGGAATAGGCTGCCCAGGGAGGTGGTTGAGTCCCCATCCCTGAATGTATTTAAGAGTCTTTTAGATGTGGTGTTGGGAGATTTGGTGTAGGGGAGGAATTTGTAGAGTAGGGCTGATGGTTGGACTCGATGATCCCAAGGGTGTCTTCCAACCTGAATGATTCTATGATTCTATGAACTGAAAAGGAAAGGAGATTAAAATCTGAGTGCATGCAGTAAGACATAACACCGAAGCGTAAGTAAGCAGATGAACATTCTTTTTGAACACACTCAAATTCTATTATGTTGTAATTTTGTTTTAAAAGATCATTAGAGACAAGAATGGCAGGTTAATTTAGCTCCTAGATTCCACAGGATGCCATGCAGTAAAGCTGAAACTTCCTGCTCTGGCACTGTTTCACTATAAACTAATTGAGACTGCAGTATGGCACATGTCATCCTGAAATCCTTCCCATTGCCTCTGGGAAATTAAAGAAAAATAAATTTAAAAGAAAATCAGAAGGAGGTGAACTGTTTTTTTCTTCTCATTTTTTGCAGTACCAAATTTACAGTGTAATTGATCGTTTCCAGAACCTCGTTAGGAGGAGGAAAGCCTGTAAAGCAAAGGAGGGAAGAGTCAGCCAAGGTGACTGGCCTTCCCTACAAAGAAAAAAGAAGTGTGAAATTCAGTCTCATCTATGTGGTTTCACACTTGCCCCCTTAATTATTTAACACCAATATTAGTGTGAATTGAGTAGATTGTCATGTTTGGCAGACATTCAGACACGCTAGGGTCTGTTTCTCAGGAGCTCTGAATTTTATTCTGAATATAGCATAAACTGATTGTGTGAATACTTCAACAAAGACTTCTGCGTCAGTTCCATTCATGGTAAAACACAGGAAATAATGGCAAACATCGTGAAATACTTCAGCATTTCTGGAGGACAACAGGAGAGCCAAGTGACTGCGCGACTCAGCCACTGAATGTTGGACACACCAAAATCGGTATGTTCACAACATTATGCTGAATTTTAAAGCTGACAAAGTTTCAAGCCAGACTTGTGCTACAGCTTGAACTTGGGTAATTTTGATGCATAATAGTTGATCTAGATTTATGGGAGTTGGGGTTAAATTTCTTCTCAAGATAGGAAAAATATGCTACGCATTTGTTTATTGTATTAATAAAGCTGATATGAAAGTAAGTATAGTTTGGAGATACGTGGTCTTCAGCACTCTTGACAGATCTGGAACCACACAATGAAGTTTCAAGTGTTTACTGTAAACAAATAAATTCCAGTTAACAGGTCTCTAGGCATGAATGTAATTGCAAGGCTCAAACCTTATTTGCATGGAAGTACTAGTCCATGTCTTTGCAGATATCACAGCAAACTTATCACAGGGCTTTTCTATGGATTATTTGCCTCTGCTGCCAACAGACCCTTGAAACCTCAAGTAAATGCTGGCACCTCCAGACATAATAGTCTCCCATAGTTTCCAGGAGCCTACAGACAACAAAGTGCCCTTGGATCATATTTTGCAGAACACATTTTCAGCTTCATGAAGACACATGGTCATATCTAAACCAGATTACAGGTTATCATGTTATGGGATATTAAGGTTTCCTAAAGGGGTGAACTTAACCCTTTCAGTTCTCTGCAGGCCTTTATTTCCATACATGTTACTACCAGGCAGCCTTTTATTATCCATACTGAACAGCTTTCAGCGATCCAGTCACTGAGAAGTTGCTACGCATGAACAGGTCTTAAATAATAGGAGGTACATAAGGAGGGGGAGCAGGATGCTTCTATGGGAAGGTGTAAGAGTTTTTCTGAATAGTGGCTCAAGATTCAGTGCTACACAGTGGCTTGTAGCTTCCAGTTGTATCACTTAATGCAGCAATTGCTAGTAACATCTTACACAGCCCCAAAAGGCACCGTTTAATTCTACAAATTCACGTTTGCAGCTGGCAACAATGACATGCAAAAACAGGCTTGCTCTTCTAGTCACAAAAGTGCCTATTGTGCTATTTCAGTTAATGTCACTGTGGTTTTAGTTGTTTCTTCTTCTTTGTGTTAATTATTTTTCCCTCTCCTGCCATCCAAGAACAAAAGACAAGGTAAGGAAACTAGCAGCGTGAAAGTGTAATTATATTCCCTCAGGAAATACTGTTGCCAGTAGCTATCTTTTACTTTGTTTAGATCCCAAGCCATTTTGAACTACTAGAAAATGTAGATACTATTTGGTTATTTCTGTACAGTTTTATGTAGCAGCAGTTAATTTTAAAAATAATGGGACTTTTCACTTTGCTTTAGCCAGAGCAGAGAATTATGTTTCCTATGCATGTCATACTATGAGACTAGCAATAAAGACTTGAATCCTCAGGAGCTGTAGCTTGAAATACTGGCTTCAAATGACTGTTGTACCTGAAGAAAGAAAAGTAGTGTTAAATCATAGTCCAGCTTCACAGCAGTGCCAGGTTATAAAAGCTGAGGGTCTGGCTGGAGAGCTTTTAGGAACAGACTTTCTGGTGCAATGTTTAGCCTTTCTCTCACCAAAGCCAAAGCAAGAACTTCTGGGTTCCTGCTTTAGTCATGCAGATTACATTCAGTATAATGCAGTAAGTCAATACTGATGTGTAGGCTTTTGCCTGAGCTCACAAGCATGAGGGCCTTTTAGCCAAAGAAAAAAGTACGTTATGCAATCTTTTCATTAGCATGGCAGGAAAACAATACCGGAGGCAAGATGGCAAGACTGCTTGTAGATGCTGTAACAGACAGCCTGGGGCAAGGGACATGGTTTTTCCAGAGTCCCTCCAAAATAGCTTCCAAGTCCCTGCGGCAGTGAGCAAGAGGACCTAGAATCCTGATATGAGTGATAAACGTCAGAGCCTGGTTTTCTAGAACATAATGTTACTTCATGTAAATATCTTCTCCAAAAAGGAGTTTAAGCTATTTCAAAATTATTTTTACAAAGAATTTCCTTTATTTGTGAAAGCAATATTTTTTCTACTTATTCCAGAAAGTTTTTTGTTTCGTATGAAATTCAGAATTTTGCAGGGAAGTGAACCAATGATAAATCACACCACCATGGAGCAAGAGCCTATCTGGCATATCAGTTAGTACAACTGTCTTGTAATTCTGTGACAGTATTTATATATTCTAAATATAATTTCTTTTTATCCTGTTTTAAATACCAGCAGGTACACAAGTTTAACTGCAGTGAGTTTTCTTTAAAGTAGTTTTTAACATCCTGACCTGGTTTGAGGTAAATTAGAACCAACTTCCTCTTCAGTAATTTTGCCTCTTAGCTAGGCCTCTTCTAACTCTGAAATTAACAGCATATTGTGCAGAAAACTGTTCATTCTCAGAGTGATAACACCAATGTTTATTGTTTATGCCAAGGAATGGTACACAGAGAGGCTCTTGCTCATACTTATTGCTATCACACCCAAGGTCAGCTAAGTTCCTTATTTGCCCCATTGGAGGGTCAGAAACGGAATAGAATAGAAGGGTCTCACCTGCACAGAGAAGGGACAGTACAGGTGAACCAAAAATGATCACCAGGAGTATTCCATCCCATCTGCCTCATGCTCAGTATAAAGCTCAGGGATCAAAGAGTCAGCTCTTTAATTGCTGACATCTGAAGAGGACCCCATCTGTTCATCTGCCTTTGATCCCAATCTGCATTCCTGACTCCAGAGCTGGAATCCAGTTCCTATATGTCATTGAGTCCAGTCTGAGATTTCCTTAGTGCCAGCTGGTGACATCATCCTGGGAGCTTGACACAGCTTTGTACATATATATATTTTGTATCTATTTTAATTATTTCCTTTTCATTTTATTATTAATATTTCATTAAAGTAATTTAGTTTCTTCTAAACTCTTAAATCTCTTTATGTTTCCTCCTTTTCTCCGTGGAGTGAGAGGTATGGGGAGAGCATCTGTCACCCATAATTGGCCAATTTGGCCTAAACCATGACACATACAAAGAGAACAGCAGCCACAGCACAGTGAATGCCACCAAATCTGCTCTGAATGTCAGGTCACAGCTAGGAGGAAAATTGCCTTTTGCTGATGGGTGCAGTCACACCACTGCAGAACTATGTTGGAACAGCTCGGAATATAGAGACAGTGTTTTCCCAGGATTTCATTACCTTCATTCAGTGCTGATAACCTACGCAGAGCTCACTGAAGAGCTTTGACTTTTGGCAATTTTAGTTTCATACAATAGAAGTGCATTACATGGCAGTCGCTATGTTCCACAATGATCGCTTTTACACTAATTGTATGCAGTAATGATTTAGATCACAGTAACTGTTAAGTCTGCACTCCCAGTATTTCTTACAATAGGTGGAGAAGTGCATTTAATTCACAGACTGATATATCTATACATCTATTTATCCAGGGTAAAATTAGCAAATTTTTCAGGATGATCAATCAAATCACTATAATCTTAAATGAAACATTACTTGCCTCCTCTAATATCTCAATTTCATAATTTATCTTGTGTAGTTCGGCAAATTACATTCTATCCATTGGAAACCCCATATATATTTTCTCCTATACAATGTTATGCACACTGCGTGTTCATGATGATGAACATACAGACAAAAATGAGTTCAACAAAATTACATTTAATGAACCATGCCAAATTTTAATTACTTTTTCTAGATTTATATTATTAATAAGGACCTATAAAAGTAATCACCCATTTTCTTGATTGAAGATCGTCTGTCAAAACAAATATTACCATAAAGTGCAGTACGATTTTTTTGAGGAATAAACACACTGTTGAAGATGGGTCATGGTACTTTTCAGTTTAAGTTATTTTAGAAACTATTTTTTAACACTTTGCAGAGGATGAAATGATCCAGTCTCCACTTTACTCCAAATTACACACTCCAAAAGCTGAAAACAATCCACACTCATAATTATCATCCTCTTCTTCTAAAAGTTTAATTCCTTGAAACAGACACTAATGAAATAATTGAAAAAATAGAAAACATTAAAGGGACTGCAGAGATAACCAGAAGAATTGGTTATGTCTAATGAGGAAAAATAGGCAACCAGCTAAACCATCCAAATAAAAGTTAAAAGGATGTACTTTGTGATATATGTGTATGAGCCTGAACATGTTTATCTAGACTATCCCCAGATCACTCTTTCAGACCCAGTTTGAAACTCAAAAGTATGTGGATTATTGAATGAAAAACAAACACTGCATGAGAGATGCTCATTTATTGTAATTCTACAGAAATTATGGGCATTACATTATTTTAATCTGAAAATATCAGAGGTATGTATATTTTAGCTGTGCATAAGATTGTAAGGCCCTTTGACTGCAGTAATGAGGAAGTCAATTCCAAGTTTAAAAAGAAGAGGAAAAAATCAGTATGAACAAAAAAATCAGAAATTATTTGTAGCCTCACAGTCACCTGACACCCCAATATGTGTGCTAGAGGAGCTGAGGAAAGTTTCCTGAAACCTGATGGATGACACTTGTTTCCATGAATCTCAGACAAAATTGAATTTCCTGAGTCACCTCTTCTAAACTATTATAAAGTATGTTCATATAACAGCCTCAACTGCTGCAGCTACAAGGCCTGCAGTAAAGGAGGTTGAAAAACACAAGATCATTCAAACCAGACAGCAGATAGGACTAATAAATTATCTACTGTCACTCATACCTTAATGGTACACAAAACATTGAACATTGAGGTTTTAATCATTTCACATTTTTCTGTGTCATATACTGTCGAAGATTTTTTTCTTTTTTTTCCAATCCTATTGTACGTACAGTGAAAATAATATATCTAGGACAGGTCCGATAGATTTAGTGGGCAGTAGATTCAATTCACTACCGAAGAAAAAAGTTATGATAGCTTAAGTCTCACAGGAATAAAACTAAGTCGTTATACTGTGAATTTTGGTTGCAACTTCTCAAATAGGTACATTTTAATGGTTATAAGGAGGAATTATTCAGATGGGTGCCCAGGCAGGCTGGTTAGAAGTTAAGCAGAGGTAAAAGGAGTTCATTCTCTAAGCTACAGACATGTTGTCCAGATATATTGGCTCACATCCTGAAATGTCAATCATTTTAGCCGAGTTGGTCACTTTAGCCACTGAGCACACCAAGGGCCCACAGGAAACTGTGGGTTCCAGAGAGTTGAATCTCTGCATATTTGCACACTCACTTGCATCCAGACTTGAGTTTGGTCCTGAAGGGAGCCTGCAAAACAGAGTATCTAAAGGTTCTAATATATGTGATCTTATTTTCCTGGCTGAAGATGCCATGCTATGGAGTAGCAACATGTTATCCTATTACTCTGTAGTCTTATTTCAGGTTCTTTCTTCTAGGAAGGTTTTAAACTTCAAATTCTACATCCAATGGGGGGTTTAAACTTTTCATTTTATGTTCCCAACTGGGAACTTCCAGCATATGCTACATGGCTGCTGTGTTACCAGGAACTTTCAAAATATGTAGAATTGGTTTATTTGAAACATTTCTATTTTGCCCTGAGTGAATTTTTTTTGGACCATGGCATAACTAGAGGAGTGGGAAAGAAAAAGAAGAAAAAAGTGGGATAGAAGAGCATGATTTTACAAGCCACTGTAGGTTATTTGCATAGATGATGATTTTTGCAACAGAGTTTTTAGTATTTTTAATATACTAAATCCTATTTAGAATTCTAAACTATCTGTGAGCATACAGTGCACCAGAGAGCCTCTTAAAAATCTGAACAAACAAAGTGGGAAGAACACTAATTTTAAAAGGTTGAAGAGAATGATAAAATGGTTGACTATGCTAAGTAATTGCATTATCCTAGGAGGCTCTGTCAAAAGGAATAAGTGGTCTTCTGCTTCTCTGATTAGTGACAGGAATCCATCCGGAAGAGTTTGAGTGTAATTAGAAAGGAGAGATTAAAAACAAAACAAAACAAAAGTAGCAGCATTTAGAGAAATCAGGAAATGCAGAAATAGGTAGCATGAAACATAATCAAAGGAGCATATTAGGTGTCCTTAGTAGTTTCTTGTGCAGCATTGTTTAGAAATAGATGTAAACCAAGAAGAAATGAGTAAAATATATAAATAGGTACCCGTCTTGTACCTTTTCTTAGTTCATCGGGAGAAATACTAAGATATCCATGTAAAATACAACAGAACCAGTGATAAAAGTAAAAAAAAAATAATAAAAAATAGCCAAATAAAAGTAATTTAAAGAAAATTTCAGACAAATGCTGGAAAATCTGCTATAACTCATGTGAAACACACAGATTTCAAAATAAGGCCCTCCTACTTTAATTTAGAGCTCTCTTTGCTGAGTTAAAGTCAAATTTGCAGAGATATTGCCTCAGCTCCGCAGATACATGTGTTTACTATCTGTGAACTATAGACTTAAACAATGGCATTGAATTGATAGGAATGCAGTTTCAAAGCATAAACCTGGTTAAATTAAAAGCAAATGGCACTGCATTTATGAAATCAGGATACAGCAAATATTAAGGTATGTCTTCAAACCAGTGAATACATCCTCAGGTTTCCTGAAGTCAGTGACCTAATTGTGACAACACTCAGCTCAGTGGTAGCTGATTTATTCTCCTAAGAGTTGTTTTAAAGATAACCCAGATTATGTATTAGTTTCAGTGATCTGTCATTCTTACCCAATTTATTTATATTTAAACAGTCCCTGGAACAATAACCTACAGGTCTCATTCATACTCTCACTGCCATGACAAGATCTGAACTCTGCATAGGTAGGAAGAAACCGGCATTCCTAAAAGCCTATCACTCATCAGGAACTTTGCAATAAATATGCATTAAGTGAAACAGAAACAAAACCACCACTACCACCCACCAAAAAAACCCCCAAACAATTTAAAGTTAGTGGTGTGTTTTCTATTACATTTACCATCATATGGCTATATCCTTCATCCATTAAGGTAATAGCACATAGAAAAATTGCAAATGTAAAACAGCTTAAAAAAAATCCACAAAACAACTACAAGCATAACTGCAATTTTCTGTTTCTAGTGTTTTGGTTGGTCTAATTGAAAACAGGGAATATAGTTGAGAAACTCTACATGTATCTTTCCACTAAGTTCTACTACAGATGCATTCCAGGCTAAGGCAGATCCTGCCAAAGCTGTCTGACTGCTTGCTGCTCCCTGACTGATGCAGTTTCCCCTGCTCATTACTTTTTTTCTCACTTCTAAACCCAGCTGTTAATTGCTTTAACCTTTACTTGTTTCCCTTGAACTCATAAAATTTGCATTTTATTAAAACTAAGATAACCACAATTTTAACCTCCATTCTAATTAATGCAGTTATAACACTGTACCTGAGATTTTCAAGAATATTCAGAAATTGGTCTAACTCTTACATGGCAATTGGTCTAATTCTTATACATCAGAATTTCTTACACATGCTATTGTCATTATAATGGGATGTCCTTTGCAGAATTGTGTGGCTACTGTCTCCTACGTACAGTGTGTACAGTGCTGTAGTCAGTGCTTTATACTCTGTAGTAACTAGAATTTAATAGCAAGTCTGTTCATGGATGTAAGAATATTTAATCTATACTCTAGTAAACTTATTTTATTTTGTCTCATTGATACAAGACACCGGAGGAAAGACTATCACAGCCAGGTATCCCTGTATTATAATTTATGCATTTGCAATGGTATTGGTAAAATTAAGGCAAAAATTAATTAATATTCAGATATCAACATGCCAAATTTATTGTGTTTTT
>VXBJ01006354.1:193392-219770 GCA_013400055.1 Nycticryphes semicollaris
GAATGACTTGGGAGAACTTACACGGCAATTATTCTACACAGCTGTCAAGACGTTTTACAAAAGATCCTTTGTAGATGGGAAGAGTGAAGTATTAAGAAGCAACGTGGGGTTTTTTCTAGATTGCAAACTATTTAAAGAACAAGATTGGACTAGAAATCAGTGCACATTTACATTGAATAGTTTTTGGTTTGTAACTAGGTCATCAAATTAGATGCATCATCACCCAAGGGTCTCATTATAGTCAATGGCAAAAGACCAGCTGAATAGACCCTTGGAGCTGCCCATTAAGTACAAGTATCTACAGAGACCACGCTTCTTTCTTAATGTCCCAATTAAAAATTTGAGGTTAGGTAGAACAACTCTCAGTAATCCTGCACTGTGAGTACATTTCAGCTCCACCTTGTGACCCAACCACATCCTCCACCTCAGAAGTAAAGCCAGTTACACACCTCCTCCTGCTTCCCACCCAACAGATCTCTTTGGAACAAAAGCTAGATGGAAAACACAGTAGTTTTTCTGTGGTATTCTGCTGGGAATAGCACAGCTATTCATGTTTCCAGGCATGCATGCTCTAGCATCTCCAAGGTAAGGATATCAGACTCTGTGAGGCTATAATGGCTGTGAGCAGAGCCACCAGGCCAAGAGAAAGGCAAGGGCTCAGGCTTGTGTTTGCATTTGGGGGAAGGGAGGAAGGGAGGGAGGAAGGAAGGGAGGAAGGAAGGGAGGAAGGGAGGAAGGAACTGCAAGCATACCATGGTCACGGTGCAAGTTTGGAAATTATTTTTCTAAAGCAATGGCTTAAGTTAATGCTGTTTCTTCATCCAGAGTTTTTAGTTAATTTCTTAGCAGACAAAACCAAAGCCACTTTTCTTTTTTGTTCACCCAAATGAAAAGAGAATCTAAAATTTATTTTTTTCATCCTTGGTTTGTTTTCATGAGTGGGAACCTCTAATCAAAATGTTTTCACTGTCTTTTTACCATATCGTCTAACTTCTTTCAGCACCCCTCAGTTAAACATAAGTTGCTGGTCCCATGTAGACTTGCACAGTATTAAAACAGAGCTATTTCCTAGTTTGCTGCTATGATTCCTGTGCTGTTTAACAGCATCTCTCTGAATCTATTTACTTGGATGGACTATTTAAAATTCAGTGCTCACTTTCCTGTCTATGACCGCTACATCCTAAATTATTCTATTAAAAAACCCAATTGGTACTGCCACTGCTTTCTGTAGCAGCTCTGTAAATCTACGAAACAGTTTCATTGCAAGTGCACAAACAGGTAGTGCTCCAATACAAGCCAAATGAAGCTAATCACACTTTTCTTATTCTTTTTTAGAAAAAAAATCCTTGGGGAAATACTGTTTAGGGACAATCTTTACAATTAATATATTTATTTTTACTATTTGGTCCCCGGCTTTAAAAAAATCAAGTTTACATAGAGCATTAGTGAAAGCTAGCAAAGAACTTTAAGACAAAAGAACTGATCATACATAGTAAGAAGAACTACTAGAACAATGTTAGTGGGAGACACATCAGTTTGGGACCTTTCCTCCTGAAAGTAGCCACATTCCACAGAAGCATGTCAGCTTCTGTGAGACACATTCTCTTTCAGTGAGTTACTATTCCACTATTTTTCCTGTCACGACTGTTAAGAAGCTGGAAAAACTTGGAGTCTTACTTTTTTAAACACAATGTCTGTCCTTTGCACTTTCTTTCAATGACAAAGATGAAAGAAGTACTATTTAAGCTAAAAGGACGACGCTGGCACAAGAAGGCACAGTGCACGTGGGCATAAATCGGTGACAGACACATTTTGATAAACATCAGAAAACATTTCAGCATAAGAGAAATGACAACCTGGATAAGGTCTATGGAGAAGGACATTAAAAAAAATCACTTTTGGTGCAGGAATGAGCTTTGCAATATTAATAGCAAAACATGCTATGAGGCTAGACCACAAAATTTAGCAATTGCTACCAGAGCAGAAAGTAAGTAGTAAGAATGTTTTTCCTGACATCTCAACATTTAGATTTTCGAGGTTTCTGATACTGGAGGTCTTACACATTTTCATATTACAAACACGTTTGACTGCTTCTGGCAGCTTGAAGAACAGCAGTCTCCAACAGTGGCACATTACCTGGCAATACTCAGAACTGCAAACTACATTCCCTGACCTGTCACACTGTCAAAGTAAATCATCATTAAGCTGAACAATCCACTGATAATTCAAAAAAGTGAAAATATTTTAACATAATAGCAGTGACCTTAGCCCACTGAAAGTCTCTGACAAGTGACATTGAGATATTAGAAATTATGAATTATGCCTGTGGAAAGTTGTATCTTAGTAAGAAACATCAGAATATTGAGGCACCAGTACATTGTAAAAAGGACTTTTATTCTGTATTTCTACATCCACTGATCTTCATAGAGAATGTGAAACAAAGTAGTATTATGAAATTACCACTTAATAGCTAAGTATTATGTGAAAATAATAGCACATGCAGATGCCAGTGAATTTTTAATTACCATCTAAAAGCAGATCTTTCATTCTGTAGGTAGAGGTTCGGCAGCTCAGCATAGTAAAAGAGAATGTCCTGTCTTAATATAAAATTTCAGTTTACACAATTACAACAAAATAATAACAAATAAATAAATGAAATCAGTAACATAATTTTTATTGTTCTTTTACAGAGGGGGGGCTGGAACAAATGTAGCTTCTCGTGGGTGTCAAGACCTCCTGACCAGGGGAGGATGGCTGCCCCTGGCTGCATGTTCCTTCCTTCAAGAAAATCTTCATCTTGCACTTCTACGGTGTGCCAGAGTTAAGGTTTAGGGGGAGAGAAAGTGTGTCAGCCCTGGTGATGACGTTGGCACAAACAGGGAAGTTTTGAGTCACAATGTCCTTTATGAAGCCTAGTGAGAAGTCACACAAGCCAAACCAAGGCAGAACTACCTCCAGGCGCTTCTCATTCAATACTATCGAGATGAATTAAAAAACTTGACAGAAACGAATTATCGGCGCCGAAACGCAAGACGTCACGAAGCCTAAAGCCGTCGCCTCTGCGATGCTCGGAACCGAGCAGCCACAGAGGACTGTCCTCAGGCCCCGGGTCCGGGAGGTGACTTCCTACCACAATGCTGCTTTGAGGCGACCCCGCAGCAGCTCTGCAGCCCGGGCCGAATCGCGCCTGTGTGCTCTTGCTCCGTTTGTGTTCGGGGGAAAAAAAAACCCACGCAGCCACGCTCATACCGATAGCAGCTGCCGGAGACAGAGAAGGTGGTGGCGACACCCCCGCCATCCCTGCGGAACGTCCGCCGCGCCGCCCGCCCCGCCCGCCCGGAGCCTTTTGGCCGGTGCACCGCGGTGGCGGAAGGAGGGTTGCTCGCCATGGTGCGTGTGGTGGGATGGGTATGGGGGTGAGGGCGGTGGTAGGGGGTGGTTGTCGGCGCCACCGCTTCGGGGGCGGTGGCAAGTTCCTCACTCGGCCCCGCTGGCACCCCTGGAGAGGCCTCGGCCCCTGAAACGCGGGAGGCGGCGGCGTGGGCCGTTACCGGCGGTAAAGCGGCCTTGGGTTGATGAGCAGCTCCCTCCCGTGGGATGAGCCCCCTGGTCGCCTGTCCTCCCGGAGCGGCTGGTGGCGTTTGGACCTTGCCGGCAGGGGCTGGCTTCGTGCCGGTGGCCGGTGTCGAGCGCTTCGGGGCTGGCGGCAGGGGAAAGGAGAAGCGGGGTTACCTTGTGGAGCTACTGCACGGTGCCTCTCGGAACTTCCTCAGCTGGCCGGGATAATTTGTTTTTGGGTTTATCTTGTCTTTTGGGGGTTTTTTTCGCAGTCCTAAGTACTGATGCTGGCACAGCTGATGTGCTGTGCTTCAGTCGCCCTGTAGTGTTTGCACGTGCACGTTTAGCCTAAGTGTTTTTACAGGCGTGAGTAGTGTTTCCCCACAGTGCTGCAGGAACAGCCAGAGGAGGAAAAACTCCGGCTGCGGCCTGGTGTGGGGCACTCTCACGGGCTGTGGGGAGGGACAAGAACATCCCTTTTGTGGCGTTTTACAAATGGCATATGGCATTTATTGCAAGCCCAGGTGCAACAGGTGGGTAGAAGCTTGTATGGGGACATAAACTGCAAAGGTACAGAGAGGTAATTTTAGTTTCCTAGCTGCAGGGTTCTACAAAATAGGTATTTTGGAAGTAGTTTGTATGTAAGATTTCTTATAGCCTTTACTGTGTTCCAGTATTTTTTTACAGCATGTACCATGTTCAAGTAACTTTCTTTGTTACTGAGGAGCGCAAGATTGAACTGGTGGAACTGGTAAACAAGCTGCTACAATAAGCTAAGGGCTTTCTGAGATATCAATGCATCACTTTTTTAGTTCTAACCATGATGTGTGCTCCTGTCTTCCCTTTAATGTTTTGCTTAACTTTATTACTGTATTTCTTTTCAGCCAAAGTTACGAAAAACCCAAGGAGGGAAGCAAGAGAAAAAAGTTATCCATCCCTACAGCAGAAAAGCTGCACAGCTTGCAAGGGAAGCACACAAGCAGGAAAAAAAAGAAAAGTAAGTTGACTGTGCAAAATCTGTATAGAGAACAAAGGATAGAATCACCGCAGATACTTTTTGTTTGAAGGGAGAAACCCGTATTACTTAATATTTCTGGGCTACGTGAGCTGTCAGGCTTTCATTTGTTAAATCAGCTTATACAAAGTATATAGTACTGCTGCTCGATTTTTGGTATTGTCCTTACAGGCTAGGTTTCTTCTCATCACAACATTTTGCTTGTATAATCGGAAAGGCACGATGCTGATCACTTCACATGAAGCTTAGTCACCCAATTTGACTTTTACTCCAAGGTTTAATAAGAATTCTGCTTAGTGTCTGGCTTTTTGTGCTGAAATGCTGAGTTCATAGAAAAGAAAACCCAGAAACTTTCCCAGAGGGTCTTCTGGGTAAAACTGAATATTTAACTCTTCTTTGGTGATTTCTTGCTGTTCCATGGCCAGTTTGTTTTTCTGGTGTTAAGTTTTACTTCCCTTCTCTACAGAGGGAAAATATAGCTGCAGAAGACTGGCCTCTGGTTTCTGTTCTGTCTCAGCTTGCAATTTGCTATGCTATGACTGTTTGTTTAGGAAGTTATCAAAGTGAACTCAAAGCGTTTTCTGTCAAAGTATACTAGTACTTGGATGGACCATTTGAGCTGACCTGAAGGTATTGAATTAGGATCTCCGAATGCATTGAAATATTCCTCAGAGGCTGTGCAACTTTATGGTTGAGGATGGACGTACAACCTTACCAGAAGAAATTTATAAGACTGCTCTAACCGGAAAAGGGCCCTTTATAAGCATAGTGGTGTTGTGTAGCCTCAAGCAGAGCTGCTGCAACAGATTATTGGTGGCAGGTCTTGAGGACTGGGCAGTTTCCTAATATGCAAGAAATTTCTTCTGCTGCTTCATATTGTGTCTGTGATCCTTGACTACTGATTGTAAGTAAGTTTTTATAGTAGATTCTTTTCCTAGTGCTAAATTGACTACTTTGTCTCTTAACTCTCTCTTCTTGCTTCATAACTGACACTCAAAGAGCTTAATCATAAAAGATCTCTGAATCATACTTGATTCTTAGTGCTTACATCTGTGACTTTGCCATAAAGAAAAACACGCACAAGGAAACTTACTGAGTGAAGGAGTGATGTACTGATTATTTATTACAACATGGCACACTCAATCAAATCTTTTAGTGATTTTCTCTGTGGGTAGAATTATACTGATCTAGACACCTGTGCTGACATTTCTTGTTAGAGTGCTATTTTTGGTTCCTCTTGCAACAGCAAGAAGTTAAAGCAAAGAGCTCCCACTGGAATAGTATTCTTCTGTTTAACTTGCCCCTTTTTTACATGGAGATGGTTTTAAGGTATATGTTAGATATTGCACAAGGTAATCTATTTCATTGCAGGTAAGAGAGTACCAAATGCATCACTCGTTTCTCTGCTTAATGCATAAATATTGCAGTAATTAGGTCATCCTTTCCACAAAAAAGGATGAAAAGATGCTGGTTTTGTACTTACTAGGCCTTGTTACTGAGGCAGCTAGATATGGCAAGGCATAATATGCAAGTAGTGGTGTTGCTGATATTAACACAGGTGCTTTTTCTGCTGAATTACTGAAAGGTTTACAGCTCTGAGGGTATTCAGCGCAGTGTTAGGGTGTTGTGGACTACTGAGGCCACATTTGCAGCAGCAGGCTCTTCATCTGCTGCTAACATTGCCAAGTGAAGTCTGCAGAGTAAAATTTGGAATTAAAATTGGTTTAGGAGCCAAAGACCACTTGGTAGATTTGAGCACCCAGGAATCAGTGTATTGGAAATATATGTGACATTCTAAGTGATTCTATAGGCTTCTATCTTGTAGTGAAGAATTGTATCACACTGTATCCTTTCTAGGATAATCTGGATGATTTTAACCCTTTCCTTTAGTTTAAAAAAGGGTTCCAAGTCCCCCAATGACAGACAAAAAATTAAATTCTTAAATTTTTTGGAAGCTTCCTTTCTTTCAGCAGTTTTCACCAAATTAAATTCTAGGGCCAGTTCTGTTCAATGTATTTATCAACAATCTGCACGTGTTTAGACTGGACACGAGGAAGCTTCATAGAGAGACACTCAGTTTAAGATTAGAGGATGTAGATAACTGTCCTTTTCCTTTGGCTCTATTTCTTGATTTCTGCATTTTCTTTTTCAAGATGGTTTACTGTTTCAGGTGCAAAGCCTCTAGGCTGATGGTAAAAGATGTAACACTTCATTTTGCATAGGGTAACTGTTCCACCAAAAGTAAGGTGACAGGCTGGACCACACAAAGTGTTTTGTGATAGCAAAATGGTCTATCTCTAAATCAGATTTATACATCTCACAGTTCTAGGTTTCAAACATTTAACTAGTGTTGCAGTGTTGTTCACAGGTCTGCACTTTTTAGACCTGTTTTGTTGTGGTGTTCTAAAAATAATTAGCGTTAGAATATAGACAATTGGAAGTTGTATTTTTCTGTACTGTCTTGAAGATCAGTTTAGCTCAAAAGACAAGAATAATACTGATTTCTTGCTTTCTCTAGTGTCTTTTAAAAGTCTTGTTAAGGGTTCCAGTTTATCTTGATGATCAGGGGACATACAGGAAAGATGAAGAGGGACTATTTATTAGGGAGTGATAGGAGTGATAGGATGAGGGGTAACAGTTTTAAACAGAAAGAAGAGGGATTTAGATTAGATATTAGGAAGAAATTCTTTACTGTGAGGGTGGTGAGACACAGTTTGCCCAGAGAAGCTGTGGATGCCACATCACTGGAAGTGTTCAAGGCCAAGCTTCATGGGACTTTGAGCTACCTGGTCTAGTGGGAAGTGTCCCTGACCATGACAGAGGGGTTGGAACTTGATGATTTTTAAGGTCCCTTCCAACATAAACCATTCTTTGATTCTTTGTCTTCTTAGAGGGCTCAAAATGGGAGGCAGTATTCCCAGTATGATCTCACCAGCCCTAAGTAAAGAGGATAATTTCTCTGTACAGGCTAATGCACTTCTGCAGCATGAAAAAGGTGATCCTTTGGTCTTCCTTCAAAAATAAGAATCAGAGACAGTCAATGAATCAATGAAGTTCATATGGTTAATCTGTATTACTTTAATTTAGGTGTATATTTACTTGCCAGATGATGCTTTAATTGTGGTTGTCTAAATTTGTACAATGCTACTTTTTGAACAGACGAACCTTGTATTTGTTAATTACTGTTCAATAAAGGTGCTACCTTGGGTGTAGAAAGCCCTTGGATGGCATATCTTACCTCAGACCAGCTGAGAATGTATTTTGTAGAAGTATCAGTAAATGTTTGTCTTGGTTTTGTGTGTGGGTGTGGTTGCTTTTTGTTATTGGGTTGGTATTTGGTTGTGGGTTTTTTGTGTTCCCCTACCTTTGGTACTTGGCTGGAGACAGGATTCAGGACTAGAGAGTTTAGGCTTCTGTTGACTTTTTTTTTTCTTTTCTTTACAATGGAGGAAGAGAAATACCTGCTGCAAATATTCCTGTTTATGTTCAAACAGGAAAGGAAATTGCATTCAGCTATGAAATGCATATTTGAGTATCTTTTGTCTAAATAAGATAGATAAAAAAGGGAAGACATTACCCACAAGGAAGAAGAAGGAAGAAAGGAAGGAGAAATTGTGCTCTAAGTTGCAGAACTCTTTTACAGCCTCTGTTGTCCAGATACTCTTCAATGCAAGCGTTTTCAATGTGATATGACAGTAATAATAAGCTTATTGTCCAGATACTGCCTGCACTAGAAAAGACCAATCTTGACCATAATATGAGGAGTCAGACCAGTTAGTTTTAGAAAATTGACTACAATCTTAACTTGTTCACTTGAATTGCACCTTTTTCTTGCCTGCATCCTTCTTCTCAGTTCTCCTCAAGGTCTACTGAGCAGCAATGAATTCTGATGTATTACTACCAATCTATTCTCTCTTAATCTACATGTGAATTCTTATTCCTATAGGCACCTTGTTTGGTCTGTTGAATAATTACGAATATGTTTTTATGAGGCAGCAATAGCTGGTTCACTGGCGCCAGTAGAACACTGCTTTTTCTATACTTTAGGAAACGAGACCATAATGGGATATTCCTGGAACTTCTCCTAGTAGTGATATACCAACACCAATCATGCTTTGTTTGCAAGTGCTGATATCTCTCTGGTTTTGGTAGCTAAAGCTGATCTAGCACTAGATTATTATTTTCCTGTCTTTCCCCTCTGAGTATACCTTTCTATTATTATTACCCTTCTATGATGATTAATGTATCCTTTCTATTGTGCATATACTGTGAATTTTTTTTAGGATTCTGTGCTGCTTCATTACAAATATACTAATCTAATACTGTCGTGCTCTGAGATATGAGAGCTGAGTTTTTACAGCATTTCTTGATCTGGCATGAAGTGACTGGTTAAGAATAAGCAGTACTCTTAAAATATGTCCTTGTGGAGCTCTTCATTTGTTTTTCCTTAGCTTTTCTGTTATCTAACCTCTTAATCTCCCTTGAGCTACTGTGATTCTACTTGCCTTGTTCGCAACAGTGTTCCTTGGAGATGTACTTTTGCAGGTTCTTTATGTGGAACTGAAAAAATGTTAGCTCTTAAAATTATTTGGTTTCTTACAGTAATAAAAAAATTAACTGCAAAAAAAATAAAATCAGAATTTCAAATTCTTATAGAGTGATTTTCATATGGAAGTATCCTAAAATGCTT
Source organism: Nycticryphes semicollaris (assembly GCA_013400055.1). Classification (NCBI taxonomy): domain Eukaryota; kingdom Metazoa; phylum Chordata; class Aves; order Charadriiformes; family Rostratulidae; genus Nycticryphes; species Nycticryphes semicollaris. Next base: position 202,656 of record VXBJ01006354.1, read on the forward strand.
AACCAAGCCATTGATTGCTGTGCAAGCTAACAAAACCAGAAATATATAGGGACAAATATGGAAGGTATTTAGCAACCTGAGACAAGAAACAAGGAAATATGTGTTCTGTCAACGATGAATTGTTGGTTTTTTTTTTGATGAAAGAATCTTAGTTCTCAGAGACTTAGGTAGCATTTGTACCTGTGGATATTATGGGGGAAAAAATGATGAATTGGTAAACTGACTTGGCAAATAATTATTCATTGTTAGTATTTAGAGTAGAAGAGTTGAATACAATGTCTGAGATAAAGAGGTGCCAATGGAGTGTCTTTTTTAAAAGGTTACCTTTTAAGTACCTAGTAAACATCAGGAAAACCACTAATCATCTGTATCAATACTCACTGCCTTAGCAGATGTTTTTTGTGGGGCAGGTGGCAGAGAGAATCATTAAGAAGCAACAGACAGACAGGAGATTGTATCCCTGTCCTCACCCTCTCTTTCCCCTGAGCAAAAGATGTTACTCATTGTGTGGAAGGAGATAAGAGGAACTTTCTTTGATTTACCATATTTCATTATTCCCCCTGCTTAATAGTATTGTCTTCTAGCAATCACTGAGATGAGGCGTTTATGAAAAGTACGATAAGGTGACATCTGATCCTATAATTCAGTATTTTTCATAACTGAAAGAAGTTTTGTACACCCAGAGACTGAAGGGTCTTCCAGAAAAAAAAAAAAATCCTGGTTATGTACTTCATTACCTTGATAAAAAACCAGTCTATTGACCCTTGCTGGGGCAAATGGCAATTTGTAGTGTTTTAAAGCATAGATACAGGAGATGATTTATGATTGTAATCAGGCAGCATTTCTAGATGGCATTGTAGTTTTCTCCATGGCAACGCTTTGCAGTCGTACTGAGCTGGCTGTGTTGCTGTGCAGGCTTCACAGAAGAGACTGCTGCTGTGGAGTTCCACCGTGTGGAGTGTGTTCTGTTCTTGGCTGCTATTACCATTCAGAACTCCCTGCTGTAAGTGCTGTGTAGGCTTGTAGGCTCCTTACCATTTTTCTTTTTTTTTAAAAAGACATCATCACAACTGAGTTTTAAAGCTGACTTCCAATTCTTACTCTTTTTTTCCTTTCTTTTTTTGCGGTGTCTCATCCAGGTCTGTCCTTTAACCCACAGGAGTGAGAGTCATTTTTGTTTTAACCGTAAAATCTTTTAATTAATCAGCCAGCTTTGGGATTTTTGGCGTGTATGATAGAACTCTAACCCCATGCCTGACCTCTATAGACTATTGTGTGAAAAATGCTTGTCCTGGAATATCTGCAGAAGTAAAAAAGCTTTTACTGAATGCATTAGTGGAATTCTTAGCAGGCTACACATGCTCTGCATTTGCTCTTATGTGGCTTTTAGATGGTCTTCAGAGGATTAAATACTTCTCAAAAAAGCTAATCTTTATTTTAATAATGTAGGTTTCTGGGCAAGTGGCACAGATATGTTTGTCTTTGAAAAGTAGGGCTTTCTCTTGATCTGAATTCTTGTGACAAGTGACAGACTTCTATGCTCTGAGTTACCTCAATTAACTCTAAAATGCTCATTAAATTCTGTAGAGTAGAAAGAATTTAGTGAAGGAGCACACTAGCTTTGAATTGTATTGAATTTTGGCATTATTTGCTCTTTGTCTATTATGTTCTTTATGATTTTTTGTTATCCTTTATCAATTTTCTTATTAAATAATAAAAAAACCCCAGCTGTTTTATCAGAGGTCCTGATATGTACACTGAATGTGCGTGGCTAAGGTATTTTTTCCTGTGACAAAATTCCTACTTAGGCCAGCAACGCATTATTTTCCTTTCTGAAAATAAAATGACATTCAGCAAGATTCATTGCTGCAGAGTGAATTTGAGATCTTCAGGATAAAAAAGCATGAGGCAATGTATTACCTGTAGGAAAACTCATGCTCTCTGAGAACTGCATGGTAGAATGGTACTTAATCCCATACACACATCCCATAGATTACAGAAGACTTCCAAGTATCCCACCAGAGGTTGAGCCACCAGAGGTTGAGGTGGACTTAATGCTTTGAGGTGGATTTTTTCCATCCTTTTTCATAAAGTTGTTAATTTTGGTTTCTTAATACATTAATTGTACTGTTCACTAAGCACAAACTTTTATTATTACAAGTTTAGTACGATTCTGATATCTAATATTCATGTTGTATGCTTGATTTGCAAGGATGCAGTTCGTTGAAATCTTTTGTTCTTGATCTCCAAACTTATTAAACAACCCAGCAGAATATTAGAAATACTTAATGAAATTACTACAGTGCAGGTCTTCTGTGAAATTCCTTTTGCTGTGCTCTAAGAAAAGTGCTGTGTCCTAATTTCTTCCAAGAAACTGTTTGACTTAATAGCTAAACTGGACAAATGTAGTTTTACCAAAAAGTAGAATTTTTAGGTGAAGCAGAGTAAGTTTTACATTCTTCTGCATTTGGTAAGTATTTTTATTTGAAATTTTACCTTGACTTGCATTGTGACTCCAAAAATGGATTTTTGGAGAAAGCATGACATGATTATTTGTATGGGACTCAGATATATCTTGGCTAAAATACTTGTTTTTTCTCTGTTAGGTTGAAGACTGACAAAGCTTTGCGTTTGGCTATCATTGGTGAGCAGTAACTTCTGTTACTAAATACATTATTCAACTTTTTAGCATTGATTTTAAGTTTTACCAACTTCATAGATACTCCAACTAGAGTTAATTTCTCTATATCCCGACTCTGTAATCTTAAAATAGGTTTTGAAATGCTATAATACCTAGTATGTGTACTCAAGTAGTAAATAGAGGATTGAAGTTGGGGCTGAGTGTAGCCTAATCTTTAGTCAGTATATAGGACAACAGGGCAATATAGACCAAGCATCTGTTTATTACATCTGTACATGTATTTGTTGTACTTGTCTCCATGCTTTTTGTAATTGCTTGTAAAAAAGAGTGATATACGTAGGTTAACAGACACATTCTGCTAGCAAGTAAATTCAAAACTTTGAGAAACAACCTGGAATATTTTCATCATCATACAATTGACACTGCACCTTTTTAATTTAGTCAATTTAGAAATTGTGATGATCAGAACTCTTGCTTAGTCATTGTGTTGGGTTTTTTTCCCCTTGGGGCCTTCCTAAGTTTCCATGTTAAGCAATTGGTACAGTGATATTTTAAACACTAATTTCTAGGAAGGCAAAGTGTAATGTCTTTTTTTTTCACAAGGAAGCTGTAAAATACACCTAAATGATGTTTGTATTACAGCTACTTTGATACCTGGTACACACAATATCAGTGAGTTTAAGGTGCCATTCAAAATCTTGAAAAATGGGGGGGATATTTCAAAAACTGCAAAAACCTATAATTTTTGTTGATGCTACAGTAATGATGTAATCACTAATGTTTATTCTCACAGGAGAAAAATTGCAATGGTTTCAAAGTCACCTTGACCCCAATAAAATTGAGTACACAAAGAAGGAAGCTGGCGAACTAATTGAAAAGTAAGACTGTTAAAAATAGGATTTAAAAGTTTGATTTGTCTTTTAAAGTAACGTTCTTAAATAAGATCTGTAAGTGATGATGACTTGGAGGACTTTTTATGTACTACTAGTAATAATACCAAGTAGTTGACTGTGTTGCAACTGAGGTTAATTATATATTGAAAGATGTATATATTCACACTAGAGTAACTGAAGAAAGTTGTGGTGTTTGGTTTTTTATTATTTAAGTATATGTTGGGCATTTTATTGTGTGGAGGACTCTACATGATTTGCATACTTGCATTAATTTGCTAGTTGGGTTATTCAGTGACACTTAAATGCACAGATTTCCTCTACTTAGTCCTTTAATTTTTTGCTGTGAAGATCACACAGTACTCAGGTACATAAGTTTTTGGGGCAGAAAACTCTAAAACTGAATCTGCTAAAAAACTCAGTTGTTTCTGTGCCTGTGGCTTATTACCATTTTTCACCTGCTAGCTAAAAGACATAATATATATGTATTCTTACACAGGTGTACTATACCAGTTTCCTTTCAGAAGCTCTGACATATTTCTTACACTGTTCATGAAATCTGTAAACTGCTAATCAACACTAGTGATACTGCAAAAGGGATAAAAGCTTACTTTTTGGATTTGAATTGGATGTTTATGAGATGGTCTAGAACACATGGCAAAGAACTTTACTTTAAAAATTATTACTGAGGTGGTGCAATTGAGCAATTAAAATTTAGGAATACTTAGATTTAGCACTGGTCTTCCAGAGCAGGTGAATTATAATAACGTGTCTGTTTTGTTTTATGCATATGTTTAAAAAGCGTAGTTCATGTTTAAAGCATAATGTTTAAAAAACATTATTTAAAAGCAAATAAAAAAACTAATCCTTCTGGAAGACACATATGATTCAAATGTAGTTCTAAACGGATCTTCTGCTTTTAAGCTGAAATCTAAGAAACATCACTGAATAATTTGGAAAATAAATACAATTAGTAAAATAGCTTCTTAGATTATCCAAGTAATTGTGTTTTGCTGAAGTTTTGCTTGACAGCCTCTAGCATAAATGCATTTTATTTCTTTCAGTTATATGTGTCGATTCAATGCTGAATTGGAGCAGATTGAATTACAAAACAGTATTAAAGGTAGACAAGGAAGACAGCACGGTTCACGGGAAACTGTCATCAAGCAAACCATAGAACGTGAAAGACAGCTCTATGACGGCTATGGAATAGGTAGGTAAAAGCATTAACAATCCTGTGGTCACACCACTTCCTCCTGCTCACGGGGCTGGAATCCAAATGAAATTTCTAGTCATTATTTTTATTCTTCTCTTTAAAGGATTTAACTAAATACTAGGTTTTTGTGCCTTGCAGAGGAGTTTGGGAGGAGACGCAGGGTGAAGAAAAGGAGAGAAAAGGTGGTGGAGATCTGAATCGTGTTTCTGCTTTATTACTTTGCATTTGTGCATCTTTGCTATTACTGGCTGTTTAGTGCAGGCATATTAAATATATTTTTGAAAATAAAGTGAGATTTCGTGCATCTGTCTCAAATACAAATTCTGTTCAGCAGCCTGCTTAAGCTTTCATTATTTAGGAAGTATTTTTTACCTTAAAAGGGCATTTCAGTGGGTGTGTGTGTTTTACCATGCATTACAATGAAGACTTTATTAGCTCCTGTGTGGAATAACCAGCATCACTTCCTCTACAAATTGTAGTACTGATGTATTTCCAAAATGTGAATATTTCTAGAGTTTTCCTATGAAAATGTAGGTATTCCAAGAAGAAATCGTGGGCTATTGTGTCACATGTACCCTACAGGCTCTATTCTAAAGACATAAATGGTAACCCACAATTAGAAAAACACATTTCTCCTCTTGTTCCTCTGAGGTAGAGGAGTTAGGCTTCTTTCTTCAACTTACTGGAGAATGGTGGTGGAGGGAGTGTAAATCCTCTGTGCGTGTGAAGACCCTAATGCTTAACCTCTTAAAAATTCACAGACTCTGAAGATTTAAAATTTAAAATCTTGTAGATAAGAGCCTAGTTGAAAATACTTTTGAATTTTTAAACATTCGCCTTGGGTGTTATCACAAGTTTGCGTAAAATTATAACGCCAGGTATTCTCGTTGACTTTTTTACTATCATTCATCTTCCCTTGGGGTAGCCATCTATGCCAATAAATTAGATAAATCCTCTGAGGTGCACTCGTGTGAAAACCACAACATAAGCTTCTGAACTGAAAATTTCTTCTTACGGTGCATGGTATTCCTTAAGAAGAAACAGTTAAGCTCTTTTTGAAAGTATTTTCTGGAGGTAGTACACAGGGAAAGTATTTGGAGATAGTACACATACAAACTACGTGTGACAGAGAGAAATAAGAGACTGAAAGTTTGGTAGCTGGAACTAGGCTGAAGGGAAGCAGCAGAAATGTGATTGTGTATCATATTCCCCTTTCCCCCAGTTTGTATTGTACCAATAAGGAAAATAAACGGCTTCAAAATTTTGCTGGTGTTAGTACTTTCACAGCATGCAGTGGCAGAGGAACTCATCTGTATGACTTTTTGGGTAATCTTTGGTTTCGTAGAAGGGGAGGAAAAAGCAGTTGTAGAAAAATAGATCCTATGGATGTCATAAAATAGCTTAGTTGTGTAAAATCTCCTTTTTGCTTTTGCTTTTAAGTTTTAGTTCTTCCTTTTTTCCTTTCCGCTTTGTGGAAAGCTGATGGGGAAAAAAAAAACCACAGTAGGACTAGATGGAAAGATGTCAAATGCACAAGCACAACATAAAAATAAAGAAGAATCCAGAAATATTGTAAGCAAAATTTGAGGTTATTATAGTATTAGTAAGTGAAGTATTCAGAGAGCATGGTGCAACTTCACATATTAAATACACTCTCAAATCATTCATTATTTGTTATCACAGCTGCTGCAGGTTTTGCTCTCTGTCTAGGACAGTATTTGTTCAGAGAAAATAGTTGCTACTAAATACTGTAATTAGAGATTGGGGATAAATGGAAATCAGCTGGAAACTGTGCTTTTATGCTCTAGCTCATTATTATCCCTGGAAGCTGTAGTGAGTGGAGCTTTTGTAACTGACTTAGTCTTTGTTGGGTTTTTTTTCTCCCTATTCTTGAACTCATTTATTTCTTGTATGCGTGTGTATTTGCTATGAAGAGACCACATGATAGAAATTGTTCTCATTTCAGAAAGTCTCCTAAAATTTCATGCTGTATGTGTGCATGTATAGATATATCTCAGATATATGTAAATGAAAAATTAATTCTTCTTTACTAGCTGTTTACAAAAGTGGTAGATATCCAAAAGCATAATAAATTTCAGTCTTTTTTTTTTTTTTTAAAGCCATAACTATACAGGGAAAATTCTGTCTGTCTGTGAGGTTGTTGAGTTTTGTCAGCAGCAGCTTGTCACTTCCTTACTCCCTCAATATATCTACATTAGTTTTACTGCAGTTTTCCTGATGTTTTAATTTGTGTGTGTTTGGTTTTTTTTAATCTGGTCTTACATGTTCATAGCGAAGCTATTGAAAGGAAATCCTAGATGTTTACAGGCTACGCCCTTGCAACTCAGAGTGAGTGTGCTTTCAGTTGAAAGGCGGCATAATTTTTGCATCTGAACAGCATACATTTTTGATAATTTGTTTCTAATTACCTTGCATGTTTTCTCAGAAGCATAATGTTAATCTTGGGGAAAAATAGCTAAATGCACCAGTTTTAGTTAATTCTTGAAACGTTGTAAGTAATGATTTAATTCAGATTAAAGTTGTATGGTTTACATGTATCTGGTAGTGCAACTACTGTACTTCTTGTTAGTTGCTGTTTTCTGTAATGGTCATTATTGTGTAACTGAATGGCTCTACGTCCAAAGAGCATCTACAGTTTCTAACATCTTTTTCCTTTTTTAACTTCAGGCTGCAATATCATCCTTTGACCTGACTCGGGTGTTTCTCTGTATGACGGTTCTCTGTCAGGTGTTTCTCTATATGACAGGATGTGATATATATGTAAATGTATGTGAAACCTGTATTCTGTGCAGAGCACTGACAGAAGTGACATTTCAGTTCTTGTGAGATTAGGTAAATCTCTCGTTCAAATCTTTGTTTTGGGAAAGAGAAGTGGTTTCTGCTATGAAGTACAATAATGTTTTTATTAATAGCATACTTCTGGCAGGAAATGCAACATCTCGGCAGACTGTCACAAAGCACTTGGTTAAAAAATAAAGGTGTGGGATGCAACTGTAGAAGGACACTTTGACCCCAGGATTGGCTTCTCTATCCCCTTTTTCTCTAGTTAGGCTTTAGAAGCCCATCAGTTCAAGCCTGTGCACAGGGGCAGGATGAGTTAAACCTACAGCTGACAGAAGCTTCTTACTTCTACATACATTAGAACATTGAAGTAATCTGGTCCAGTGCTTCTCCACCTCAACAGTTGGAAAGGTGCTGACTATACAGTATTTTACACAAGTTCTGTGTTACGAATTAAGATCAGTCCATTTGCTTTTTGCTTGTTAGGAAATGGTGTTAAGCGCTAACATCTTCATGAAGAAGTTTGAGAGCTAGCATGCCGTTAGTTCTTCTTCAGAAGAGACAGAGAAAAATATAACTATCTGAAAGGGTCAGAAACATGAAAAAAAAGCTTACTTGTTACTGCTCTTTCCTTATGACACATAGATTGCTCAATACTTCATCTTAGAAATGCCACACAATATCTGCTCCCCAAAATACTAAATTAATTTCTACTAACTCCTGTGTCTCATTCCTCGATCTTCCATTTTTTCCATCTTTAGTTCAGAAAAACATTTTCCTGTGACTTAACATTTTTAAAGCACACTAAGAAGTTCAGTAGTAGCAGCAAAAGCCATGACACTACTGCATGCAAAGGAGATACTTCTGAGTAAGACAAGTAAGATCTGCAGTGCTACTTCAGCTTTCCACCATGATTTAAAAAATCAGTTACTGTGCAGTATATAGTTACTTTATTTCTATACACATGGGACTAGAGTTTCTAGTTCTGTTCCTAATCTGACAACTCTGTGATTTGTACTGTATAACACATTGCAAGCACACATGTAAGGGCAACTTAAAAATTTTGGCACTGCCAAAGCAGTAAAGATTTATTCAGTGCCAAATCTTGGTTTGTCATGGAATCTTCCCCCTTCAGAATGCCTGCTTTCTTGTGACATTGGTGAGCTCTGGATGACAGGCTAGATAAAACTGTTAGAACATTCTCTTTGGAAAAGGTTCTGTGTAAGTTAATAAAAACCACTTTTGCCAAGCTCACTATGTACATCACTAAGTTTGGTCCTAAAAGCAAACTGAGCAGGCATTGATCCTTGCAAAACACCTATGAGAAGGGAGGAACTTGCTCTCATGGAGGCTAGGATGTTTCAGCATTTAGCAGCATGCTGCCAAGAGTGCAGATCAAAGGACTGCAAAGCAAGCAAGAGGACCATGGCTTTGTTTTGATGCTTAGTTGGGAAGGATGGAGCTAACGTGGCATTGATGTCTGGAACCAAGGAGTCAGCGGACAGAAAAAAAAAAGGATTAGGTGTATGTTTCTTTGCCCTACCTTGCTCAGCTGTGAGCAGTATCTGTTTACCAAAAAGCAGGCTGCAGAAATCAGTGTAATTGTTATTAAAACATTTTGCATATATTATAGTTCTTCACTTGGTAACTTTATAACCCAGTGTAAAAGAAAGTCTTTACTGTTCAGAAAAATATTTCTATCTAGCCACAAAGATAAGTGACAGTAGCAAAATCACCTGTAAGGCTGCCTTGATAGCAGATACATAATCTCATTTAATACCATAAGACTTGAAAGATGAACGAAGGCCGAACTGTATGTTGAGGGTTCGAGGTATAATATATGAAGTTGCTGATACGTCACATTTTTAAGAGCCAAAATAAAAATGTGTTTGTAATGTTACAGAGGTAGCGAGAGCGTCTTTCTTGTGAAATCTGTACAGTTCATAGACAGTAATGAAGTATCTTACGCAGTGCAATAATGTCAAGGTTCCTAAGGCATAAATCTCTGTAAACTAGTGAAGATGTTAAACATGGTTAAACCCTTGGTCAGTCCTAAAGTACTGCAAGTAAAGAATGAAACTACATCAAGGCAAAGCAGCTTAGGCATCCTAGGTAAAATTCTCCATGGGTTTATAAACCACACATCTAGTAGTAACATTTTGGTTATTCCAGTAAGGGGACAGGAGTGGGGAGATGGGTTTGGAAAGATCTGTCCTGTAGGTCTCTGTAAAGACGTTTGCCACCTTTTTTACTACCAAAGGTAATAAAGATTTGTTATGAATACGGGTCGCTTATTTCTGTTAGTGTGGAATATTGAATATTTTCAATCTTTAAAACTATTGGTGTGTGTTCCTGTTCAACCCAGAGGAGCATCACCTCATGAGAAGAGACATGCCTGAGGATCTCAGTTATGCTTTTAAAACAAATAATAAATGTATTATTTTCCTAGTTTTTTCACTGGACTCTTTTTAAAGGGAAACTTTAAGTGCTAAAAATTTTGATATTTCTTGGATGTTTCAGTTAAAGTAAAAGGAAATACCCTCTTCTTATTACGTGCCAGGATTGGCTTTTCAGTAGCTGTTAACGTTTGATTTCTGGAACAGTTCATGGATATAAGTTCACTTTGTTTTTAGCAGTGAGAGGTCCTCCAGTCATACATTTCTCTAGAAAGTTTGTAATGTGAATCCTCATTCTCATTTTTTGTCTTTTTAAAATCTACAATAGTACGTTCAGCTGTGTAGCTCACATTTCTGTCTTTGAAATGAGACTCAGTTGAATAATGTAACACAGCTAATAGAATTTCATTTCATTCCCATTAGAAATCCCAGACATTATGAACAGAAAGCATCTTAAATTTTTCAGGTAAGTTCTTTTTATTATCACTGCTAATCTGTTTATGCGAAGCAGCGCTTCTGTATTTGACATGTTTTATGTCTTTTTTTCTTTTTTAAAAGAGTTTGTGCAAAACTGTGAAAGAATTTCTCATTTGAAAAAGCAGACTAGGCATGGTGTTGCTGCTTTGGCATTTCTCAGCTGTTAGAAGTTAAATGCTGGTGACATTTAATCATTAAAATATAGGAAGGGTTAGAAAGCTTCAACAGTTAGAATTCCATTTTTGTAACTTAAGTATCTTTTCCTCAATATTCTTAGAGAATATTTTCTCTTTACCTAAAATCCTTACTTCAGCTGTTCACTGATTTACACAAAAAGGATTTGTATTGACTATTAGTGTATATCAAAACATAGATTTATTGATAAATGGAATTACACCATTTTCTTACCTGAAATGAGATTTCAGACAGTAATTGTAGCCATATAACATAGTGACCCAAGTTATTTATAGTCAGAACTTGCCATTAAGTAACTAAACCAGTACTATGTTCTTAGTCATATTTTCTAAGATTCAAGTGTAGGTGGTAGAACAAGTAGTGTTTGTGTGTATGTATTAGTTGAAAATCTTAAGTGAATTGATGACTTGAACCTTGTTAAAAGATCTGGGAGTTGCAAAACTTGCTGCTGGCTCCAGCAAGCCAGTATGCCTGCATACTGGATAGAATGGACACTCTTTCTGCCAGCTCTATCAAGTAAGATACTTTATAGGAAAAAAAAAAATACTTAAAAATGCTTACGCTGCAAGGAATGATATACCACTACCTCCTAAGGGTTGTATGTAGCCAGAAGTCATAGTTACAGTTGCATATTCTAAAATCAAGAAAGCAATGTTTTAATTGAGTACTCGATTTGACTTGTGATATGTAAGTGAAACCTTCCTCCTTCATGCAGCCTTTTGAAATAATATACTTACCATGAGAATGAGTGTTTTCTAACATTTCATGTCCCCTTGAAGTCAGTCATACCAGATGTTAACAGTTACCATAAGTCATATTGAAGGACTTTATGTACATGTGATATTAGCTCTGCAAATTGAGCATCCAGATGAAGAAACTCTTCCAAACTGCGTTTCCATTGCTTACAAGACCAGGAGTACAGTGTGTCAAACCTAAAAGCAGGTGGCCTAAAGTAACTAAGGATACAAATAATCTGTGGGAATAAAGTGAATCGTGTATTTTTTTTTTTATTCAGAATGCCAAATGTGAAAGTACTTAATTCTTCACAGAGAAATTATAGCTGCTGTAGTGTACAAGATCAGGTGAAAATGTTAGTACTTATTCATACTGCAGTGGGACTGATACTGTAATTGAGAAAAGTGGCCTCACTTGAGTTAGCATCTTCTGAGGAAAGGTGAAGTAACTCTGCTGTTCCTTCTTGCTTTTTCTCTTGGTAATTGTTTTTCAATTCTTTTGGTTTTATCTTTAAGAGAATGGGATGGTGATCTGAGGAAACTGCCAAACATCAAAATGAAAAAGCTCTCAGCTAAGGATGCTGCTTGTAGTAACCCTGAGGTGGCAGATGTGGAAGCAAAAGAAGAATTGAATAAAGAAGAGGAGGTGGCCTAATGATCATCAGCTGATTCACGAGCTGAAGCAGCTGAAGGGAATTGTAGGAAACTTATTTTAATTATCACAGAAACAAGAATAAATTCTAACTATATTTGCAACGGCTTTGCTAGTTCCATTTTTTATGACCTCACTGTGTACCCATTGTAAAGAGTAAACTATATTACTGGGTAAAACTGTATATTATTGGATTCAAAACATTTCAACATAAATAAATACTTAAGACCATAACTGTGTCCTTATTTCTCATATTCTACCTTCTTTTTAGGATGTAGGCTTCTGAGCTGCCAAAGATATTGTAGTCTATATCTTGAAATCCTTACCAGTTGAGTACCTCTTCCCTGGTCATAGAGCAGTCAGGATCCAGACACCTGTTAGAAGTACCTTGTGGTGGGAAATCAATACCTGTTCCTGGTAATGGCCAGAATGTATATCATTTACCGTATAAATGAGGGGCTAGTGGCAACTTTTATCCTTCTCTTGTGGTGGTGGCTTAGTCTCTAGGTGTACGCAGGTCTGTGGAGAGCAGTGACAGGCCTCGTCTCACAAAATTCTATGCTCTGTGGCACAGAACACTTCCTTGGGTGTAAGAAATGCTCTCCCATTTGGTGGAAATGTATATGCAGAAGATGAGATACGTGGAGCATCAGTTCATCATGAAGAACTCTTGTACCTTCTTTTGTCTGATAATCTCTGTCAGGAACATAGAGAGCTGGAAAGACTTTAATAAAATACTCAGTATTTTATGTTTTGCCAAGAGAATTTGCCACTGTCCGCACCACTCTATTGAAGAATTCAGATCTGAAGCCAATTAAAGTCTAGACAGTCTGGTTTAAATATTTGTCTTTTTTTTTTTCCCTGACCCCTCTTGAGAAAGCTGTGCATTTAAAAATTAAGTTGCTTAGGAGTTTTAAATAGCAGGCTTGCTTTATGAAGCAACTCTTTAGATGCCTTTAAATGTGTCTGTTAGGAAGGCTCTTAGCAGATTCTCACTTTTAATTCTGTAAAATAAAATAAATTAAAAAAAGGAAAAAAGGCCAAGGGCAAAGCAGGCATGAAATAGGACATCTCTGTTAGTGTGGATTAGATTGTCTCAGCACAGAAGTCACAGGTGGACTGTCTGTACATGTAGGAGTCAAGAGTTCAGATGCCCTTTTTAATTATGTTGAAGTATTTATTCCTGGTGGATGATCTTTCTTACACTTGATCCCCAGTAGGGTTCTGTGTGTTAAACAATCCGGCTTTGTCATGGTAAATAGGTATGTGGGTTTCACAGATTTCTTTTACACATACCTAGATGTGTATTTTCTTAACTGTGCAGTATGTGTTTCTGATGAGTGTTATTCTGTTAACATCTATATTAAGTTTTTCCCTCTGTACAAAATATCCTTGTATTATCCTTTCATGTTTTAGGAAACCAATCTATTTAGATAATACGGAATTAACCATTGTACTCCCTAAATTAATCTGAAGAAGAATCCTGATTAAATTTAACAGACCTGAAGCATGTGTGTGTGATCTAATGTATCTTCAGATGGACTGAAGATACACCTTCACCTGGCTAGAAGCGTTACTCTGACACCAGCCATATCTCTAGGCTGTCAAATCACTGTTTTGTGTTTACAAATAAGTGTGCTGAAGTTCAGGGCAGGCCTTTGATATTTTTTTATGTGTAAAAAAAAAAAGTAATGTGGAATTCAGTGTGTTTTGATTTATAAAACTTGAGAAGTTAAGTTGTGATGGAAGCTGAGCTGGAATAATTGGTCTGAACTAAAGCTGTGCGTGTGTTTGTTCGTTGCTTTGACAGATTTTGCTTTTCAGAAGATTCATCTTAAATTTTTGCTTGTATAAAGTGTTTGATGTGCTTTGAAATAGTAAGTAGAAACATTGCAGAAAGAGTCACTTTCCCATCATATTTAGTAAAATACAGAAGGAAAATGAACAATAAAGTAACTCGAAGGCATCACAGTAATGACAGTATATTAGGTTGACGTCCTGGTGAGGGGTTTAAAAAAGATTGTCATGCAAGGTTATGAAGAATGAGATGTTCAATATTCCTTGAAACAATTCAGCACTAAAGACATTATAAAAAAGTAATTATTACTTGTGTGGTTGATGTGATAATCAAATATTTCAAGTGATTTCTTTTTTAACATTTCTCATTCATACTTCAAGAATGTGTTTACAGTTTGGCTTTTGTTGAGTTTGTGGATTTTCTCCCTTGAAGTCCATGTATTCACTGCTTGTTTAGCTGACTTTTGAACTGTCCTGTTGAACTACTGTGTAAGTAATGAAAAAAGAACAGTTTGTGTGAACTTTTTACATTGAATTATTAGAAAAAAATCACCTGTAGCTTTTAAGTATTCATATTTGAATTGAAAAGTAACCTAAGCGTAAGATGGTGATGTGAAAGACCAATTTACCAGCTGAGTTTTGTTGCAGAATGGTGATGTGGTAAGAGGAGAGAACAAAAATGAAACAAAAGGCGAAGAAAGCTATGTATTTATTTTTAATTTCTGTGCTCTAACTTTTGGTGCTGAGATGCCTGGAGTCTGGGGTTCATGTAGAGGAAGTCTTCTGCTTCACGTGTTACTGAGTCAAGATAGTGGTATCTCTTCTATCAGTTTCATAATCCAGTCATCCCTATGCTTTGAAGTTAGCTTTTAGGGATTTGGACGTTGATGAGTTTCTCCTTTATGGTGGAAAAATAGGATGAATGCTTTTTGGAGTTCCGAATTTTCGTTTTGTTTCTTTAAACTTATAATCTAGAAAGCAGCTGCTGTTAGTTGTGGGAATGGGAAATATTTATGTGATGTTCTCTGTTCTTATGAACTTGCTGTAGGGAATACAGTAAAATTCAGTTCATTTGTAATTAAGGATTACAGACTTTAATTTTAAATCCTCTATTATAACTCTCTATAATTGACAAGGTTGGGTGTTTTTTTTTGTTTCTGGTTAAAGATTAATGTTATGGAACATTTCTTTAATTCTTGTTAGATATTGCTTCACAATGTACCTGTGGGTTGGTTTTTTTGGTTTTTTTTTTTTTTTTTTTTAAGTTTCTAACTGCAAAGTTGTAATAGTTAAAACTCAAACATACAAAATTTCAAACAAAAATGTATCACTTGCACATGGAAAGCTACTAGTTTTATATAGATACTTTGGGGGTTTTAATGTACTTCCTAATTTGTTATACCGTTCTTTGCTTTGTACTTACTAAGGTGTACTTTTACTTCAGCCAGCCTTGGAGAGGTAAGAATTCTCTTAAGGAACTGGCTGAATTACATGCCAGTTTTCAGTAGCGGCTGAGCTCTTAGTTGTGTTCTGATTGTGAAACTTACTCTTTTGATGGTCTCTGATGAAAAAAACCAGCTGAATTTAATTCCAGTAACAGTATGAGGTTTTTTCATGTAAACAAAGCAAATGTTGATTTAAAAAAAAAAAAAAAAGAAACACAAAAACCATCCCCAGAAAACACCGTCCTCCTCAAGGCTGGTTGTATGCAATGGGTTAACTAATTTCAGCACTTCAAGCATTGGAAATTAATGTGACTGACTTAATGGAACTGTTCACCATGGCTTTCCAATCTGCTCGACAAAGTTGCTCCTAAAGGGATGAGAATTCCAGGATTTGTGATGTGAAGAAACGAACATACAGTGAAGTGCTTAGCCTGAGTATTTATTTTTCCTTTTTTCTTCTACCAAAGTACATGTCAATCCTTATGGAACTCCAGTATTTGCAGTGGGATGCAACAAGTCAAAAAGGCAACATATATGAGCCATTTTCTGAGCCATTCCTAAGTAGTTCAAGGAATATGCTGTAAGAGTATCTTACATGTGAATTTTTTTTTTTTTTTTGTCTTTGCAATAGTATATTTACTCATCTCTGTAATGACACTGATACATGTGAAGACAAGAGTGTGGTATCTAATAATGTGTACGTTGGAGTCCAACTTTTAAAAAACTTTTTTGCTAGACATCTGGCAGATAAGAAGGAGTAGTGAAAAAAGATATTACTGTTTTTTCTCAGCAGAAAAAAGTTCTTTGCTTCAGGAATCCTCCAAGCTTCACTTTCTAGTAAAGGGCAAAGAAACACCTGCACTACAGAATTATGTCAAATTGGCTTGTTTGGTGAGTCTCAGCATGATAGAGATCATATTTCTATCTCCTAGCTCTTTCAAGAGTAAGAATTCATTATAATTGACTTTCCGACTTTCTTCCCCCCAAAAAAGGTAAGTCTTACAAATGAGGTGGTGTGATTTCTGCACTGCAATTTAAACTGCAGCTAGCAAGATCCTGTGCACAGTTCCTATAATGAAAGTCTAAAAATAAGCTGATGGTGGGAGATGTACTGTACTGGTCCTGTAATCAAGTTCTCTAAGCCTTAACTGCTTTTATTGCAAATACTGCCCAATTTTCTTAAAAGGAAGAGTTTAATATGTAACTAGTTACCTGTTACAAATGCAAAATAAAACTATTTTAGCTTTAAATTATTGAACCAAAAATACAGCATTACTCTAAAACCAAGTTTTTTCTAAAGAAATACAGAAAGGCAGCAGCATTATACTGATGTTAGCCCATATTCAAGTTCACATATGGAAAGTCGAGACACTAACATGCTGATTTGAAAATTTATAAAGTGACAATGTCTGTGTCTAGGACATGAACTTGACAGACAGTCTTATGTGTATGTTTTTAATGAAATATTCTTCTTTTTCCTCAGCTATCAAAAGGTACTAGCAAACCTAGAGGTAAAGTGGCACTTGAAAAAGATTCACTACTAAAACCTTTGCATGAGCTTTCTTCTAGACTGATTTGTTCTTTTGACTGCGTTCTGTAAGTAGCAGTCTTGCTTCTGAGAGCTATTCAGATTTTGTTGGTTGACTTGTTCCTTTTTTCTCAGCTTATTTTAACATAACCCATCTAAATCTTGCTACGTTACTTTTCACTTCTATGCTGTTTGTAAACCATTATTCAGCTTTGTAGAACACATTGCTTACCATGTTCCCAGATATATGCATACACAGATGTAATGACAAATGCTTCATTATAGCCTTATTTCTTCAAATTAGAAATTGCACAAGGTCTAAAGGTATCGTAACTATATGGT
>VXBJ01006354.1:219818-243687 GCA_013400055.1 Nycticryphes semicollaris
GGGGGAAAGGCCAAACATGCCATTTATTGAACTAGATGACCCTAAAGAAACATGAAAAAGTTATCCTTTGTGCCATACAGGCTGGACAGTTTCCCATATGGCTCTCAAGAGAAGTTATCCCTTGCTAAAATATGACCTCATTTAGGCAACACACGTCAAAATTACTGTGACCTGTCTTTGGATTTATTTGGAATAGTGCTGATTATTGTATTTTCATATATATTACCTTTGAGCTGTTTAAAATATAAAGAAGAAAAAAAGCAGGGGGGCAGGGCGGTGGGGAAGTTCTGTGGTTCATTTAGTATCAGTCATAAGGATTTGCAAATAATAGAAGGACAAATTTGTCCCAGGGCCTCTGCTCTCCAACAGACTGGAATTGTTATGTTCTCCTGGAATCGTTATGTTCTCAACCATATTGTAAAATTTATCTGAGGTTGTTTTCTGAGCTCCATGTCATGAACCAGCAGTATACCATTCAAAGTAATTTTGGCGATTTCTTTAACTAACAGTTTTTGTTTTTTTTTTACTTTTAAATCAAGCTCATGCAGAACATCATCAATATTTTACCGGGGGGTGTGTGAGTAAAAACCATATAGCATGTTTCCTTTTTTTATGTGTATACAGAGAGCAAGCTGAACAGAACTGTGTTTTGAATTCTAACGATACCCGTCATCAAGAGATTCAAACTCGTGTGCAAAGCAAAAAGGCATAGTGACCTATACCTCTATCCTCTTAACTGCAAAACTGGCTCTATCTTTTCATATGCTAATAAATGGAAATGAGTATGTCTTTATTATGAGAATTTCTTTGGTTATGGCATTTCTTCTGTATTATATCTTGTAGGGATTTGTGAATCCATCTTTGATTTACACGGTGACCTAGTTAAGTCAGCTTTAAGAAAATCAACAATCTGTCAGCCTTGGATGTAGGGAATGTAATTTGTTAGAACACTTTTCCTGTGTTTTGCATGTATATTCTTAGCAAGTCACCATCCATATGATGACTTACTCCTAGCTAGAGCTGTGAGGTTTTGAAACTTAGCCCACTCTCCCCAGCTGGCAATCTAGGAGAAAGATACAGGGTACGTGGTTACAACCCGCTTTAGAAAACTAAATTTGTAGGTTGGTTGGAACACTTCATGGTAGGATATTTTCTTTTGTTTACACCTGACTTAATGTATACATATTCTTTTATAATGCAAATACTTAATATTTCTTTTCATTAAAAAAAGCATTTCTCTTTAGGGTTTTTGGAAAAGGAGAAAATTTCATCAAGTAGAAGTCTAAAATAATAAAAAAGAGAACATGATCCCTTCTGACAGTCTACGGTGGGATTAGCTTTAAACCATTTACCTGTTTGTCTAACCTATCTTAAAATTTTCTAATGTTGGCCATTCTACATTCACATATAACAGAATTCATTCCAAAGCACTGCTCTCCTTAGGAAATTTTCTTCCTCATACCCTCCTGCAGTTGAAAATAAACTAGTTGTCCATTTTGCTATGGATGTAAACCCAGTTGTTTTCTGGGAAATCTTACGGAGCTGGAGCCTGTTCCCAGTCTTCCTTTCTGCAAGTTAAACAAGTGTAGTTCTTTTCAAGTGTTTGTGTACTGTGAGGTATTTTCCTGAGCATTCTGCCAAGGTGTGGTACCCAAAACTAGCCACTCCAAGCCAGGAGGTTTATCAACATTAAGTACACTGCAAGATGTCTTTCTTGCCATCTTGGCAATTCATGTTCAGCATATGATGCTGTATATAACAAAGTGACAAATGTAGAACACTACAGTAGTTTGGGTCATTTGTTTAATACAAATACATTTTTTTTTCACAACAATAAGCAGATATATTACTTTTGTTCCCCTTACCTTCTGTCTTTCAGTACACATTTACCCACAAAAACATACAATTTTTCTTTTGCAAAAGAGTGGGAGTTAAACAAGTAACACAAACTTGTAGTTCCAAATATTATACACAGTCAAATATTTTCATCATAGAGTAAGTTGCATTGCATTACTAGAAATTATAAACAGTTTGTTCTGGTGATGGGGAATTACTATTTTTTTTTCTACTAAACAAGCACTGTCTTCAGATAGAGCAGTGTGTGAATGGCACAGTTGGACTAGTTGAGAATCTTCTTAATGCTAATGATAGTCAAAAGTGATGTTTATGCCAGTTTGAAATAAACTTCATAATGCTTGTAACTTAGAGAAAGAAATGTGCATGTTCATAGATTAGAGTATCTTTTTTAATACTCCAGATTACTTCTATCTACCTTAATTAAAACTTTGCTTAAATAGGAGTGCAGATGAAGCTTTTCTTGGTAGTGGTAGCTTAAAGGAAGGTTCTGCCCTTGTGGATTTAGGCAGGCTGAATTCCAGCACCAGATATTTGCCCGAGATGCACTGTGGCTACACAGGCAGTTTAAAACATATCTTTATTTGATATAGCATTTTCATTAAGAAGTCTTAAAAAGTATCTTAAAACTTTCAGTATAGTTGTTTTTTTTTTTTTTTTTTGCAGGATAGGATCCTGTGGTTATTAAATTGATACAGAAAATTGTGCTTTGTGTGGGGGATGAAAAAACATTGCATGATACGCAGCTGTCTAGTATCTCTACTCATGCACCTTCCTTATTCATGAAGACCTGTATCCAAGGCATGTTGGTGTGAATAGCTCCTTGCCCTCTAGAAGAGGTTGTGCCCTGCTTCAGAAACAAATTCCAATCCTGCATGAAATCCCTGAAAGCTCTAGAATATCCAGTGTCCCTAAGGAGAGAAAGGGATGCATGGACTAATACTGTAATGCTTTAAAAATTTAAAGACTGCTTCAAGCCTGCTGTAATCTCTCTTGCCGCTGATTTGTCTCATTGTCTGTCTCGGGCAGACAATGTCCTGTTTTGTTCCTTTTCCTGCTGTCCAAATTTATATTTCACAGGGAGAGGAGGAATGTCAACTGAAGTCTTTCTACATTCTTGTATTTAGCTAATTGTAAGCTAAATTGCACATGTAGTTGAGTGACAAAATAGTGTTTTGACGTTGAAGTTGTTGCAAGTTCTTTTGCCTGCTCTTCAGTGTGCTTTTTAAAATGTACAGTAACCTTGTTGGATGCTACAAATCTGATTTCAGAAGCCTCGGATATTTTTTTTTCTTTGTGTTGAATTTTTTACTTATTCAAGAAAAAAAAGTGAATTAGTCACCAGTAAACTGTCAAAATAGGGGATAAAGTACTTTCAGAGGAGTCATGATGCTACAGCAGTTCAAAGAACAAGCTGGCTAAAGAAGCAGGGTTACTGTCACTTGGTAAGAAACTTTCTGATTATTTCAGAAAGCTCTTAATTATCTTCCGTGATAATGATCCTTGTCAGTCAATTTTGCTATGATTCATCAGGTTTTATTGTAAACATTCCAAACAGATGCAGCTAGTAATTGTAACTGTCTAACTTCAGATTTAATGAGATTTACTTTTTATCAACTAGATTTACAGTTTTTGGAAACCATGCCTTTGAACAAGTGCAGTTATGAGGCATTCCTTAGTACTGTCATCATTTTCTGAAGACCTTCTGAAGTCTCTTCTACAATTATAAACAGAAATTATTTGGTTACTCTTGTATGTCATTTCAAATAAGAAGCTGGTACAATTCCAATGGACAGTTGTATAGTTGGAAATTTCTTTTATATGAAAAGCACGTGTCATTACGTGAAAAATGTTAATTCAACTCACTGGAGTAACTTAGAACAGATATTAATATGTATTTAGGGCCTGTTCAAGCACCAAGATTGTGTCCTGTCTAACCAGATGACAGTTGTTTAGTCTCAGCCAAATTACATGAGCAATTCCAATACAAAAGGGCATAATGATCTGATAAAAGACACATTTCTTGCTAATACTGCTACTTCCAGTGTTCCTTGAGCCTTAAGCCAGTAAACACGTTCACAAAGGAATGCCTGCTCCAATACATCTTAGGCCCAGAACCCTGAATATTTGAAAGAATGGGATGATTCTGTTATTTAATTGTAGATATTTGAGAGTGTAAAGAGGAAATTTACCATTAGAAACTGCAAGGCTTCTCTGAAGTCTGGTTCACTTATAATTGTGGCAGATTTTCCCGTTTGAATGAACCTGTGCTCTCCTATCTCCTTACTTTGGCTCTTTATTTGCTTGTTTGCTTTTCCTCCTTTACTTAAACAGAAGATCAAAAAAGAACGTTTAACTTCTTTAAAAAATATACATTACATTCAGGCCCCAGACTTGTCCACACCACTTTATAGCTCCTCCAAGTCAATATTTGCTGTTGTGTCCTGATTGTAAACATCACAGGTATAAGAAGTGAATCACAAAATCCATTCTTTATATATAATTCACCCTGTTGGACACAGTATTATATCTACATTCATTTATCTATTGCACTCTTTAATGCTATTCACACTTCATTTTTATATGAGAATGCTCAAAACACGAAGTTAACAACTGAATTGTTGAATCTCTAACACTTCAAGTTTACCTGTACAGAGGGAAACCATTGATTTATTTTTCCAATCAGGAAGATAAAAACTAACTTTTCAGAACAAGTAGAAAAAAACTAATATTCTCTTAAGATATGTAGGTATATTCTCTTATGTCTACCTTTCTGTATCATGAACCTTAAACCAAAATTGGCTTCCATCTTCCCTATGTGACATTTCAGGCCTTTGATAATATGCAATTTACCTTCATGTGATTGTGCAGTAAACTGCATTTGTTCATTTATAGTTCTGCCTCAAAACTTTGTGTATGCAATTTATGACCAATTCACCTTTACAAAATAAAACAAACACCTGAGCTGCCCTTCTGAATACATACCTACACATTCTCTCCTTCCTGTACTTATTTTGCTGACAGCTATACTTAAAAAAATATCTGTGGCTTATGGTGACATGAGTTTATACTGGTTGGATTTGCTTACTTTTCAAAAATTCAGGCATATTTTAAAACAATGCTACCCTTTAAATGTTTCAGGTATCCTTAGTTGACACAGTTGCCCAAACATTCAGGCTCCACTGCAGTCGTGTGAACACGTGTTACCTTATGAGGCTTAGAGAGTGGGTGCCGCAATAGAGCTCTTTACATGTCAATTCAGTTAATGCATATAACTGGACTGGTACCCTTTTGAAGTATGTTTAAGAAGATAAATAGCAAATACAACTTTTAGTAGTAAACAGATGAAAGAGTTTTGTTTTCTGTAAACAAAATTATTGTACCAAATCTGTTCTACCTTCCCAGCCACCTAAAAAAAAGGGGGGGGGAGAGAAATTACTCATCACATTGGTTTGGCATTGTCTGTTAAACCTGTTCTCTATTGCACTTTCTACACTTCCACTTTCACTACACTTGCTGACTAGTTGAGAAACTACTTCACGAACAGTCACATTCCATACAGTAACAAGTTGCTTTGCCATATCCATTTTCCTTGTAGGGTTTTGGGGTATTTTGTGTTTTTTTCTTGGTGTTTTTCTTTTAACTGAAAAAAATGCACAGTCATTTCAGCTCTCTTTTAGCATTTATAGTGTAGAAAACACTATGCCTTATTCTGCAAGGAGGAAACAATGTTGTCTCTCTCAAACTGGCATGACCTCAGATGTCGTTTCTTCAGCTGCTGGCTGAGAGTTTGTACCTGTCTGTGCTACTGGCACCACCACTGCGTCCTTGACATCCGAGGTCTGTGTGCACGAAGAGTTCTTCTCCTCCAGTTTTTTGGCGGTGTCTGGGCAGTTCTGAACAAAGATCACTCTGTTGTAAGCTTTCAATCTGCGCCACAGCTGAACGTACACCTTACACTGCACGTACATGAAGACCAAGCCCCCTGTGAAGCCAATGGCCACCACCACGAGTTTTGTCCAAAAAGGCCATTCAAGGACACCTTTGAAATAAACATTTGTTGCCATTATTATACATTGAATATCAAGTACTGATTTTTGATAAAATATTTTGAAAGAAGCCACTTGCTAAGAATTCCCAGGAATGTACCTCCTATTGGAGTAGTTGGGGCTCAAGTAGAAAACAGCAGCAGCTTCCTATTCCATAGGCCAGCCAAGAAACTATATCTGCCCCACTTTTAACTGACTTTACCACAATTTGG
Organism: Nycticryphes semicollaris; assembly: GCA_013400055.1. Classification (NCBI taxonomy): domain Eukaryota; kingdom Metazoa; phylum Chordata; class Aves; order Charadriiformes; family Rostratulidae; genus Nycticryphes; species Nycticryphes semicollaris. Next base: position 225,934 of record VXBJ01006354.1, read on the forward strand.
TCAAATAAGAAATGCAAGGCCACTCCCATAAAGAAAGCATAATGCTTGATGCAGTCAAAACCAAAACATTTTGCTGTTCTTCAAAAATATCCCCACAGGCAATAGCTTGCTTAAGCAAAAATACAAAAATGCTGAGATAACTGGATAGAAATATTGTGCTCATCTTCAACAACAACTGCTTTTTTAAAAATTGTGCTAGAAGCATGACACTGTTTAAGGTACCTGGAGCACCAACATTTACAATATTTTTACCTGGTCCTAGCTTCATTTTGAAGCCAGGGTATAGTTAAAAAAGAGCTAGTGGAAAGGGTTGTTATCTCCTGCATCACCTGCCTTCATTGACCTCTTTTTACTGCTGTAACCCCTCTGATCACACCGATGTGAAAAAGCAGAACTTAAATTCCTATGTACCAAAAAAGTAACTTTGCAGTTTTTGGTGTATCTTTTCTTACTTTTCTTATCGCATTGGTCAATCACATTGATACTTACAGAAAAATATATGGCTGCTATCAAAGAACCTACAGATGAGAACACTTGGTTATAATATGAATAATGGTAAAATTATTTCCTTTGGCCTAAATGTGGTATTAAGATTTTTACAGAAAATTTACTGTTGTATTAAGAACAACCTTCTCCTCATTAATTCATACCATTGCATTCGCTTTTTTCCAGCCATGCAGTAGCCTAATACAAAGAAACAGCTACCAGCCTTCCCATTACACGTTGTCTCAGCACATTTACAGATTAAACGCTGGACAGAAGAGTCAGGCCTCTGTATCAGTGCTTAAGCTCTTAGTCTGAACAATCTGAGCAGTTTTATTGGTCCTATATGGAAAGTCTTTGAGTAACGTTTTGCTCACTGAGTGTAGTATTCAAAGTTCCTTGCAGATGCTGTGTTCAGCCACTGGTGACACATTACAACTTGGTGATATTTGTGAGTTTTGTCCTGGGAAGAAATTTTTGCTACAGGCAGGAGAGCAATCTGCATTCCTTTGGGACTTGGCAGGAGAGCTTCAGTGAAGAGCCAGGCCTGACTCCTAGACCGGTAACCTGGACTCCTCAAAAGCAAGTCTTTATTTTTAGCCAGCTGTGTGAGTCTTATGAATCTAAGTATCTCCTTTACTGTTAAACACATAGGAACTGTGCTTTAAATTAAATGGAGACCAAAAGAATATTAATTACTGCAAAAGCAAACAAAATATTTGAAGTAGCTGTAGTTTTCCCTGTCATGGTAATTGTTTAGTAGTACTTCGAAATAGTAACAATGTATTAAGTAATGGTACTAGCTAATTTCTATTTTTTTTTTTAATTTGCAGCAAAATGAAGGTGTACAAAGGCCTCATAAATCACATTTCTCCCTAAACACTATTACTCTGGTTAGTTGAACTTGCCAGGCACAAATCTTTTTGTTTGCTAAATTTGTTCACAAAATGTTTGGCATCCCTTTCTTCAGTCCCCTGCTCCTGGGACAAAAGGAAGTAAAACAGAGAATATTTTGCTAAGGTGTCTAGCCAGTGATGTTTTTTTTTTCTTATATTTTCTTTTTTTTTTCCCTTTAGTAACTGATTTGAAAAATCACTGTCTCTTTCTTGATGTTAGTTATGAAAACAATATGGCTTGCATCTGACTAAGCCCCATCAGTAGGTAATGACACTTAGAACCAGCAAGTCACAGCTGGAGCGATGAGCTCAGAAGAAAAAGGCTGAACAAACAGCTCAACTTTCCTTCAGATTTTCTTCCACCTCTGAGCAGTAAAGACGGGCTGCTGCTTCTTCCATGGCAATACAGGAAACATCATTTTTTGTTTAACTGGTGTAGCATGGGGAATTTTGTACCTTTCAGTATATTACAGGATTGCCTTATTTTCACAGACTCAAGCTTTATGGGGAGAGAAAGCGCAGTTAATTCTAGATCTGTTTCTGCAAGCAGAGTAAATTTAGCGTCATATAAATTCTAGAAAATTTTAAATATATTTTAAACCATCGTTTCTATAGACCAGTGACAGGTTTACCAATTCAGAAGTTTACACTTTTATTTATTTGCATTATAAGCCTTTGTAAGGATTAAAAAAAAAGCCCTTTAAATGTTTTGAGAGATACATTTTTTAAAGGGATTTTTAAACTTGCATTAACAAACAGTTCTAGTATTATTCAGGGCCATTGTTTTTTCTCCTCCTTAATAGGCACTTATAAAGTGTTTTTCCTCCAGCGTTTACTGTCTTTTTCCCAGTATCTCCCATTTAAACAGAGATAAAGGAGACAAGAGCAAACTACAAATATGTCTCTTTCCACACACCCCACAAATACACATTTGATTTTGTAGAAGTACACACACCCCAAGCAAATTTTGGGGCAAAGGAGTTCTCTTCACAAATCCTTATTTTTGCATGCTGTAAGTAGCTCCAAGGCATCTCTTTATCCATTTCTTTAGTGTGGAGAATCACCCATTACATTGGGCAGACACAATTCTGTACAAATCATAAATATTTTTGGGGCCTATCAGGATTAATTATGTGATTCTTATGCATCTATATAACTACAAAAATTCACGTTTGCTGTTTTGTTGTGTAAATTCAGATAATCCACATAAATGTCTTTCCCCTTTTTAATGAGTAGGGTGATGTAGTTGTACTCAGAAGTTCAAAGCCATTCCTAGTCCTATCCTCAGGGCCAGCTTTTTGAGATGAAAAACAGGGTTAGCCATTTAGAAAGAAAGCAGAACAAGACTGTAGTATACATTCATCTGACTTACTGAGGCTTGTTACATATTTTCCTCTCATAGGCAGGAGAGGAAAGCATCAAGGGTATCTTCAAATATTTATCTAACTAGCAAGGCACAAAGCTCCGCCTGTTTTCTTTTCCATGTTAACTTCAGAATATAGCACAAAGCCAGACCTTTGTCCCTCTACTGTGCTTACAGTCAATTCAGATCAAAACTTCAGATCAACACCATGACCATATTTAAGACTAAATTTAAGAATTTAAGACCAAATGGACCTAAATTTGAAATGGAAAACAGTGGTTCAGTTTGGAGTATTTTTTCCTCCTACAGTAAGTATAGCCCAAAAGAAACCTAACTTATGTTAAACATGCATTTTGTTACACACGTCCCGTTGAGTTTTCAGTATCTCTGCAGATGGAGACTCCACAACCTCTCTCTCCCTGTGTTTGACCTCCCTCACAATAAACACAACTAGAATAAGGACATTGACAGTGAAATTCTATTCAAGAGGACACAGGAATGGGTTTCTGTGCTACTTAAGCCCCACATGAAAGACTAAAGCAACTGGAACATGGTCTTTTGGGAGTTAGTATTAGGAAGCTTGTTGATGTAAGGGCTCTATCATGTTTTACAGGATATCAAGGTTCAAGTGGGTAATATAAATGAATTGCTATTTTATGACTTGCACTTGCACTGAGCTGTTTGAATTTGACTCATCTTTTTGTCTGAGCTTTAGAAATATCTAGATAATGGGAGATTAACCTAAGAAGAATCAGCAGGCTAGTTAAGCTGTTGTAATGATTACACTAAGTAGAGGTCTCTCTGCAGGGGCATAGCATCAGCTTTTAACACTGATGCTTTCATTACTCCTACATTAAAGCATTTGATGTAGCCAGGTATCAGTCAGCTATTACTTAAGAACAGAATGTGACTGGTTGGACAGCTGTATCTCACATCCATCCATTGCATTATCAACAAGATTGAAGAAGGTAAAAGATACTTACCATTGTCATTGCCTTGTTTAATTTCCTCAGCGGTTCTATCAATTAAAACATACAATGACCAAACAACACAGGTAATTGCAATTACGTGGAATGTGACTGAACAAACTATTTTCCTCCTCTCACTTGTTGTCATCTGTAATTTCTCCCACTGTAATTTAAAAAGAAAATGTAATTAAAAAAACCCCCAGACTTGTAAAATTTAGCAATAAACTCATTAGGCCAATCTGACTCCTTCTAACAAAAAAGCAAGCAGTAATAAAATGAACAAATCCTTTTATTTTTATAATAACTGTTGCAGTAGTATGTGCATTGTCACTGTACAATTCACAATGGTCTCATTTTCACCGGCTCAGAGGAATGAAGAGTTCTGTTCTGTTTCTGTCTGCTTGCAAATGACATCTAGAGTAATTTCATTGCATTACAACCATAACAAATTAACAGACAGGTAAAAACCTGAATATTTATTTTTAACTTTACCTGATGCACACTTCTTCTGGTGATGAGAGAAGAAAAAACCCAAATATTAGATTGTAAAACTATTCTGAGCTATTCTCAGTTGCTTAAAATTAGAGGAACACAGTTGTGGAACAGCCTTCCCATAGAATAGAAACATAAGAAATGCAACTGCATTGAGGATTAAATTAAATAAACTTGAAAAGATGATTACATGCAAATGATCGTACATGATAGGAGGCAAACAGCCTCAGTAATGCAAGAAGGAACTTTGAGGCACGTTTGTGAATTATGGCACTAAATCCATCATATGCCTGTGAATTATGGCATTAAATCCTAGCTTAAGTAAAGGCTATTTTCAGATGAAATACAAAATTCTATGCATTAGAACAATGCAATGCTTGTGAAGATATTCTTTTCCAGTGCTTCTTTAAAATAAAACTATTCTCTACTAAAATGCTTGCCTTTGAAAACAGAAGAAAGACTACGATATTTAAAAGCAAAACGCCTCAATTCTGATGAATATTCTCAGAGTCGGTAGTCAGAATGTGATGAATGAAACAAGCACAAACTGCAAGACAACAGTGCCACCTCTCTGCAGTCGCGCTGATGGAAGAAGACTGAAGCACCCAAGCCGCACCACTGACCAGCGAGACAGAAAAGCTGCTCCTCCACCTACATGGACCTTTGGTACACCCGGGGTTTGGTCACTGTTGTTTTATTTAATTTTAGTTTGTTTTGATATTGGGAAATAACAAATTTCCCTAAATTGCTTATGGCTAGTGTTGGAGATGGCATCTAAGGGAGATAGCATCAGGGTTCAGATAGACTGTGATCTGAACCAAGGTGGCCATTCTTGTATTCTGAACACTCTTTGCTGTCTCGTCACATTTCCATGGAGCACAACAGCAGTAAAAGCTGAGGATTATCAGTGCAATGTCACCAAGAGGGCTAATTCTCTCAAATGCTTCTTACAGCTGTTACTTTTAGAGCAGTACGTACTGGGCCAAACAAATTTCATCCTTTTACGCAGTTAAAGCTCACGTTTCACACCTGTTGCCTCAAAACACAATCTCTGGAGCATTTTATAGCCCTTGCTGGAATTTTACACACACAAGGCTTCAATAACTGTTTAGAAGAACTGAAACATTTTCTGAGTAATATAAAAAGATACAAAGCTAGGAGTTTATTTACCAGCAGATACACGATTTCAGTTTCCGAGACATGTACTTACGAGTGAAAAGTAAGCTTGCAGGATTTTGTATAGCGGTCCAGGAAATGGGAAGCATTTTAAAAAAAGTAACAAAACCCCAGGATTTTATGTTCATTGTAGTTCATGTAGGTAGTATTCAGTGGTCAGACAAGAGTGTGGCAATATCATCACAGTCTTACATTACACCAGGTTACACAGCATTTGACCCAGGGACTTTCATTCTTTTTTGCAGTGAAAATTCAATGCAAGCCTTGCAATAGGCTTGCTTTCCAAAGAGAAAGTTTTCTTTGTCCAGGTGGAAGAAAGGATTTTACCTTAACCCATCACTTAACTTCGGATGCTTTGTGAGAGATCAATGCTGGACATAAAGAAGAATCAATGATGTTCTCAAAGAGCATTTTGTTGTCATCTCAACGCAGATGCTACACTGAGCAGAGTCTACTGGAGAGAAAATTCCGTGCTAAATGTTCATTGTTGTGTATACCTGTAGTCTCATTGTAGCCATTTTACTCTCCATAACATACTCAAAAGCCTTAGCGTGTTGATCTGAATGCCCAGTCAAATAAAGCTCTTTCATATAGAGTTTTAAAATCAAAGAAGAATAATGCTGGTCCCATTACTTTAAATGTAAACATTTTATAGGTGGGGAAAAAAAAAGAGACAAATCAAAAGACAAACAGGTAAGATAGGTAAATAAAGGAATAATCTCACAAACTTTTGATGAGATTTACAAGAAAGGTGTATCATGCAAGGGAGCTAGTGGAAATGGGCTGAAGCAGGCCTTTTTTGCTAACATTCTGTGATCAAATCCAGAGAGAAAGAAGCCAAAGCCACACCTTCCTCTCCAGCTCACATAGACAGATGTGGGGGAATCAGAGCATTTGGGAGCATTTACAGCTTTTCGTGTCTCACAAAGCTGTGCTTTTGTTTTGCCCTGCCCTAACTGCACTCCCAGTTCTCCTCTACTCCGGTCATGATGAGCTGGCTCAGAAGGGGAAATTCAATTAAACTTTGTGCTCTACTCCTAGTGATCCCTGCGGTAGCTGAGTTAATTTTCTTGCCCTTCTCATGTATTTTAGGCCTGCTGAACAGAAAGTGCTATGTGACTACTGTCACTCTCAACTAGACGAGTGATGTTAGTAGATAAGCCAGCAATTTCAGTTGCCCTGGAGCAGAAAAGTGCAATCTGCTATTTTAGGATTTTTGCAGCAGACTCAAATCTAAAATTTAACTGTTAATGATAGTACTTACTTGGATAAAGACACAGTTTTGTGAAGTAAAAAAATGCTTGAATGTCCGTAGCAAAGGTTATGAGGCATCAACATATTGAGCAGTGAAAGCGTCAGCCCCTTCTACTTGTGCTTTGTAGTCCAGGGCTCGTTATAGCCTAAAGTTGGGTGGGTAAGTTTGACAGCTGCTACCATGGAACATGGTACACTAATGCCTCCTTAACCTCTGATAGATTCACCCCTGCTATACTGTGAAGCTTCTTCAGTTCTCATGGCTCTTAACATTCAGTAGATAAGATAAAAGATAAAATAGATAAAAAAAATAAAATAAAAAAAAAATTAAAAATAAATTGCATTGGTTTATTATCAGTGATCTGGAAAAATGCACAACCATCAGGCTGGTAACACTGTGACAATGGATAGAATATCAGATGCCACAAAGAGCAGAAAAAATAACACAAAAGTAAGTGCCCAGATACAATTGCCCTTGGAAACTTATATGTTAATACTCCTAAGGTGCTCTAGAGACTGGAAGGAGAGAAAGAAATGGAAGAGTGTAACAGCCAGGAGAGACTTTTATAATGACTTGCAAATCGAGTCACTAAACTGTAGTCACTAAACACTGTGGTTTTTCCCAGCCTCCTCTGAAGCACCCCTTCACTGTTGTACATCTGATTGTCACTACCCACAGATTCCTTAATCCTGGCAGCTATACAAACACAGACTAGAAATCATCACAGATGCTGATGGTTTAATGTCCTGCAAATGCAAGCAACCACACGAATACTATTATGCTCCATGGAACATGTGTGCTAAAACACTTCATAACATCTAACAACTACAAGATCTTTTACACAGGTCACCAAACAAATCCACGGTGCAACAATATGCATCCTGAGAAGAAAGCCTGAAATATCCCCAATCCTCTTTTTATTTTCTGAATGAGCATTCTGAACATTACATTTGTACTGTGCCCTGCTAACCACTGGAGGGTGGTAGGAGACTGTCTACCTGCTTCAGATGTTCCTAGCAAGAAGCCAGAATGAACTGTCGAAGGAAAGAAGCCAGATTGTAAAAGTGATCAAACACTCCTCCCACCCCAACTACTACTTACAGCTACTTCTAAAACACAAGGTGCACCCCAGCCTGATTCCCTGCGCTTTACTGCCAGAGAAGTGTGTAATAACTTTGAAAGTGGCAACGGTGAAACTGTACCCTGTTCTAGGTTTCTAATTTGTGTTTTGGTTATGTTTCTTAGGCTATACCGCTCTGAAACTTAAAGGGAACAGTTACTAATTTCGTAACCCACTCTTGCAATTACAAAATGTAGTCATGGGTCTTCTGGGGAAAGAAAAGAAAAGAAAAAAATAAATTTTTCTGCTCTCAGGGAATGTCTAAATGATATGTACGCAACTACTTCCCTTTCCTGTGTCATAGTCTGAGAATTCACTGATATTTATTTTAAAGATACAAAATTGTCTTTCTGCATGTCCTTTCTAATAAAAGCTTGTTTAGTCCATATGCAACAAATAAATATGGATATTTTTTAATATCCCCTGAAAATGAATTGTTAGTGGATCTGAGGATGCTGCTTTATATCCTAAAGATACCAATACAGCTTCTCTTCTTATAACCAAAAGTAAATCTGCAATTTTAATTTCCTCTTATGCACTAAGCTTTCCGCAAAGTGGTTTCATGACGGCCAAATGCAGAACCAAAAGCTTCACATTGCTCACACAAAAGCTGTTACCACACAACAAAATTGGGCTCTGCAAACTTTGCTTCTTGTGTTCCTTTCCACACCTTCACATTGTAGATTTACTGTTTGCTTGCCCCACTCCCATTTTGTGTCTACATGTTGACTCCTACTAGTGGCAATTTTCTGTCACTTAGGACACAGAATTTTGTCTGCATAGATTCCCTGAACTAATGCCATACCTCCTGCAGGTTTGCAGATTCACACCTTTACCCCCCTCCTGCAGGAGCTCATCACTGAGGATGCCAAATTGAAGGTAAAGTTAACAAGCTGCTGCTTTGCAATGAATGCTTGGACTTTAAACTCTTGGGTATTTTCAGGAACCCTATTTTTAAAAATTGCATGAAAAGAAGACTGACAGGGCAATCTGGTATGGGCATGACTTTGCTAATATTTAATGTTTTTCCTGTTCTGATGCTTAGCAAAGAAATGAAAACAAATGTAATATAAGCTGCACTCACAGCTAGAAGGATCTCACCTAGAGCTAAAGTCATCATGCAACATTTTCTGAATTCTTTCTACAGTCTAAAGAAAGATTCCGAGGCAACCTCTGTCTTGAAATAACTATGCCTGCAAAATGAAGGCTGAAGTTATTTACTAGGAGCTGTTATAGGAAATGCACTCTGCACACAGACCAGGAATACACAGAAAAAGATCTTTCTTATCTTAAACCAGGCCTGAAGGACCTAGCCAGCACTTCTGAAAAAAGCTCTTAAGAACTGGAGCAGTGTGTGATGAAATGAGCCAAGCAGGGAAGATACGTCAGAAGTCTGAATGTGTAGCTCAGAGTTATTTATTTTCTGTGGTTCAGGGAGTATTTTTGGTCACTTGTTGCAGTGCTAATTGGCTCAGGCTCCACAGAAAACTGTTCATTACTATCAACCTACCAGCTGGAGGAAAGCAGCTGCAACGGTAGTTTGCAGGAATGGAATTTGTGCAGTGGATGGAGGAGGAAGAAATTATAGTAATAAAGGGCAACAGGGCTCCGCACATGTTGGGAGAACAAAATAGCTTCGTGCAGATTTGAAGTGCTGATCAGAGATGAGACTTCAAAACCTTGTAATTTGAATAAAAGCATTTTGGGTCATTCTGCACCATCTAAATGACAGGTGGTTACAGTCTGTGCCCGAGGGACTGCATCTTAGAGAAGGACAAGGCATATCTCACTGCACCCTGCACCAAGATGAGAAGTGCCTCTCATACAGCCAAACAGAATGTGCCAGGTCTGATGGCTGAAAAGAGGAGGACTCGAGCTATGGAAACACCTCCTCCATATTCTTTCCCCAAAACACATCCAAAGCACATTCAGAGAAGAAGAACTAAGCAGGTCTGCAGAAAACCCAGAGAACATACTTGTCATCACCTCCTGTCAAAAGATACGTCCCAGAGAAGAAACTCTCATAAGGATCAAGAATAGAAGGCTGGAGTTAGACTCCTGCTAAGTTATCCACTGAACACATAAAATAAATAAAATAAAATTTAAATTAGATAAAATAAATTTAAAAAATCCCATGTCATGTGGTGCATCATATAGCTGTACGTATGCACAACCTTACCTTGATCTAGTTAACTTATTAGATGAGCCGGTACAAATCCTCCTCTGGCAAATATTTCTGAAGTTTATATAAAAGCTGCTTCTGTCCCTAGGTGACACTAAACAAACCTAGTTGGAATTTAAATTAATGCCTGTGGTGTATTTAAAACATCTATTAAAAGTTTAATACTGAACCAAAAATGAGTGTATTTCTAAAGACAAACACACTTTGATTTACTTTTATGTGCGATATGCATGCCTAGAGTAATAAAAGAACTACATAATGAAAAATCTCACTTGGATAAACACCCTAAGATTATAATCTGCAAAGAACTAATAATTAAGTTTTATCAAAATCAAGACAGTGTTATATTTCTTTTTTAAGTGACAATTAAAAGAGCTGGACTTGAGAGATATAATCAGTATACACTCTTCACAAACTTATGCAATTTTTCGCTGTGTATGTTGTCAATTAGCAGACCCTTAAAGAGTGTAAAAAAGGGGTATTAAGTAATTTGAGAAGATAATTTCTAAAATGAAGTAGCTGCTTTTGCAGTCTGGAAGTACTATTGAGAATACTTGTCATTTACCAGCTAGAAGAACTTCAGTATCTGCATCCTAATCATCCCAACACAAACTAACCAAAAAAACACTATGCTTTGGAAACACAGGCATTGCCAGACCTCATGTCCCTCTCATCCAATGCTCTGTCTCGGACAGAGGCCAACACCAGATGTTTCAGAGAAACATGCAAGAAACCCCATAGCAAGTAATTATAGTGTAATCTCTCCATATTGGGAGCTTCTTCCTAGCTCCCATCTGCAAGAAAATTACATCAATATATAGAATGTAAAAGTGTTCTACAAAGTATTTAATTTCAAGCATCCTCTTTAAATGTCGAAACGCTGCATTAACCAATTCTTTGTTCAACATAGGTCTGCATGAACAGCCTTTGGTACTATGATGAGCTTCTCTTTCACAATTGCTTCTCTTGCCCTGTGTGTAAGCTACTTAAGAAAAAGATCATTGTCTCCTAGCATAGCACACTTCAGCTACCTTATAGATGAAATAACCCTGATGGATAAACTGCAGCCAAAACATTACACCACTAGTCAGAAGTGAACTATCACCATAATGCAAAACTTTTAAGAACTATGGAGAATGTCTGGTACCCATCTTGAACTCCAGAAAAGATTTACTTTAGATGCCTGGGCATATCACTTTATTGCTCAAAAATAAAAATGAAAATCCAAGCTACATGTGGGCAACTCATAAAGAAGCAAGGAAAAAGGGTAGAACCTATGACTCCACTAACTTTTATCACAGTCAAAACCAGAAGCAAATGCTACTGTTACCTGTTCTCCCTACAGTATTTCTACAACCATTCTATCAATCAAATGTATCGAGTTTGCATGTCTCTTTTATTCTCTTTGCAGCTAGCTGTCTCCCATCTCTGTCTACTCTGTCTTTCCAAAAAGAGCAGCACATCTAATTGAAGGCATGACATTTTCTTCCAGTTACTAAGCAGCAAATAACTTTAAATCACAGTCCAGGTCTCAAACAGCATTATCTTAGACACAACCCCCCCACATACCCAAATGAAAAAGAATCAATCACTCCAACTACTATACCAGAAAACACAGATCATAACTTTCCTGTAGGGCCAGTTAAACTGAAATTTCGTTTTCCAACCAAAGCAGGTGGGGGTGCTACATTTCACAATATGTACTCTATTGGCAATACACGAGCAGCAGCGACACAGTGCTGGATTTCAGATGTATTGTGCCTGGGTCAAATCACCTGTGAGTTTTTCCTCCACTATTGCAGCACTAACAAATCATCTCCCAACAGTCTGTGCCAGAGTCTCGAACACCAAGTAGCATGGGCTGCCTTTGCACATCTGTGCATTTTGTGTATTTTGGTCTTAAATAGCATGATGGAACTGGACACAAGGCTGGGATAGCCTTAAAACTACCTTAAAAAGACTGGCCCCTTCCTCTTGACAACCATCCTTTAAGTATTTATAGGTGTTGACCTGATCCCCCCTCGGTCTTCTCTTCTCCAAACTAAAAAGACCTAAGTCCCCTCAAGCCCCTAATCACCTTTGTGGTCCTCTGCTGTACCCTCTCCAGTAGTTCCCTGTCCTTCTTGAACTGCGGAGTCCAGAACTGGACACAGTACTCCAGATGAGGCCTCACCAGGCCAGAGTAGAGGGCCAGGAAGACCTCCCTTGGCCTACTGGCCACACTATTCTTGATGTACCACAGGATGCCATTGGCCTTTTTGGCCACAAGGGCACATTGCTGACTCATGGTCATCCTGTGGTCCACCAGAACTCGCAGGTCTTTTTCCTCAGACCTGCTCTCCAGCAAGTCAGCCCCCATCCTGTACCGGTACACGGGGCTATTCCTCCCCAGGTGTGGGACCCTATGCTTGCCCTTGTTGAATTTCATTAGGTTCCTCTTTGCCCAACTCTCCAGCCTGTTCAGGTCTCACTGGATGGTGGCACAGCATTCTGATGTGTCAGACAGCCCTAACAGTTTTGTATCATTGGCAAGCTTGCTGAGAGTATATTCCATCCCTTAATCTAGATCATTGATGAAAATATTGAAGAGGACTGGACCCAGTACTGACCCTTTCAATCAGATCAGAAATAGCAGCCCACTCCCAATAGAGCTGGTAAAATCCCTAGCTTCAAAATTAAACAGTAAAAATTTTACAAATGTCCATGAATAACAACGTCTGGTTTAGGTCACTGCCTGGATTGATTATGCTCTTTATATTTTATATTACTAGCTATACATTTTGTGCCAGAGCACCATACAATTTATATTTTCTTTAGATGTAATGTCAGTATCAAGAGATTCTCTTAATTATTTTCAATGCTTCGGCTACCCCATCCATCCTCTGTTATAACTATTGATGAGGCCAAGCTGTAAAAACAGAACACTGAAAGAGCTAAAACTAAAAAAAATTAAAAAGAGACCCCAAATACATAAAAAATAACTGAGGTGCTGATGAACTACAGGATAAAGTAGGATGCTTTAAGTAAAATGAACATGAAACCTTTTGATGCAATTTGCATCTGTAAAACAGCTCAGTTTATTTTAGGCTCAGAAAGCACAGAAGGATTTGTACCTCCCAGATCTCATGTTCACGGTTCTGTGCTACAGTGGATAACACCCTTAATATCCACAGCTGGACAGTCTCCTGAATTCCCTTTGCTTATGTAAATGCTACCAAGCAGCAGAGGTAGCAAATTTGGTTGCTAGCAGCTGATTAAAAAGGAAGCAGGCTTCATTTAATTTTCTGGTACAAGATTTTTTGTTTGCTTCTTAAAGTAATGCAAATTCAAAGCAATGATAATACAAACATCTTGTTCCCCTTCCAGGAAGGATGCTGCACATGGGGCTAGTCCCAGTAAAGGATCACAGTAAGATGGATTTTTGCAAGCCTAAGGGTATTTTATGATTGTATCAAGGTACAAGGCATGAGAGATCAGCATCACTAGTCAGTGGTCCACAGGAACTGGAACAACTGTGTGAATAAAAGCTGTGTAGAATGGAAGAGAAAGAAATATGGAGATATTTCATATTCTACCACTATGAGAAAGCAAAAATCTGTTATTCTTATTACAGCACAAACTGCAAGACAACATTACTCTGTGAACTACAGGATGTTATCTATATACAAATAAATTAGCAGTAAGGCTCTATTACTCTCTCTCAAAAATTAGAAGTACAACTGCCTGAACAAAGTGGTCCCTTGCATCCTCAAGGCATCACAATAGGATACAAATGCTATAGAATTATTTGTACTTTAAAAGCTTTAATATACACTTTCTCCCTTGAGCACAAAGTTATTCACTATAATGACATGATAGCCAATAAGAAAGTAATAGCTTTGTGCCTTTGTGCATACTGGTGAAGTGTCTGACCCCACATATTATGAGAAATGATTTGAGGCTAGCGATGTTTTGAGACAGTTTACTGGAAGAAAGAAAACACGGGAGCAGGTTGCCTTGACGACGCTGTGCTGCTGCACCAGAAATCAAAAGGGTATGTCGTATCTTCTGCTGTGTTAAGGACTGCAAAGTATTCACCAAACTGAGTTGAAAGAGAACTAATCCCACAGCAAGTCAGCGTTACCTGACCTATGCAATATTAGCTATCACTTCTTATCATGGACCTTATTAGAAAACTGATAAAAAAGCCAGATGGTTCATACCTCCCAGCACAGGGCAATAAGAAGTAAACAGCAAGTGATACAGTAATGAGTGCCCAAAGTTTCTTTTTCATTCCTGGGAGACTGTGCAGGTCACTTCTGGTTCTGAGAGCTTATTCTGGCGGGAGAAGTGGTTTCCAATGGCAACCACTTTTGATTTCATAGCAGGATTTCACAAAGATGTCTCTGCAGGCTGTGTCACTTTTGGCAATGATCCCCATATTTGTAAATAAAGATTGTAAATACAAATTAACCAGCTAGCATTGAACAAAAAATAAATCAAGACCTTTAACATATTTTGCTGTCACTTAATTTATCATGCATGCTACTAGATTTTATAAAAAAAAAAGATTTATCCACAAAGCACACAGTTATGAATTAATTCCTCCAGGCAGGTATATTTTTAAAGATTTATTCTTTAATAGGACTAGAATGAGCACAGTGAAGGAAGCTGAATCTGACTCTCTCAACATTAGCTACGAGCCCTAACAACTGGATGTAGAGTCATGCATGTGATGACTGGCTTGTTAAAAAAAACACCCTGTGCAGTTTGAACTCCAAGAGGGAAAACAGAAGCAAATGTGTCCTTGCTCCAGAGTGAAGCATTAACTCTGAGAGAGAAATGGGACTTAAAGATTCACTTTAGACTCTCCTTTTGTCTGTCATAGCTCTCAAAGCAGCATTCTGACTTTCTTCTGTTGCTTCCATAGGGGATTCACTTTTTTTTTTTTTTGGTCTTTTTTGTTTTGGTTTGGTTTAGTTTTTAAGGGGCCTGTGGAATTACTGATCTCTCTACCTTACAGCTGGGCATTACCCCACAACCTGTCTATTGGCTCCAACCCTACATCTTAATTGGCTACACAGCTCTTACTGATCTGGTGCTCTCGTGGCAAACAGGGTATCTTTAACCTACTATAGTAAAACTAAATATTTGATTTTGACCCAATTGTTCAATCAGGATCACACTAAACAGCTGAAATCTTCCCCAAACTGATTTAACCAGTTAATCACTAATCCAACCACAAAGGGGCACTGATATGCTTGAACTTGGTTTGGCTTTCTACAGAAATTTCATAGAATCATAGAATTGCCTAGGTTGGAAGGGACTTTTCAGATCACTGAGTCCAGCCATTACCCTAACACATTGATGGAAAGCATCCATATCACTAAGTACTATGTCTACTTGTCTTTTAAATACCTCCAGTGATGGTGACCCGATCACTTTCCTGAGCAGCCTGTTCCAGTGCTTAATAAACTTTTCAGTGTAAGAATTTTCTGTTCCATAACTTCTCTCCAAGGCCTAAATACCATGCTCTGGGCAGTTGTGAACCATGTATGTCCAACTGGTACTTAACCTTCGAATCCTGTATGGGAGTTAAAGCTGTCATGGATATTTTATCACTCTTATTATAATCTGGTCATTTAGAAAATAAATGATACCAAGCCAAGAGAGAGCATTCCTTCCTTCTCCTCTAAAAAAAGCAGCTGGGTATATGAGAAGTTCTAGAGAGTTCAAGGGTGTAAAACCCCAAGAAAGGCACCTTGTATCACATGTAAAAGTGCTGTTTGTCAGTATAAAAGCAAATACAAAATATATGAAGAGTAAACACTTAGAAAATATTTGTACACATTCAAAATAAACAAGATCAAGTTTCTTTTATTATCAGTATTTTAAGAGTGGGTTTGCTTCTGTTAAATTTAAAAGAAACTTCTTGCTCTGTTCTAAAGAACACTCCCAATCCTCTTTTTTTTTAGAAAGGAATTAATTCAGATACCCATTGTATCAGAACGAAAAATCAAACTCAATTGGTACATATGCTTCCCTAAGCAAAAAATTGATTTGGTGTTCTGTAATGACCAAGAGTAACTACATGGTAAGAATGTCCAATATTTCTTATGCCTCGCATAAATAAGATATTGCTTGTAAATAATTCCAAAGATAAAACAAAATCAGGGAAGAAAATAGATATATCCAAGCCACAAACTAATCTGTTAGGATAATGCCTCAAAGTAAAACATCTCATCAGATACCAGACATCTTAAATAGGTAGCAAAATTTAAATATGAGAAGTGTTTTGATGTATAGGGAGATACTGTGGAGAAATCTCCATTTGAAAACACTTCTGCATTTTAAGCACCTTTTAATTTGACACTTTAATCCATTTCATACTTGCAGTATTTTCATTCAATTCCTGTTTCTACTATGCTTCAAACACCAAATTCAAGAGATATGAAATCCAGGTGCTCTTTTACCAGGATTACATCCTTTTTAAAGAAGCAGTGATGTTCTCAGGATGAAGCTATTACCTGAGAGAGCTCAATAAGGAACTCACATGGGCTTCTTGTCCCTTTCTAATTCCTTCCATGATAAAGTCTCTCTATAAATGAGAAATTCTGCATTATGGATTGCAAATGTTGAAAGGTAAAGCTATAAATGCAACTGGTTTATTTATAACCATAGATAGACTTAACAGAGACCAAGAGATACAAAACAGACACACCAAGCCATGCTTAATATTTAATCTCTAAATTTATATTCAGCCAAGTAATTAGACCTGCTCAAATATATGAAACACTTGCAATATCTGTTGATAAATGCTTAAAAGGATTACTTCAATGCAAAGACTTACTAAAATGATTAAACTAAGTTTTGTTTGATGTCTGGTGCTTTCAGGGATTCTATAATTAAATAACTGTTGCACGTTGGCACAAGCCTATTGATTTAATAGAGGTATCTTGATTTCTGTTTACTTAGTATGCTGCACATTGTCACTTATGGGTGCTAACAGCTGTATGACACTATATTAAAACACGATTTTGCTATAAACCCCTAGATTTTGATAAAAAATACCTGTTAGGACACACTGAGGGTACTTGAAAGGCTGAGGCATTAATTAAGTTGCTAATTCACCAGTTGAATCAAATAGTTTCTTTTATATTTAAATTCTGCTTTTGTGATACTGTAAAAACAAAAGTATAGATACCTGTCATTATGTTCCGTGGTCTGTAATTTTTTCCTTCAGGAGACCAGCAGTTGGAATATTTGTAAAAAATGCCATTATTGTAAAATTCATCATAATGAAGCAATGCACAGTCAAGAACCAAGCTAAAGAATCTCACATCACAAGTAAAATAGAGATTAAAAATCAAAACTGTTTGAGAGGTGTGACCCGTTCACTTGTAGAATGCCACAAGTCTGGGTCTAACGGCCATGGAAATTGCATCTTCTGGCGCTGGCCAGAAACTTTCACTTTAGGGGAAATTTGGGGGTTTTTTGGATAAAATTAGTTTCTTATGGAAATGAATAGGCACTCTTATGTTGGAAATAAATTTGTGGTCTTTAGGAAATACTGAAATGAAATGTGTTTTCAAAATTCCTCAAAGTTTATTAGCAAAATAAATATTTTTTTTTGGTCAATTTTGCTGCTTCCATTCGGCATACAGCAAAACTGACAAGAATTGCATCCTTTTCAGGTATAACTGCCACTGCTCATAATGTCCCTGCCATTATGACCAGAGAATCACAGAATCACAGAATCTTAGTGGTTGGAAGGGACCTTTGAGATCATCGAGTCCAACCACATGAAAAAAAAAAAAAAAAAAAACAAAAAAAAAAAAAA
>VXBJ01006354.1:244150-290863 GCA_013400055.1 Nycticryphes semicollaris
ATCCTCATATTCCATCATTAGGAGATCTAGGAAATTTTAATTCACTGCTGTCAGGCTGGACTTAGTGCTGGGGACTGAAGACTCTCAGTACACAGCCAAGCCTTAGCAAAACCTAAAGCTCTCAAGGTCTGGAAGTACTACAGTCTTTGTAGTGACTTTCAGATCCTGCAACACAGAATTGTGGAGCGCTTCAGCTTTAAGAGCTGCCTGTCCCACAACACTTTGGTCTCTGGTGATCAGTCTTCATGCCATCTTCTGAGAACTAGACTCCTAGGGAATGCCCCACAGCTGAGGTCCTGGGATCCATAAAAGCTTGCAAGAAATTTGGCAGTGTTTCATCAAAATTTTCCACTATTGCATAATATATAGTTTTTAATAAAACAGCATTTTCAATTATTATTTTTTAGGATTGTTTAGCTGAAAAGTTACAAGTGAGCTGTGTTTACCCAGCAGGTCTCTGTGATTACTCTTTCCTCCCTTACCTTCTTTTAGCTACAGCTGTCAAAATGCTTGGTTTAAAAAACAGCTTCTCATGAAACCTTTAGTGTTTAATGAATTTGTGAATGATGATGATAGTGCATACACTTATTAGGGGTGGTATATTTAGTTTAATATAACATATGAAGAGTGTCACAGTTTCATGCTATAATTGCAAAAAGGATAACTAATTTTAACTTTGGAAACTTTGGGTTTGGCTTCTGAAATGGGTATAAATTATAAAAATGGTTCTGTAATTAGATGCTGGGTCCGTACAACATGGGCAAATATTTGTTGCACTACATTTGAAGGGAGGAATGTTGCCAGCATTTACTATCAGGCAGATAAACTACATTTGAGTATGGCTTCAAGCATAAACAAAAATACCCTGTCTGAAAGGAGAGGCTCATTTTTAATATGTCAGAAATAACAAGCTTACCTGAGAACCAATGATATGATAAATAAGGTGGTAATCATTCAATTAAGAAAAGACAGACTTACAGAAATTGCATTACCAGTTTAAATCTGCCAGTATTCCATTAATTTTTTTCAGTTACGAGAGAAAATGGGAGGGAAGATGGTAAAGATGAGGCACAGACAGAAGTGCCTACTTCTGATATCAACAATTATTCACATATTTCACTCCTTTTTACCTTGGATGCTATAAAAATTATTTGAAGTTTTTTAAAGGCACTCTATTATCTATCACAATCAGGAAAAGGCTTTTGTTAAAATTACTGATATCTGTATATTCTCTTGGGGAATGTGGCTGTTGCAAGTGTATTTGTTGGATGGAAGGTTAAAGCAATTTGTGTTCAAAATAGAAACACATATACAGAAAAAAAACCCCCAAAAGATATGCTACAGGCAGGGAACTTTATACAATTATCTCTTTCCTGTCACATTAGCTAAAATTTATCTGCAGTTACTAAAAAACTAAGTCAGTGTAATTAAGTTTTTAGCTATCAGGTTTTTATTTACATCTGTTTCAATTTCTAGTCTACCTGACAACATCTACCTGGCACTTGAGAACTCTGTCCCTTTCTATCACCAGCTTTGCTTGTCAAATCAATCCTAATTCTCTCTTCAAAAGTTCTTTATCATCAGGAACTTACTAGATAATTTCTCTGAGTGGGCAACGAGAAGGAATTTCATTTCCTTTCCTTTCTCTGAACTGAACTGCTACCTATGCAAAGCTAACAAAACCAAATTGTCTTTTGCTATTACTACATACGCATACACTAGTTGTAAGTTAATCATTTCTACATGTTTTTCAAGGTCTCTCACATTGAAATTTATTTTAAATAAACTTACCCTGTTCTAGATTGCCTTAAACTTCAAAGGTGCAACAAAACCCCAAAAGAATGAGAGCATATTTAGAGAAAAATTAGAGAAATTATTCACTCCAAAGAAATCCCAACCCACATATGTTTAACAAACTCTTCACCTTCCCTATACTGAACAACTTGTGTGCCATTAAATTGATTTATCGTGGAAAACAGATGAACACAGATAACATACATTTGACTTTGAGGATGCAAGGTCGCTCTGTAGTTTAGATTCCATTAACTAATCTTAACATACAAGTGATTAATTTGCACACAAGTGTAACAGAACAGATGCAGCTAAATTGATTGACTGTGATATTTCATAATAATTTCTGTCTCCATGTTGGTCTAAGCACCATTCTCAAAAGTGATAGGCTCAGTGTAAAAATTACTGGGTGGTGTGTGTTATTCAGTAGCAAAACGTGATCAATAACATTTCTTTCTGGCTTAAGAATAAGCAGATCAGCAAATAACAAAATATTGAAGGTAAAAATTGTAAACACAAAAACCTGGTTTTTGTGCATTTATATTGTGTGTGTGCTGGAATGAAGTCCTTAGTCAAAATCCTCTGCTATTGTAAATTAACTAACTTCAATGTAGAAATAAAACCACCAGGACTGATTTAACAACAGCAGATACAAAGGCATTCTGGACAGACAGATGTTTCCTTAATTGTAGCAGTACTTTGCACGGCCATTCTGGCCATTTGACGCTTGAGGGTAATTAAATTCAAAAATAGCATACCTTCCGAAGAGGTTTGAGCTTGGTTTCCATTATAAAGTCGTACTTGCAGAGTTCACAACAGCGCGTGTCTGAGCTCTTAATCCACTGGTGCAGGCAGGCCTGGTGAACAAAGCGCAGGGTCCCTGTGCAGCGACATGGTGTGATGAGGGGACTTTCATCATCGCCCTCACAGTGACAGATCCTGACAGGAAGGACAGCAAGAGCTAGTGAGGGAACTTGCCAGGCAGCATGGCAAAGGCTCTGGTTTATTTACACTGGTTTTTCATTTTTTTTTTCATTTGACATTCATAAGGCACAAGTTCTATGAGCTTTCAGATTGAGGCCCAGGAACATATGCCTTGTTCCCATCTGCCAGTTAGTAATTTCTCTTCACTTAGCTATTTTTTTTTTAATTTGCTATGTGGTCTGAAAATGAATCAAAAGAAATAATACTGATTCTCCCTTTTATTCATAGCAAAACGTTTGAGCCAAATACCAGTGCTCTCTTTTAGAGCAGAATAGCCCTTGGTCTGTAAGTAATGCCAATAAATACACAAAGTTAGCAGAATCTAAACCAAAAATATCCAATATGATAAGTACAAAAAGTTCCTGGGATACCTCTTTGGAGTTACAGAGTTAAAAGGATAAGAGAACAGTTTTAAGTCAGTCCTTTGGAGTAATGTATATGGCACTGAATACACACAAGAGCACACACTCTTTAGGAGGCAAGTGTTAAAATGTCATAGTCCTTCCTCTTTTTCATTCTTCCCTGTCCCTTTGAAGCAGATAGCTGTGTTATCTGGGAAAACAAAAGCTACAGCTGTAAGCAGACCCCATCGTAAGGGTTGGTCCCAGAACTGTTGATAAATTGTAATGGGATACAGAGCTTTTCATGTTGTAGTTTTGCACAAAATGATCAGTGTCCAAACATCACAGTCTGATTATTTTCTTCTGTCACACATGTCCAAATGTCTTGGTGATTTTCCCCACTTCTACAGACTCCTGATCATATAAAGAAAACGTTCATCCAGTAAAACCAATACCAGCTTTATTGGCAAGTTTCATTGTTAGGGCAGAGAAAGCTCTACAGTGAGCAGAAGGCTTAGCCAAACACCTGAAGTGAAGCAGGTTCACCTCAACGAAGAGTAACTTTCTCCCATCCCCACCTCAGAAACACACAGCAAAGCACTCAAACCCTGTTGATTCCTAAGAGTCAAATTGGCATGTAAGGGGAAAAAAAAAAGCTGAAGCATGAGAAATGCTATTTCAAAATAGAGAAGTAGCAACAATAGCTCAAATCCTGGTGTCACGCAAACAAAACTTATTGCTTAGAAACTTGGTATGTAGGACAGGCACCATGAGATGCACACGTGCACAGGACACTGAACATGTCTGAGGAATAACTCACCCTTTATGCAGAAAACTGTGGCCACCCTACTACTGCAGTAGGAACAAGGCTGGGGAGGGCCCTGCAGTGAGGTTCTCTTCCTACCAGCCATTTTCAGGAAGAATGTTGACCTTTTCCATAGCAGAAGAGTACCTGGTGTATGTCAGGAAGTGGCTTGGCAAAGACACGTGGTGGAAGACTGGCTACAGCACAGCACTGAGGCTGCCAAGTCTACAAGGGGAGGAGACTTCAATGTCTAAGTGAAAGATCTATGGATCAAACCCAGCAGCTTCACTGTTCTTCCATGATGTAGTCTACAACCATGAGAAAATGACTGTACAACAATGGAAAAGCAAAACAAAGCTGCTTTGCTAGAAATATAATGAGTAAACAAACAACACACACACACCCCCAAACCAAAACCAAACCAAACCTACCACAACAACAAAAAAATCACAAAGCCCAGCCAAAAAAATACAGCTCTGGGTATGTGGTACACAAAAGCCAGATTTTCAGTGTCTACAGTGGTGCCTATACACTAATAAGCATCTTATACCCCATGGGAGTAGAGGGGGAAAGAAAATGCCCACAACTTCTATCTTTCACATTCATTTCTTTGTGAAGACACATTTTACAAGACCTCAATTTACAGTCTTTTCTTTACTCACCCAGCCAAGCTAGGTGCGTCAGCAGCTTAATTCTTATATGGAAATTGTCTGTGTGCTGACTTCTCATTGAGCCTGTAGCTTAAGCAAAACTAAATTTTCAAAATACCAAATAGCTATTTTGCTAACAAATGCATTCCCAGCTGAGAGATACATAAAAAACCATCAATTTCTTTTTAAATTAAAGCATTTCCCAAAGGAAAACTAGTATTCTTTGTTCATTTAAATTCAAGCTATACATAATTTATTTTACAGGCTTCACATTTAAACTATTTAGAAATTAGACGACTAAGCTATGTACCCAAGAGCCTTTTTTCCACTACTGCCAGAACTGTTTAAAATTATTTTAAGAGCTAAAATACAAGCCTAAAACTCCACTGGGATCTTCAAATAAAGTGACACTGCAAATTTGAAATGAATATAAGTACTGTTTAGTAGAAGTACAGAAAACCACTATATGAATTATACGTTCTATTTGTGATTTCACTGCACAGAAGTTACAAGCTGAACATGTAAATAACAATGTGACATTAAGAATTTACTTTATACAGAACCTCGAATTAAATAATCTAATGGTGTCTTCTAGCTTTATAACCATGAAATATGTGAGTATAAAAACAAACTTCAAATAGAATTAAAGTCCAAAGAAAATAACCAAAGGCATGGTTTTCATTAGCTTGAATGTTCTTTGGTTCAATTTAGCTCTTCATTATTATTTTAGCCAGAAGAAATTAGCTTAAAAGAAATTTGTGGTACCTAAACTCACAATCACAGTCTTTAAAGACATGTGGGTGCCTGACAGCTACTGAAATAGACTGTTGGCTAACTGCTTAAACATCTTTTAAGGGCTTGGGCCAGGTAACTTGTAATATCTTGCTTAGCCATGAGTACTGAATCAGAATTTTGTTCCTCTCTCTGCCCTTTGTTGTATTTATCTATCACGTACATCATAATTATCACAAATTATAGAAAATAGATTGCCAATAGTGGTTTTGAAAAATATGTTGTGGAAACAGAACTGAGGTATGGATACAAACCACAGACTTACATGAACCATATCTAAACCAAGTCGTAGGCAGAGAACTTCCATTCTAGTTTCTTATTTTCACATGATCACAGCTGTTCAAAATTTTGACAATCAGATTGTTCAATCAGATCAACTACTTACAGGGATGAACTTAACAGGAGAGTAAAATTTGCTTACATACATTAGAAATGAGTTGAATGAACCCCTCCACACACACTATAAAGAAAAGGAAAAAAATATACTTGGCTAAATCTATACTGATTTATTTACAAGTTGTAGTACAGCAATGATCATGGTTAATAGGTGCAATTTCAGATGCTCAGACACACCTACAGAATTTACATAATCAGCTTTTCTCAAATTTCTAGTCCTTTAGTAGATAAATGGTCTTCATTACAGAGCAATACTTTTGACCGTTTGGATGTAGAGGGGTGGGAAGTCAGCTATTAGACCAAATCCTTTTAGTTAGAATCCCTTTACAGTCACAAATTGAGCTTGTTGATGTTTTGTTTTGTTTTTTAAGGTTTGATAGCTTAGTGATTTAAAGATTCCTGCCTAAGAACCGGACCTTGCTTGACTAGGGGAAAAGATGTGTACACGGCTGCAAAGGAGCTTTTGCTCTATAAATCATCTCTACACCAGATAACACAGCATATACAAGCTATTAGATGAACTTTAGATTAAGATATAGAAATTATTAGTGTGTGTGTATAATATACACCTACAGACATATACCTACACAATGAGATCACAGAATCTTTATTTTTCTTTAAAGAAAGCTCACTGTGAAATTTTATGAAAAAATATATTAACAGTGCAGTCATTCTTCTGCTTAAGCTTTTGCTTTATATGCCAGTATTTTAATTATCCAGAACATACTTCTCTAGCACAGAATTGTTTCTACAACCTTCAGCACATAGATATGCCAACACTGTGGATATATCAGACAAAAATTAAAAACAAAATAATTTTTAAAGGATGTTCTTAAAGATCAGCTTCATTTATAATGCACTAAATTAGCAAATAAGAAAAATATTTTGAGGCAAAAAAATAAAAAATGCTAAATTGAAAACAAAATTAGTCTTTGTGAAAGATTTTGTGTATTTAATATAAAATTGTCAGAGATTTCTTGTATGTTCACTATACAAAAAACAATTCTCAAATAGAAACAGAATAGTTTAATTTAGAAAATTTGTAGACAATGTTGTATGTAAAAATGAAAAGTTAAAGAAGTTTACTGAGAATATTTTCCAGTATTTCTTTTTGTTCAAAATATTAATTAAATTTAAGGCACATTGAAATGATGCTGAAAAACTCACTGATAATGCAATGCTTGATAGAGAAATTGCATGTGACATACTAAACTTTGTACCATATGCAAATTGAGTAAATAAAGTTGCCAGTAGTTTTAGGTATACTGCCTCCTTCATTGAAGACCATGTTGACACCATACATATATAAATGCAAGAAATTTCTTATCAGATTCAAATAATGAGATGCTACTAAACTAAACACCCAGAAGTGCAGTATCTTTTGGACGCGTATTGTCACGCTATCTTTAATTCCGCAACTATGATTTGTTTTCCCGTGTTACCCCTGGTCTTGTTCATTCCAAAAGTTAGAAAGCAGGAAGGAAAGGATGTAACAAGGTGGCTACAGCTTGTAGACACTCATGTGCTAACTGGATTTAAGCTGATTTTCAGAAAAACAGCAAGAGCTATCCTGGATGACTGTTCTTCACTTCTCAACAAATTATTATTTTTTATTTCCCATGTAGACAAACATTTCTAGCATAATCTCAATTTAAAAGGTCAGCTAAAATCAGTATGAAGCAAGAGTTCTCATGGAAAATTTGTCAGGTTTTTCTGACAGTGGTTTATTTTGGCAAAGTCATAGCAACCAAAATTACAATCCAGATGGTTAGTCTCCACCTGAACTGCTTATTGCCAGAGATACAGATAGATTCCAACCAGCTTGTAGCTTTTCCTTCACATGCAAGATAACGATTTTACTCTCCTTAAAGAGAGGAGCTGCTAATCTCTCAACTCTCATTGGAAAAACAGCAGTTATCCTAACCTGTCTTTCACTAATCCACTTTACTCTTCAGTAATTAAGAAAATAGGCCAATTTTTATGCCACTGCAGTGAAGTATAAAATGCATTTATTCTGCAGGAGTCTTGGGTGCATTGTGAAACTTAGCGCTCTCAGCTGGCAAGCACTCCTCTATAACAGTACCTGTACAGCTGATTTCCATAGATGGCTATCATCAAACGAAGGTGATTAAGGCTAAGAATGAATTAGCCAGTCCCTGTTTGTGCTTTGAGCTATGTAAGAGCCTTGCCATTAGAAGCAGTGCTGGTGGAAAAGAGTTTGCAATAATTCTGCACCTCCAGAACTCTTTCAGTGGATCCTGTATTTGAGACCAACACTGCATCTCAGTACTTAACAACATTTTCAAGGATTCTTCACCATTAAATATAAAGGGTTTAGCTATGGTAATGTAGTGCGGATAACTTTTACAGGCTTCCCTAAAAATATATAAGGTCAAATTTTACCCTCATTAACAAATGTACAACATAGGGAAATGCCTCTGAGGCTTTAAAAAATAGAAATGTATATGGAGGCATGGGCATACTGACAATGATGTATAAGGCCTATTAATTGCATAATCATGTAAAAACTGTGGTGTTCTCTAATATTCCAGGGTGCTATACAGCTGTCTATGCTAATAAACATTGTGGTTAAAGTGTAGCAAATCTGTTGAAAAAAAACAGCTGGTGCTAAAACCCTGGTATCTACATCATGGTCATCTTGATGGGAGTTATTTGGACTTGATACTGATTTGAGGCTGGATCAGGATTACACCTTTCAGTTTATTTTCACTCAAAAGGAATATAGTCAGAGAACCATGAGATCAACCCTCAGTATGGTCTAGATCACGGTAAAAGTAAAGGTGATCAGGTGTGCTTTGAAAATAGGCTCTGAATTAAAGCACTAATGGAAGCCCCTTCATTGACAAAATTAAGAGGAGCTACTGCCTTGGTACTATGACATGTTTCCTGCCCCTGTGATGCTATTTCTATGCACTGTGAACCACAGCATAATAATAAACTAATGCAGATGACCAATCCCCATACTGTCTTTTTCCCGTAGATGAAAGTATACCAGCAGAGTAGAAATGCTTTGAACCTTTAATAAATCCCCCTAGTAAAAGCGAGAAATATCTCCTCTCTATACATATACCCAAGGAACATAATACCTAATCCAAAAATATTATTTTTTGTGAGAAACGACTGAAAAGGAGTTAAAAACTTGACCTTTCCTGGAAAGAATACCTATATACAAATATATTTGCATTGAATATCTATGCAAAGATAAATTCTTACCCTATTTAGCAGGTACATCTCATTGCTATATCTCACTGTTATTAAAGGGAGCTTAGTCAGGGAGAAGCAGCACAGTTGGAAGATGTTGGACCAACTGAATCTATGGCTTTGATTTTTGACAGAGGATTTTTAGCTGACAGCAAGAAATACCATGAGCTCCAAGGTTATCTTAACTGGACCAAAATTAAACCAAACAACTTTATTAACATCTCAGAGCAAATAATTAACTCATTCATAAGCAGAAACCAAAAAAAATATAACAAGCTCTGCTCCTGCATAATTTATCACTTAGGCAAAAAAAAAAGTTAAATTAACTAAATATTTTCACCTTGCAATAGGCTACAGAATGCAATCCCTTGCTTTTAATTATGTTTCCCTTGCTTTTATTTTGGAGGATTTTTTTTTTAAATCATGTTTCCATTCTTTCCAATGCTAAATCATCAAGTAATATAAATGACAAATTGGTCTACCTCTCCATTTACACACAGTGTGAATGACGCACATTAATTCTCCATACTGAATGTAATCAATTTGTGTACCTCTTCCCTGTCATTCCTGCCCTTCCATTATGTTATGCAGTCAGTTACCTTTATCTGACTAGAGAAAAAAAAATTCTCAAAATGTTTCACCACATCAGTGGAATTTCATAATGGACTTGGTAAAGCTTTCTCTTGATTTCTGTAAATGTGATCAGAATTTGTAATAGACCCAAGAGCAAACACCATTAGCAAAACCACACTAGATCTTTTATTTTGTCAACATTTCTTGTCCATCTATTAATCTTCCATTAGAGGTGATAAACAGGATAACTAACCATCCAAAGAGTTACAAGTAATTCCTGCCTCAGATGCACTGTCAGTGCAACTCAAGACACGTGTCAGACAAGATTTATTGCACTGAACAAAGTTCAAAGAACTAGGGACTGCATCTTAAAAAAGGATTTAGATTTTCTCCCACCTGCCTATTGACACTCAAAGCTATAAGTAAATTCCCTACATAACATTTGCAAGGTTTAAGTATTTAGTAACAGGACCCTTAAAAGCAAGGGTCTCCTCTCACCCAAACTTTATAGCAGAAAGTGGCACCATTCCACATATTTGTATTAAAAATACAAATAGGTTTTGAGAAAAAGCAGCAGAAACCAGGACTCAGTTCTCCCCCAGTTAAGTGACCCTAACCACAATAATGATATGCTTGTCTTATTTCAGCTCTCCTTGCATCCTTCTGAATCATGGAGAGCTTCCAAAAGAGACTGCATAACCAGATGGCTAAAGAGGTGACAGATGGGGCATTGAACCATCAGGCAGAGAATAGAATTAACCAGGATTTCATACTGCTTCAGAGACTGATGAACTGCTAGACCGTCATACAGAGGAGGAGATTCCTCAAAAAGCAGGAGATTCCTATCAGAAAGTCACCTTGAAGAAAGCAGCAGACACAATTCTTTAAAAGGAAGTGATGAGGAGCCAACGTGCAGGACAAAATTCAGAGAGAAACAGATTAAAAGCCCCCTTCAGCCAAACACTACAATCTGGCAGCTCAGCATCATCTAGTTTTTGGTGACTTCGGAGGGCTCTGGGTGGTATTTCAAGTCTATGTATTCTGCACTACTGTTTAAATTACTCACTGGATCCAACTTCAAAATTAGGTGTCAAAACAACTCAGCATGGTCAGAACTAAATTATAAAGTTGTGCCTAATCCCAGAAGTGGAAACTTCTCCTTCTAATGGACTCCAGAAGAAAGGAACAGATTCAAGGAAAAGAGTATAATGATCATCGGTGTCATGTCATTGTTTCTTTTTGGATATAAACAGTGCCACCAGAAGGCGAAATGTCCCACTTGAAGTCACCAAGAGGCCGGTGTTAGACTAGTGGAAGTACGTATTGCACCATGGTACTATACTTTATCTGCATGACTATTGTTCTTATGCAAGAACAGGGTGTGTCCTGTCATATTCCTGCTCATGCAGGAAATGCATATTGAGGAAATTCTTCATAGCCTTACGTGTGTATACAAATGTGTTTCACTGCCAGTAATTCATGAGGAAGTAAAGGAAACAAAAGCCTACCCAAACACTTAACAAAATAACTGGCACCAGGAGATGTTCAAGATCCCTGTTCCTCTGCGATTTCCACACAATCCCATCTAGGTGAGAGCCATTCCTCTCATCAAGTTTTGTCACACCAACTAGAAGACATGAAAGCCTAGGATTAAAAGCTTGAAAAAACATCTCAAGAAAAAAAATTTTCCACATCACAACCAGCTATATTAATTTCAGCTTTAGAATAGACATCACAAAATTCCCTTTTTCTATTTCTTATGCAGAAAAATGGTTACTATATATATGCACATCTGCATTGAAATGTCAGGCTTTTTTTTTTGTATCAGAAGCAAGATTGTGAGTCAGAAGAAAACAATGCCACAGATCACAAGTCAATTAAGTGTCGGGACCTACTTTAAAGACCAGAAACTACAGTCTATACTGAATCTGTAGTATAAACATGTCTTCTATTTTCTTCAGCTGTCTGAAAATTGATTAAGACAATTTACCAGCTATGAAAAATTAGCATGCTTTAATTTTGCAATGTTTTTCCTAGATGTATTATCATCAGTACAACACACCAGGTAATGACAACAAAAAATACATCATTATCCCTGTCATAAAGATAAGTTCAATTATGTCTGACAAATTTTCACAACAGGCCAAGTTATCTACTGTGTTGAGTTTAACTGCAGTTGTTCACAGTTCATTTCTGCTGATGGTGAGCCCAGGAACACATACCGATCAAAAGTTTTCAACCTATTTCTACGGAACAAGAGCCTAGATAAAAGTATGCATGCACATCCAAAAGAAAGTCCATCCAAAAAAGCAAAAAGTGCCCAAATACCTATAAAATAATTGAATGGGTTGAGAAGACAGACAATAAACTGCAGTCCACTTTCCATCTGAAAGCAAAGTCTAAGTCTGGGGGCTTAGGCAACAGTTAGGATTAATCTACATGAGAGAATTACAAAACTTTACTTTCTCTTCTCTGTTTTTTTGGGTTTTTTTAACAAGATATAGTTAGGCCTGTATAAAGATTCATACTGAAATAATTTATTTCAGTTTTTGGGTAGCTCATATTCAGTTAATAATGATTAAATGGCCCTATTACATAGGACCTATTATATATATGTGCCTACTAAACTGAATCTTCAATACAGGTGGTTCAGAAATGTAAGACAACTCTTAAGATTAGTTAAAGAATTGTCTGTGCACATATCTGCATCACGCTGTGCAGACATACTTCAAACATTTCAAAAATATATAATGTATTTACCACTGTTGCTGTTTCTTTGCATTTCTGTAAGGGGAAGAGGTCCCAAGCCAGGGGTATGCTCCTGTTGAACAGCTGATGTGCAAACACAGATGGACTTTTACTTTACTCTGAAAAATCTTAATCTATCATGACAGATCAATGGTCAGACAACAGAAATGTCCATTCGTACTTGGTAAGTGTAATGAGTAGTGGATAGCACCAGCTGTATTAGGAATGGCTTAGATCTCCTGCTATGAAAAAAGGACAATGCCTGCAAGTTATCTTTTTCTTTTTAAAACTAGGATCTTTGTAGTGCATTACTAGGTTGAAGTATACTGCATGATGTGGCACTGTGAACTTCCTCGTTCTGACTGTGTTTACATTTCCATGCAAATATCTTCCCAGCAAAGAAAAGTGAGAAGTTTTGGGTTACTGTATAAAGAAACTAAGCCTGATCCTCATTTACACTTTGTAGAGGAGAGCCAATGCTGCCTCACAAGTCTGGGGAGAACAGATAAATAAATTAAAAAAAAATACTTGTTTCAGTTCTGTTAAACTTACTGGATGGTGCATTTTCATTTACCACTAAATTAAGTAATGCAAGGCCACCCAGCTGTCTACTCCAAATTCAGACACTAGCTCAGCAATGGCCAGCTGACTCTCATTTCCAGGGAAAAATGCTCACCACCTGATTATGTGCTTTAGCCAAAGGGTATCAGACTGTCATAAGCCTGAACTTCTGAACTAGACAGAACTGTTGGTGTTGAATTTTCTTTCCCAAAGCTTATTTTAATGCTTATTCTGCCCAATCACACTTTGCATCATTCCAGTCCTTGAGATGGGTACCAAACTAACAGCCCCTATACTTTCATAGTGTAGAGGTGTTGAGCAGTTCACAGCCCCATACAACTTATGCCCAACTGGAGAGGGTGCTTTGCAAGCACCATCCATCAGATTGCTATGGTAATAGTACCTCTAGAGCACACTGACTCAAGACCATAGATTATTTCATGTATATTGATGAAAAATGACAAAGACAGACCAAAGATGGATTTGAACTGATCACCTAGGAATGAAAAACTCTGTATCCCATTGCACTGAGCTGTCTGGCACTCTGCTTCCTTCTCTGCCTTTGGCTAGAGATTTAAAACACAGTAATATTCTGCCAGAGGACACAATGTGTCTGTCTTCATGAAGAAAAATGAAGAAAATTAAAACATTTAGTTCCCTTATAGGATTACTGTTTTTAAATCAGGGAAGCATGTCTTCAGATTGAGATATGCTACCTTCTCTGTAGCAAAAGCTTTTGTGCTATTTCTTACGGCCTGCCTAGCAGTTTATTACTGAGAAACAGTGACAGAAAGCAGACAAGAGAAGGCATTCAGCCCATGGCTGTGAGAAATTCCTTTTAAGAATACTAAATCTTTCTTATTAGGGACTAACCTGCATACTTCTAAATCATCAGACCAGTCATCATACAACACTGGAGGCTTCTGAACAGCTTCAGTCACATTGGGCCCTGCCCCAGCAGGTGTTCTGTTATCTGGGACTGCTAGAGCATCACTGCCAGAGCCTGCCTCTGCAAAGCGGTCCTTTGTATCTTTATTGTGTCTAAGGAAAGATGCAGGCTGTTGATCTCTGTAGTAGCTTTTCCCTTTGCTTTTCCCACATTTTCTTGAGGAAATCCGTGCTTCCTGAGATGATGCTGAAGACTGCGATTCCTTAAGCCTTGGAACCCTTCTCCGGTGGTGAAAAGTAGGATTCTCAGGGTCAGATACCTCTTGCTTCTTTTTCCCCATTGTCCCCAAAGTGACAAGTTCAACAGCATTATTGTTGGAAGGCCCATCCTGGTTACTGAATGATCTACTGCTCTTTTTTCCCCTCCTGGGCATTCTGGCCTTTTCTCTCGCTCTCCTCCTAGCTCGAGCCCACTGACTCTCATCCGAAGACGATGATGAATCAGATGCATTCCGTCTGGATCTGGCAGGCTCAGGATGCAATTTACAGTCTTTCCCCTTTCCTTGCTTATCTGTATGCTCACCATTGTCTCCAGTCTCTCTTTTCCGCCTAAACCTTCGTTTTACTTGTTTCTTACCAGACTCCCTATTAGAAGGGGTCAGCACCATGACAGGGGTTGCATGTTCAAGCTCATCTTCTGACAAATCATGCAAAGTAGTAGATCTGGTCAAAGCAGTATGCAGAGGGAATGGATGGAAGTGTTAAGGGTGGGTGGAAAGAGAGAAATCACAAAAAAAGGATGAAAATGAGAACATGAATTTTAGTAGAAAAACATGAGACTGAAAAGCAAAACCAGAACCAAAACAAAGAGAGACCAAAAGAAAACTAAATTCTATGTAACTTATGAATAGTGTTAAGCAGAAGCAAAGCTATGTATTATTTAATAAAGACAAGAACTAACAAATGTCAGCCAGATTAGAATATATTTTTCTCAGCACATACCTACAAATGTCCTGAGTGGAAGGGCAGACAGACAACCGTGACTGACTCCTGGGAGCTGTTCCTGTTGTAGGACTGCTTGCCTGTTGAAATAAATTTGATAATTTGGAATCTTTGTCTATGAAATACATTGCAGATATTTTACTGCTTTGCCACATGATTACAAAATTAAAGTAACTGATGCTGCTGTTCATAGCGCGCTGCTGAACACATGCAAGCTCACAAAATACAGGAAGCCTGACCAAAAGCAAAACCTATTTGTGGAACTAAATATGACTGAAATGTTTCAGCTCTCATTTGCTTATGACTACTTTTTGTCGCTGTTTGAGGAAGCAGCTTTCAACATTTGAATTTTCATTTTGCTTGATCTGCTGTAAATGTCTGATGGGAAAGGGTGTTGTTTTTATTTCATGCAATCAAACAACCATGATGATTCCTTTCAAAATGGAGTGAAGTGCTACACTGAGTGATGAAGAGCACAAAGCTAACCTATGTTGAGTAGACTGAGGGAACAGCGAGAAAATTAAAGTAAGTTTTAAAAGGTTTTCAAGGCAATCATATCTTCTAGAAGAGCTCAAATATGTTAAACTGATGAACCTGAGAAGACCAAAGTACAGGCTGCATCTCTACAAGAGCTGATCATATTCTCAAACAGCAGGAAAGATATAAAACACGTTTAGTACATGACATTTTGCTCATAAGGTTGTTACTACAAATTGCAGGCTCAGTTGCTCAATACTTCCACTGAAAACATATTTTGATGGTGTTAACAGCAAACAATTTCAATCTGCCTTACGTTCTACTGGCAGCATAGCTGTACAGAACACCAATTTAAATCTGAGACTTTGTGATTCTTCAGGATCCCTCATGAGGTACAGAATTGTGGGGAGAGGGTTCAATATAAATAATTCTTAATGCTATGACCTTCCTTCAACTGATAAGAACATTAGCTTTTAGTACATAACCCTATCCCAGTGTAAGCACCACTACCAAATGGAGACAAAATACTATAAGCCTGGGAGTTCCACAAGATCACGCACCAGGTGCAGGGAAGAATGATTATTAAGCAAGAGTACAAATAAAACAATGATGTAAAGGCTGTCTTCCCAAGCTTTTGTACTAGCAAGTCAAATTCAGTCACATGTAGAGCCCATAATTAAAATTATTTCTAGCTCACCTTTCACAGACATTTTTGTGGTGTCAGTTTGAAAATTAATAGTATGAGCAAAAATAAATAAATATAGTAAGTAGCTGCTGACATTTCACTTTGATCCAAGGTTCTAAATATCTATCATATTCCATGCATAGAGATATTGGAAACGTCGGTCAAGATGTATATGCATTCTTGTTTTTAATGGAATGCAAGCTGAGACTTAAGAACGGTGCTTTTGCATGAAAATAATCTTCTAGCTTTTGGAATTCAAGTAATCTTTTTTACCTCTTGATGTGTCAACATCACAACACAAAAACCATCAGTAATTCTTTATTACTAGTTCCAAGAAATAAAACTCAGAGGTATGAAAACTAACCCAACATAAGAAATTAAGTTGATAAAGCAGTTGGGCACAATCCTTATGTTCCTATGATTTCTTCAACACCTGGGACCACAAGGCAGAGAAGAAACATTAGGGTGTCTGTAGTCTGATGCTGGAAGAAAGGACAAGTATCCATGAGAGAAATTGTTTGGATTTCATATCTCTTTTTCTAGAAAGGAATATTTCAATTACATGTACTGTAAAGGAATATGAATTGTTTTTACATAAACGTTAGAAACAGATGGTGTGGGTGTGGTTGGGTATACAGTCTTTTCACCTCAACCTCTGTGATTCGTTTTAAGTGATTAAGCATACCTTAAGCTACTTAATGAGGACAGATGTAGATATCAGGACCAGAGCCACACTACTGAGCTACATGCTGCTGAAAAACATCCCTCCAGGCTAAATCCCAGGCAAAGGACTGCTGAAGAAATCCAGCCCAAGGGTCGAGTGTGGACTTCTGAATTCATCCCTAGCTCCCATCGCCCTGTGACTAGGTTCCATTTATTCTTTCCCCTCACAGCAGCAGGACTGTTACCATTGCTTCTTTCAGGATCTGTGTATTAAAGGGGTTTGGCTTGACCTTAAACAGTGGTCATGCCTTAAATGCAGGATTTGTATCACCTTGCCACAATCATTATCCTTTGAAGGGGTAAGGAGAATGGCTAAGCTGGCCCAGTCTGTACAGGAGGTCTGCACAAATTCAAGAAACTTTCAGCAACTATTAAAGCAGGAAGTCAGCTAGACAGTTCTTAAGAGGGCTGGAATCAATCCAAAAATTAAAACAAGTTCCTCGAAAAGCTTTTCCACTAATTATTTGGGACTGGAGACAGATGGAAATCTAATTATTTTAAGATAAAAATTACATTACCAGTTTGGTTGCTTAAATCTTACATTTCACTCTCAGCTATTAAGATGTCTGGACTGTTTCAGCCCTGCTCAGTCAAATTTACTTTCTAGTTCCCCTGCACAGGCATAATGATGTTATGTTTAGTTGCACATAACTCAGAGGAAGCTTTATTTCCTTCTAAAATAATATACATCAATTTTTTTAAAAAAAAAAGAACAATTTTTGCTTGTTTGTCTAATCTCTATTGGAGCAAACCTGACATCTGGACAGGCAGAAAGCCTATGCACCACATAATTCTTAAAAAAAAAAACAAGAAAACTCCAACATGCCGAGCTGTGCACAAGATAATTCAGATTATCTGTGAGCAAGTTTCATTCAATAGGTTTGTACGACTCTTAATTGCAAATTTTGATTTTCATCTGCTTTAAAATAGCTTTGAATGGTAAAATGAACTGATGGGGTGATTTCTAAAACCAAGTTAATATTTCTGATATTCATCACCTGATGTTTGCTTAGGGACTGTGGAGGTATTGGAGGACCTTTTTTTTGTAAATAATTACAGTCTTATCTCTGTAAAATAAACAGGACTGGAAGGACCTGTTAATGTCAGGTCCCTCCCTGCTACCATATGAATATAATCATTCACAGCTAGTCAAGCTGTTTCTAAAGACTTGTAAATTCCAACTCAGCTGGAAGCCTATTCCAGACCCCTTTGCTTTTTCACCCTACCTGCGTTCTGACAGTATAAACTGCATGTGTTCTCTGTTGCCAGTGCTGCCTCTGGGCTTACCTCATTTTAGCAATTTTAGCAATCCTTTTTAGCCATCTACTCTACAAGCTATACATCCCAAACTCCTTTATGGTTGGTTTTTTTTTGTTTGCTTTTTTGGGTTTTTTTTTTTTTTTTTTTTTTAACGTATTTTCTCTTAAATCCAGCCTCACAGTTAGGATACCTACAGTAGCATTGTCAGTTGGTCTATTTACAGGGCACAGCATACAGCCGTATGGAAGTTCCAGGCTGGATCCTAGAAGGGATATAGTTGTATCAATATGGCATTTTGCTTTTTCTGAGCAGCTTAGCAGCTGATGAACCCAACCAAGCACTGCTCTGCACAAGTTCCACGTTCATTAGTTGGTGCTGCCTCAGAGTCTCTGCAATACTGTCCTGCCCCAAAACACAACACTGAACAAGTCCACCACCCCTGCTCATAATATAAGCTTTCTTTTATTTGTAATAGTTTGTACTGCTAGTTTTAGCAACAGAACACTGATATCCTTTTAGTGGCATATCTGACAAACCAAAACTTGATCCTTTGAATATATTCTGCTCATACCATATCAGTCCAGCTCTTATGGGATTGTCTATACAACAGGCTTTGGAAACAGTCTCAGGCACACAGATCTTATTGCCATAATTGCTATCCCATTGCTATATTGCTGTTTAGCACACCGAATATTTTAAGATACTGTATTTGGTGAATAGAAGAATCAGATTGATGCTGGCGACTCCAATTCCACTTGGCAGGTAGAATAATGATTTATTTTTTTTTTAAGAATAATATTCCTAGAACAGATGTCTACTTCAGACAGCTGTATTGTACAGTTCATTGGAATGGGAAAACTAAACAAGCACTGTACTAATTTTATCATAGCAAATTATATCAGTAGCATAATTAAATGTGGTAATTCAAAATAAAGTTGTCTGACAATTCATTTATAAGCAAGTCAGCTCATTTCTCTATGCCATCAACACAAGGAAGATGCTTGAGGGATAATGCCAACTCCAACTGATTGAATCTGGCATGGCATTTCAAAAACTTTGTTAGTAGAGAGAGATTCCCCAGTCACCGCTTTCTGCTGTCTTGGTCAGTTCGGATGTACTTTCTCGTCAAGGATATGTAATTCAATTCATGACAGAGCACTTATACATAATTATTTTTGATACTTACAACAGGATTTGGTAGTATGCTTTTCAAACAGAGTACTGTAAACACAGAGTTTTCGGGACAATTGAGACAATAAACACTTATCTGACACAAGGGGATTTTAGTATGACACATATATGTCTGCTAACAGACTGCAGAAAAGACAGAAATAGCGGACAGAATGAAGTTCAACTGATGAAAACAGTAGGAATTTCAAATCAAGATTGTCTTTACTTTGGTGTTCAGGGTCTGATAGAATTTTCCAGATAGTAACAAATAATGACCATTGGTCCTTACTGACCATTTATTGCTTAACACTGCATGTTGAAACTAGTCCAAGAACATGAATAAAGTTGTGTTCCTCTTCGGAAGAAAGAAGGGCTCTCTACTTTGACCTAAGAGAAAAGCTGAGTAAAACCACGTTCCACAAGTAGAACTCCATTCATATTTGAATGGGGTTGAGTTTTAAAATAACAAACCAGATGTAAGAGACAGCTGCTATAAAAAGGCTTCACAGATACCACCAGAAAGGCTAAAGAATCCTCTAATACCTCTGTTCTGAATAAGGAAGGCATTTCCAAAAGCTGCTCAGCTTGCAATACTGCCTAAGTACAAAGTCACAGAAAATTGAGGGAAGGCAGGGCAGACAGGGAATGTGACAAATGCTTTCATTCTATTCTTTTATCCTGCTTTTATTAAGGTTGGACTAGATGATCCTTGAGGTCCCTTCCAGCTTGGTATTCTGATTCTATAATTCTTGTACCATGTATTCTTTAGAAAAGTGATGCATCAAAGAATCCTCCAGAGCCCACCAGCCAATACAGTTGAAAAGCTTAAACTCTATCCTATTAAAATAATGGCACACCAAGGAATGGATAACTTAGAAGTTTATGACAGTTTGCATGGCAATAAGCTCAGCAGAAGATCCAGTCTGTGGATTTTCATGTGAAAAAAATCTGCTTTTCAAACAATGCAACTTTTTATGGAAAAAGTCCTGTCATTATAAACTATTATTTGGATAATTGCTCAGGTCGAATAAGATCAAAAAACATGGTG
The DNA here is from genome assembly GCA_013400055.1 of Nycticryphes semicollaris. Lineage (NCBI taxonomy): Eukaryota > Metazoa > Chordata > Aves > Charadriiformes > Rostratulidae > Nycticryphes > Nycticryphes semicollaris. The sequence goes on from VXBJ01006354.1 coordinate 264,267, forward strand.
GAAATTACCCAAGCCTGGTATGTCTTACAAAGAGTGTCTTGATGGCAACTGAAACTTATCAGTTTAGGAGGAGAGTGTTTCTTAGTTTTGTTGGGGTTTTGTTACTTATTTTTCTTTGTCCTTTATGATGAAGTTCCTGCTTTGGGCACTAAGTTGTTATAGTCTGAACAAGACTTTTACAAGAACCGTTAAATTAATTAGTAACTTGATTTCTGTTACATTTTCTTTCCCAGAATTTTTTTTTGTAAATTATTCCTTGCACATCTCTTCCCTAATCCTTTTCCTTTTCTTTTATTCTTCTTCCACCTGCCTCTGAAGAGAAGGAATAAAGAGAAAAGTAACACAGAAGGAAGTAGAAGAGATATCTTTGCAATTGCAATTCTGCTGAGCAATACCATTCAGCACCTTTGAAAGTCAGTATGAACCCGTTATAAAATGGTTTGAAATCTAAATCACTAACTTACATTTACTTTCCATCAAAATAAAATTGCATGTGGTAAATCTATGCTACTATTTAAAAAGCGAAACAAAAAAAAACTATTACAAACTTGACTTGTAGATTCAATAAGCTTTTAAATTTCTTTTCTCTAGTCTTACTGACCTTTGTTAACCTTTATTTTAAAGGTAGAGAGTCCACTCAAAAATCCACTCATTCTATAGATGTAGCACTGCTAGCTAAACTTCAAATAATCAGACAGATTTTAATTTGCAAAAGTCTCTATACTGCCGCAATTCAGTATTTTTGATTCATTATTCTCTTCAAGGATGCATCTTTCTAGGCATTAACACTTAATAAAAAAGTTTTGCAGCTCGTAGAAAAAAATGTGCAGATGTAAGCAAGTGAAACAAAAGATGTGCTGGTCTTTACACAAAAGGTGCAGAGCCCTGAGACCAGAAGTTTTTGACTGTCTGGAAGCAGCTTTAATGCAAATTTAGCCTGCAAGAAAGGTGAAGCACAAAGTGTGTATCTCCTTTGTTGCTAGATTTCGTAGGATTTTATTTCTAAAGGTAGTCAGTATCAGTACTCAGAGAACATCATTTAGACTTTCTTTTCCCTTTGGAAAAGGCAATATGTTTCTACATATCCCTCTATCAGCAAGACTTACAGCCTAAAATATTTCTATATTTTAAACAGCTTTCAATCATATGACATTCCTGCCATTCTCCCACCAGTCCATATATATGTGAGTGCACACATTCATCCTATATTTCCTTTGGTCTGATGTGGCACATTTAGGTATACTCAGAGTAAGCTGTTGGTAAGAATTGTGATTCATAAAATACACTCTGTATTATTGTATACATACAATTGTATTTTTGTCTGTATTTCCTTTCATTAGAACATGAGTTTAAAACATGTCAAGTGTATTTAAGAATAATTTGAAAATGTATTGTTTTCTACCAATTGTCTCCTGGAACTGAGATGAATTGTGTGCGATTTTATTCAGAAGTTCAAATTTCAGGCAGACTTAGTTAAATTCTGCAGCTATGCCTTTTGTTAAGCTTATTGTAAATAAACAATAAATTGCATGGACAAGCCACAAAGTACTCTCTAGAGAAAGAAATCTAACATTTACATATATAGGGAAAAAATGCAGCAATAGTTATTATGCCATTATATCTAGTTCTAGTTTTTTGCCTGTCTCTTCTTTCTGTTTTGATGAACAAAATACTTCTAACTTGTTTACTTTGTGCCGTTGATTTTTACAGTAACAGAATCATAATGAGACTTAAGAGCCAAGTTAGCCTTCACCTTTGATATTAATGATTCTGTTTATGAGCAAGAAGAATCATTTAGATGACTAACATAGCATTTACACTCATATTTTAATGCTGTTTTTTACAGGATATTATTCATTGTAACAGCGCTTTTGAAGGCTGACACTTTACACTTTAAAAGAGCAAGGACTTGGTTTTTCTTGGTTTATTTTCTTCTTTGGAAGAAGTAAGTTTTCTTTCAGTTGCTCATTGCAGTAATCTAGAAGATACGGTTGGAAAGGATGGAACTATGTTTCCTTGGAAAAAAACACCATGGCAATCTGGAAAAGAATTGTCATTTATGATTAGTGTGAAACTGGCAAAGAATAGTAAGAATAACAAGTGTGGATCAACTTGTAGCAGTGCAGACCCCTGTAGCAAAATACAAGGGGTCGTGAAATTGCTCTTTAGGACTCAGTCATGCAACAGGTATCTTCGAGGTGCTTCAGTCTTCTATCAACGTCCATGACAAGAGAATTTTTCACAATAAGAACAATCAGCCATTGGAATAAGGTCACCAGGGAAGTCGTGGATACCCCAGCACTGGATATTCAACTGGACAGGGTGCTGTGCCATTTTGTCTAGTCTGTGCTTTTATCAAGAAAGGTTGGATCACATGATCCTTGGGGTCTGTGATATTCGATGATGAACATTTAAGTTCCCTTAAGCCTTCTCCACCATAAACCCTATCATTTGTGCTTACAATAATTCAGGCAGAAGACACTATGAACTCATGAAGTTCAACCAAGCCAAGTGCAGGGTTCTGCACATAGGACGTGGTAATCCCAAGCACAAATGCAGGTTGGGTGGAGAATGGCTGGAGAGCAGCCGTGAGGAGAAGGACTTGGGACTGATGGTAGATGAGAAGCTCGACATGAGCTGGCAGTGTGCACTGGCAGCCCAGAAAGCCAACTGCATCCTGGGCTACATCAAAAGAAGCGTGGCCAGCAGGTCGTGGGAGGTGATTCTACCCCTCTAGTCTGTTCTTGTGAGACCCCACCTGGAGTACTGTGTTCAGCTCTGGAGTCCTCAACACAGAAAGGACATGGAACTGTTGGAACAGATCCAGTGGAGGGCTGCTAAGATGACCAGAGGGATGGAGCACCTCTCCTATGAAGACTGGCTGAGGGAGCTGTGCTTGTTCCTCCTGGAGATGAGAAGGCTCCAGGGAGACCTAATAGCAGTCTTCCAGTATCTGAAGGGAGCCTCCAGGAGAGCTGGAGAGGGACTCTGTCAGGATGTGTAGTGACAGGACAAGGGGTAACAGCTCTAAATTGGAAGAGGGGAGATTTAGATTAGATACTAGAAAGAAATTCTTTCCTGTGAGGGTGGTGAGACACTGGAATAGGTTGCCTGGGGAAGCTGTGGATGCTCCATCCCTGGGAATGTTCAAGGTCAGGCTGGATGGGGTTTTGAGCAACCTACTCTAGAGGGAGGTGTCCCTGCCCACAGCAGGGGAGTTGGAACTTGATGATCTTTAAGGTCCCTTCCAACTCTAACCATTCTATGATTCTGTGATTCTATTCATTCTCTGTTGATGTCACTGCCAAAGGCGTGCTGGTATGTTTACCCACTTGAAAAAAAGTGCATAGTGAGTTCTGCTTCAAGTTGCGTAAATCACCCGAACTGTGATACAGGACTCCTCACGCATTCACCTTGTGTGAGACAGCATGAAAAAATTAAAGAATATCAAAACCCACGTGAAAGCACATTCAATTTTAATGGAAGGAATTAAATGGAAATTTATAATTCTAAAGGATAACATATTATATTACATATTACATAAATTGATATTCAGCTTGTGAAATACATTTCAAAATCACAAACTGAGTAGCTCAAATGCATAATCAATAAATAGGCAATGATAAATTTTTAATCTAAAACTTTGGCAGGCACTACTTTGACAAGGTGGTACTTTTTGGTTTTCATTTGGATCTTACTGAGAGCAGCACAACTGGACATAAAAAATCAGTTTGGAAATTGCACAAACATATCATAAAATCAGTTCTTTCTTTCCCTTCTCTGTTGTTTCTCATATTCTAAATTAGACCAATGAATCCTATCACACTGAGTATTCCAAACTGATCACCTCACTTTTTCCTGATGTAACTCAACAGAGCTTTATAAGATGGATGTTTCAGAGACTTGTAAATAAAAAGTGTTCTAACACCTGCTCATGGCTTTTGAGTAGCACTTGAGCTAAAACAAATCAGGCAATTTGCTCCAAGCCGAGTTTTTCTGCACTGAAAAGTAAGCCCAAAGATCCCATCAGAGAATTTTAAATCTTACTGCTGAGAGAGAATCCTTCTCTAAAGAGTTATTGAATTATAATTAACATGCAGAGAGATAATTATAACATGTTAGAAAAATTTCTTCAAGAAAGCATTTTAATATAACTAGGCAGCCTCAGAAAGACATATAAGCATAACCTCTACAGGCTGTAATTCAAACACAAAATTTGTTCCACTGGTTAACCATAACAGAAAGAAATTAATCCACCAGATCCTTCTCAGGCTAGCTTTCCTCTTAGATTATATACATATTTAGGAAGACATAACAGGTTTACTGAAAAAATCTACAGTGCACAGAACTATGCAGCAGCAAATACGTAGTGAACAAGGTCAAGTTTTAGTTTACTCAGGTTTCAAACACACCCAGATAAGATAATTCTAATTCTGAAATACAGAACACTGCACAAGACTTATCTTTTATAAAGAACAATAAGGTTGCCTCTACTACCAGCCCCATGGGAAATGGGTGGGAGAAAAATTCTAAGGGTTAAAAAAAATAAATTAAAACCAGCAAGGTGGGTTCATAACTCACATTCCCAATACTTTCATGTTTTTATTTATATGCATTACAGTAGATAGGTTTTGAAAGCCATAGTTAGTAACTACGGTGCCACTTTGTCACTATGGGATAATATAACACACAGCTCAGTCCAAAATATGATCTATTACTCCCAACACTAGCAGAGCACAAGGCAAGAAGACCTGTTTATTGATTTATTGATTCTACGTAAAGAAAAAATATCTAGGTTATTACCAGAATTGCAGCAGAAATCGGATGCTGCTATGTTTTCCTAATTGTCTCTGCTTGGAAAACCAACTGAAGCAGTTGCTTCAAAGTCCCAGGGCAGATTTATTGATGTATATGCTGGAGCGAATGAATGAATGTCCCAGGTGGATATGCACTGAAGACAGCCACAGCTGACTGTCAGTCAGGAGTACCAGGAAACAGGCAGACAAAACTGGGCAGAGTACGGAAGAGTTATAGTACAAAATGACATGAAATTACTTTCAAAAAGCCTGCATTTAACTCAGTGGCTACCCCACAAGTGGGATATTTAAGGTCACAGTAATAAGTTGGAAAAGAACACAGAGGTGGATCAGCAAATTACTTTGAGCAAATGCTCGCTCACTCTCCTACCCGCCGAGCAAACTGGTGCTGGCACAGCAGGGGAGTGCCAAGGGCAGAAGGGGTAAAGCACAGTGTTTCATGGGGACAGGGAGCAGGGAGAGCTATAGCCCGACTACACTCAGTTTTCACTGTTCATGTATTTTCTCCCACAAATAAAATAGTACTTGATTCAGCCCTGAGTCATGTTAACAGAACGGAAGTGCAGGATTTTGCCTTAATCCTGCCATATTGATGATACTCCATTATACAAATTAAAAAAAAAATTACTTTAGCAGGTAGAGCTAAATTTATAGCTACATGAAAATAATTTGTAAATATTCCAGTTGGCTTTATTTTATAACAGTATACGTATAGAAAGATATTGGCCAGCCACTGTTTTTAGTTAGTAACATGTATTACAATAGATTTTCCAAATAACTTTGGATTGGAATCATATCTAAATATTTTGGGTTTTTCCTTTCATTAAAGGCTAAAATATTTTTAATTGAAATTCTTACCAGAAACTTGTATGCAAGATAAGACTGCACTGTCCATGAGCAGCAAAAGTGAATGGTAAAACTGAGGTGTTGATTTCCTCCCCACAGCCCTCTAGGGAATGTTTGATTTTAAAATCTATAGATTGAATAGGTATATTCTAACCAGTATCTGGTAAATAACAAACAAATCAAAGCCATTCCTTCTCATTATATCTAGATAAGATATATTCAACATTCAGCAATTCAGTTTAATCTGTAATACCAGAGTTAGTGTACCTAGTAGGCGAAATTGCCCAAGCATACACTGCAATCCTCAGGTCTGCTCTCTGAATAAACAACTTAAGAGCATTATGAAATATGAATCTGTATTTGCAGAATCTTTGCTCTGTTTGATTTCACAAACAAGATGGTACAAAATCCAGTGTTATCAGGGACCATCTACCCTACTCTGGGCCAGGAACCCCATAAGCAACCAAGGGTGGCATACACAACACACAGTGACTATTTAAATGTAACTCTCTATTTGACCCTTTTTAGCTTATTCATAGAGGGAAATGCGAGCAGTAAGAGACACAAAATCAAAACAATGTGTTTTGATTAGTGTAATTTATTCTTCTAGGTAAAGAATTTCTATTTTTTCTGTCAATTGAAATTTTCATTGTGTGAAAGATCTGCCACTGCACAGAATTGTCATTAATATATAGTTTACATCCCCTAGAAGCTTCCAATCTTGTTATGACTGTCAATATATGTTAATATTACTTTGTGCCAGGCAATATTAACCTGAAAAATTAAATGCTTGTTTTTCTATGTATACATACATGTATACCTTCCCTTTTTACAAGAAAAATACTTTTAATTGAACAATAAACTGGAAACTGGCTTTCCAGATTAGTGTCTTTCAACATTTGAAAAGCTTCACTGGCAGGCAGCTTCACATGGCAAAAATTGATGCCAAAGAATGAATGGTGCTATACATCAGAAACAGATTAAGTGCATGCCTGAAAACCTTGCTTACTAATGTACTCCTGTAAAAGATGCAAATGCCCCTTTCTAATACGCACCTATAGTGATTTCTGCAGAAATTACTTGAAAAGTCACTGCCATATGTCTTGTGTCAGTGAATATATTTATTCTGTCACAATGTAACCTGCACAACTGACTTTTGAAAAGCAGAAAAAGTAATATCAAATCAGCAGATTTATGATAATTATAACTATGTACATGCGTTTTAAACTGTTAGTGAAAATAATACACATACACTGTGATTGAGCTTGTAAATATACAACTATATACTTTTTAAAATTAGGCAACAAGTCAAGAAGAGATTCAACCATATCTTACAACAGGCTGAATATGTTGCACACCCTTTGTCTTCCATTTTTTTGTTTCTTTCTTAGAAGAGCAAAACCTAACATATATCCAGTTTGATTTGGTATTATTTTTTTTTTACAACTCTGAAAAGAAAATAGTTTTACAATGTGTACCCTACAGACAATTGTATTGTGGGAAAGGGGCCTAGGGATACTGTGCTTGCACTGGATGGAAAAATATTTAATCTTTAGATATAAACATAATACATAGCAGATGTTTATGCTGGGATTCAAACAGTTATTGAGTTTTTAGCTTTTACGTCCTGTATATCCTGGCTTTTTGGCATAGATTTCAGTCACATCTGAACCAAAAATACAAAAAAAGGGGACGTTAAAACCAAAGAACTCAGTACGAATCACATTTTGCTTCTCCCTACAGTTTTCCCTTCTCTGTTTCCTAGAAACTATAAAGTCCTGGCTGCAGTGAACCATAGATCCCTGTAAAAGGAATTCAGTCCAAAATGATGACACATTCATAGCTTTATACATTACAACTGTTAGCATTTGGGTAGGGCAGAGGGAGCCAAATCAAGCAGTCTTTCTACCTTAAGACAAAGTTTTATGTAACATGAAGCAACTGTAGAAAGCAGGTACAACAAGTGCAACCTATTTACTTATTATCACACATATTACAGAAATAACTAATTGAATATTTATACTTTAAGACGGACTTTACATGGAAACCATAATGTTGGGCAGTAAAAACTCAATCTGATGATTGTAAAGAAAATATCAGAAGATGCAGGTATAGTTAAATGGAGGAAAATGTTGTATTCTATTAGATAAACTTAGCTTTCCTTAAATTGTATACAAAAGAAATAGATTTCATATACCTTTGAAATGTTACTTGATCGACTTGTGGAACGCCCTGGGGATTTGTCGTTCTGAAAAACAAAGTTAAAAGATGAAGAAAGTTATAACATTTGAATTCTACCTAAGAAGTCATTATTTGAGTGCACAGAGTTTCTCTTCCTCTATTTCTCTTCAGTTTGGCTACTGACTGTACAATGGAAGACAGCTCAATGAATAAATCATTGCAATATTCATACAAATTACATTAGTAAAAAGTTCTGTAAGAAATAAATGTTAGCACTTAATTACTGTTAATTTATTTTGTGTGGGTTTTTTAAACATCATTTTGAGTGAAAGATTAATGGATCATCACAGCTTCTCATGCAAACTGGTACTCTTGTATGACAAGAATATTTCATGACAAACAAGCAAATCCACCTAGTTAGACCAGACACATCCCTGCTCAAAAAGTTGAATTCATCCTTTCAGGAAGTTTAAACCAGCACTATAGGACTTCCTAGCCAGACAAGTTCTGAAAATAACATATAGTAACCATTCATAGATATAGTTGAATTTACATCTATCTGCCCCTCCACCCTTTCTTACCCAGATACACATACAAACCAACACCATAGGTTGAAATCCACTAATAAAGTATATATTGAATAGCTACAATTCTATAGCACAACATTTTTTTGTGTTGGCAATTCAAAGGAGGAAGTGAAGCAGCAGTTCAATAAGTTGTCCAGTATTTGCATTTACCTTACCCAGCACTAGATTCAACTTTAACACTGACAAGGTAAATAATATTTCAGAAACAGTGTCCAATCCCTTCGTAAATGCACATATTTTGGGGAGGTCACAGAAATATTTTCCTCAGAGAGTGGAGGTTTAGACACTAAGGTGAAGTATTCATGTAAATAAGACTTATTTTTACCTAGAAAGGGTTGAACTAGATACCATTTGTGCAAGGTTGTTAAATTATTTACTCAGGATGGAGGCAGGGGAGAACATGGGAAGGCTGGAGCACCTTGCCTATAAAGACACACTGAGAGAGGTGGGGCTGTTCAGCCTGGAGAAGAAAAGGCTCCAGGGAGACTTTATAATGGCCTTCCAGTACCTGAAGGGGGCCTGAAGGAGAGATGAGGAGGGACTATTTATCAGGTGGTGTAGTGATAGGACAAGGGGTAATGGTTTTAAACTGAAAGGAGATTTAGATTAAATGTTAGAAAGAAATTCTTTGCTCTGAGGATGGTGAGATACTGGAACAGGTTGTCCAGAAAAGTCATGTGGATGCCCCATCCTTGGAGGTGTTCGAGACCAGGTTGGATGGGACCTTGTGCAACCTGGTCAGTGGAAGGTATCCCTGCCCATGGTAAGAGGTTGGGAACTTTCCAACTCTAACCATTCTATGATTCTATGGGGACAAAACCCAAAAGAAGATTTTTCACTTATGCAGCTTAATTTGCAACGCATGCATCACTGGCAGGCAGACACGTTAATAATTTGATGCATATCTGTCCATAAAAGGCTTTCAACTTGACTGTGACACTTCTCATCCTTCATGAAAGAATTACAGAAAAATACAGAAGCTGCTAGTTAAAAGACATTAAATTTCCTATTCCACCAGTGCATGTCGAGGCTAGAAATTAGTATTTCCGCAATAATTTGTATCATAGAACAATTTTGTAATGACAAAAATGACAAAAAAATCCCACAACCTTAGACTATTTGTCAGCAAACACTTAGAAAATAACACCGTTTCTATATCAAAGCCAGCTGATTTGATCTCAAGCCCAGCAAGCACGCTCAAATGAAAAAGTTACATATTATTAGTTTCTACAGAAAGTTTCAAACCTACTTTGTTGTGTCATAAACTTACTGTACCTCTTTTCCTTCAGACAGCAGATAGCTTATGTATTTGTTCAATCCCCCAGCACCATCAATCTTTTGCACCGCAAATATTAATATACTGCGCTATCCCTCATTTTCCTTTGTCTTCCCTAGCATTAAGTAGCACAATGTACTTCTGTCCTCAAAGAAGCACTGTCACTGAACTCCCTGACCATACATCATTCTCCATTTTATTCTACCATACCGGCTAATTCTCAGGACTTAAAACACCATCAGGTTTGTGTGTCAGAGCTGCTTCTTTTTTAGGAAGAATTCAAGAAAAGATTGTTCAAGTTATGCACTCATTTATTATATTTTGTCCTTGAGGTTGGCCTTGCTTTGAACAGGGAAGTGAAACAGACAATTCTGAAAGCATTCTATGATTCAAATATTACTTCTGTGATATATTATCCACTGTAGCCTTGGTAATAAATTAATAATTGCTTATACTTTCTATACAACATTAAATATATACGGTTTTGAATGTCTCCATTGAAAATATACTTTGGATATCCTGGGTCAATGTTCAGAGAGGCTCTGCTTTGACCTCAAAATAAGAGAAGTTATGGACCCATGAAATTAATTCTCCTTTTGTGGTTAAAAATTATGAATGGGGATCATAGCTGAGAAACTCCTTGCTATAAGCATGCAACCTTTATCCTCCATCACTTGGACTAAAGAAATATTTTGTATTTTCTCACAGTGTAGCGAACTCTTGAACTCTAACTTCCTTTCTTTTAATAATCTGTCATCCAAGAATTATTTTCAAAATCTGTTCCCTTGGCTGCAGCTCTCTAGGCTTTTTACATGGTCCATTCTTCATATGGACTATATCTCCTTTGCTTTAGTTACAATAAGTTCTTGATCCTCTAACTGAAAACTCCTAGCATCCAAACTCCGCAAAGTACACTGAATAGCCTAAGTTGAAAGAAAGAGTGCTGCCTCTACAATTTTGGGGAAAATGAATAAATAGATAAATAAATTTAATCAAAATTTTAATGTTCAGGTATTTCATGGAGATTTATCCTGAAAAATATATTAATAAAACACAAAATGTTGCACTTAATAACCACACATAAATCTAAGATAGAGAGTTCAAGTTCACATTGAACTCTCATAATTGTTCATACAAAGAAAGAATAGAAAAGTTGTTCCAAAACATCTTTTGAAATGTGTCCTTAAAGGATGCCTATGTGCTTCTATTTTAATGGTTTATTGATACAAAGTACTCACATTGTTAGGAATAATGTATTCCTTTTCTCATTGTAAGTGAAGAGTAATTATCTTTATTGAAGAACGTTTGCCCTACAAGCTTGCTAAACACTAATAAAAAGATTTTTTTTCTCACACATTCAATATTAATTTACATTTGACAGTTTATATCCAAAGAAATATATGTTCAAACACCTATACTTATTTCTGTCCATCAGGGAAATGTCTTATCAGGTCATTCCTATCAGATTATTTCAAAGAAAGTAGCATCTGCTTTTTAGAATTCACACATCCCAGCAGAAATTACTTACAGTCTATAACAAGGGCTTTTTATCTCCCTGACTGGTTTTCTAAATTTACTCATACAGAGGACTGGCCCTCAAGCAAAGCAAACCCAAAATATTCAGAGATATCTCTTGCTAACATTCTGAAACTGACTTTTTCTCCAGTCAGCAAACAGAAAAACATCTCCTTCAATACTCCTCCTGGCCATGATAGGTATTAGCTTTTCAGCTTGCATGTTGTATTACGCAGTCCAAAAAACCCACGCTGGAATGGCTCTCCTTATTTCCAGAAATCCTGTACCACAAATATCTTACCTCTTCTGTCTCATGTTACACCGTGCAAACACTTATTGGGCATTTCAAAACCGCAGTAGAATGGAAACAAGTTTGTGTAATGATTCCACTGCAATATCAAGAAAAAAATCAGTCCGTGCCCATAAATTCCTTAAGAATTCAGTTTTACCAGGATAATTTACAAGGATATAATTGAAATTCAACCTTCAATATAAATTCTGGGAGGAAGACATAAGAGAAATAATGCTACGAAAATTCAAATTATGATGTGTTCATGAAAATGCTTTTGGGAGGAATGTTATATGCACCTGTCCCACCCTTTTATACCAGGAAACCAACTTTGATTGCAATAAGGAATAAAAATAAATATAAAAGAATAGTTAAATGTTTATTTGTTTGGTTTGGTTTTGTTTTTGTTTGGTTTTTTTTCCCCTATCATTACACCACCTCGTAAAATCTCATTTCAGCATAGGATTGGGTTCCTCAGCTGATTTTTTTTTTTTCTACAGTGACCACCTAAATTTTAAGCTTATTAAACTTTCTGAGGCTTAAAGATACAGATATTCCCAACTTGCAAATGTGACTTACATTGCTAACAAACAGTATTTTTTATTAAAGCAAGAGAATAACCAGGGAAGTAGTAACAAATGCGTCAAATACTGCTGTGAACAGTTCAGGCTCATTCTGAGGAGAGTGGTATATTAGCTGGTTGCTTTCTGAGTCACACTAAATTTTCATATGCACAGTTAATGATTTAAAGTCTTGCTGGGTAGCAAAGCACATCTTTAAGTAATCTGCTTGCCTGGTTTGTTTCCTTTAGCTATCCCTTGCTCTGCTCTGAAAAGAGAATAGCTTCAAGAACTAATCACAATATCTCAACCCACAGGAGAGTATTAAGCAACAACTTCTGTCACACACATACACCCAAACCTCCTTTTTATAGGGTGGGGATGGTTGTATTTTGCCTATTTTGCCTTTTTTTTTTTCTTTTTCATGGGCTCTCATCTTTGCATCCCAGTGGTGTGATGTGCTGCTTCACACATCTGCACAGTTCTCAGGCTTAGAGTTCTATACGTGATTGTAATGACAGATTTTCTTCTAGCATTCATTTAACAACATATCACAAAAATAAATGTCTCCTTGATGTAAGCACAACATAAGCAAACATAAGTGGTTTTGCCTGCTCAAGTTCCATTCCACCTACTAGCCCCTCATTGCATCGTCAGAGGAGTCTCCTTTCAGCACCTTTTCACTTCTGGAATTTTGAAGTGGAGCACAAACCACTTTCATTAAATGGCCTGAGCTATTAGATAAGTAGATGATCTCAACTAGCAATACCAGTGGTTGGAAATCTAAAGAACATGCCCATACTAAGACATAAACACACACTGTAATTATTCAGCATCATTCCTAATTTTACTATGCAACCCAGAACGTTTTCAACACCAAAGAACAGCTGGGTTCAAAGTGCCAACTCACAGAATAAAAGCCTGCTTGGAATATTTTAAAGGATGCAGATGCAACCTTTAAATTAATAAAACAAAAATGAGAATAACTATTAATAAAAAAAAATAAAATATCAACAAAATACACAGTGTAATGTGTATTGTTTATATTATTCGTATATACTATATCATATGTGTATATATAAATAAATAAAACATCTAAGTCCATATAACATCTGTCTCTTTATCTATGAATGTATTTATACGTACAGTTATGTAAAAGTATTCATTCTTTTCCTAGTTATGTGCTGGAGCCAAGATAAACACCATCCTACAGTAAGATTATTGTTACATTATTCAAGAACTATTTCACAGTTTCTATTTTTGGAGTTTAAATTATTAACACAAATACAAGTATATACATATAATGCCATACACAAGGACCTTGACAGGTTTGCGATGTGGCTTCATGCAAATCACATTCAAAAAGGCCAAATGCAATGTCCTGGATCTGGGTCGAGAGCAGCCCTGAGGAGAAGGACTTGGGGAGGTATTAGTGGATGAGAAGCTCACTATAAGATGGTGATATGCACCCGCAGCCCAGAAAGTCAACCGCATCTTGGGCTGCATGAAAAGCATGGCCAGCAGGTCAAAGGAGTTGGTTCTGTCCCTCTACTTTAATCTGGTGAGAGCCCTATCTGGAGTACTGTGTCCAGCTCTGGAGCTGAACATGGGCCTTCAACATAAGAAGGACATGGGCTTGTTGGAGCAGGTCCAGCAGGTCCATGCAGATGCTGGAGCACCTCGCCTATGAAGACAGGTTGAGACAGTCGGGATTGCTCAGCCTGCAGAAGGCTCTGGGGAGATCTTATAGCAGCCTTCCAGTACCTAAAGAGGGCCTACAGGTGAGATGGGGAGGGACTTTTTATAAGGTAGTGCAGTGATAAAACGAGGGTAGCTCTTTTAAGCTGAAAGAGGGTAGATTTAGATCAGATATTAGAAAGACATTCTTTACTCTGAGGGTGGCCCAGATTGCCCAGGGAAGTTGTGGAGGTCCCAGGAAGTGTTCAAGGCCAGGTTGGATGAGACTTTGAGCGACTTGGTCTAATGGGAGGTGTTCTTGCCTATGGCTGGGGAGTGGGAACTAGATGAACTTTAAGGTGCCTTCCATCTCTAACCATTCTATAATTCTACATTTATTTATGACTATGCCAAGAAGATAGTGACAATGTTACTACTCATAGAGCATACAACCTGCCTCTTAGCCTGTTAGGACTTTAATAGCCTTTTCTTTACAGGAAGGAGGTGTCAGGGGAATTCAGTTGCTGGTGATAGTATCCTAACAACTTTCAGAGTAACTGACAATTTCTAAACACGTTTAACACGAGAAATTTGAGTCCTGGAGGGAATTCAATACAGAGTTTATCCCTAAAAAGCAGCTCATTATGAATTGAAAGTAATCTTTTATTATTCATGGAATTATTTTTCTGTGCTGTTACATATTTTATCTAATTTTTTTCATACTTGCAAATGTTCAACTGTTAGCCATATAACTCCTCTTATAAATGAAACATATCACTAAATCTCTAAATATAAAATTATTGATAGCTAAGTCTATATTTGAAAATGTAAGAAAATTTATCTTCTTTGTAAGCAACTAACTTGCCATTCTAATAAATTCTAACTTCACAAAGGAGTTCAACATTCATGTCAAATCACCTACAAAGTCACTAGGCAAAAAGTCTGTGCACAAGGTAAATCTAAACAGACTGAATGCCTATATTGTAAACCACAGGTGTACAAAGCCAGTTGATCACCACAGACATAGCTTCTGAGGATGCTGAAGCACTTCAACTGGGTCATTATGACTGTTGTCTGTGGAAACAGACTACATAATCCAGTGTGACCTAAATAAGTTAGTTTTATTACCCTAGAAGTTGCGTGTAGAAGAGTACGCAGCAATGATCAAGGAACCTCCCTATTAGTGGGATGTTGGGAAACCTTACATAACAATAATGTACAGGTGGTTAACTACTCTTTTGTAGTGTTACTTATTTTCAACTGAGGTATGTTTGTGGCATGTAAGACCATAAAAATCGCACAGTGGTATTTTCACTGCAATAAGGTTTGGAACGCAATATGGTCTTCCTCATCATTTTTATCTCTGAAGTTATTTCTACAATGCCAGCAACTGCATGGCACAGACATATCACTGTGTCACCCATAGCTCTATAGCTGCTTCTTGCACGAGTATCTCTAGTGGGCCATGTTCCTTTCCTCTCATAGCTCATGCTATCTTACTCCACATCAGTCTCACTGGACTCAGTGTAGCAGGTTTTTTTTTTTTTTTTCAGTGTAAGTTGCTAATAAGCATGATAAATAAATGAGAATCTCATCCACCACCTTTTTTAGTTGAAAATGCTAATTAAGATTTAATGAGGCTTAGAGCAATTTCCATCATAGGCCACGATGAGTCAATAGCATGCTTGCTGTTACAACATAAGCATTTCACATTTCTACCTGCAATTACATGGACAACATCCATGTTACAATATTCGGTTACTTTCTCAGTATTGCACACATGTACAAGGCCAAAACTGGTTTAAAAATTGAATAAATACAGCATTATATTTAAAAACAAAAGCCAGCATTGAATCAACCTTGAAGCACAGCACAGGTGTGCCCAGAATCCAGTCAGAAAACAGCACATACTAAACACTTACCTGACATAAGTGCATTTCCTTTAACATCTCGCATAAAGATCCAGATTTTACTTTTGTTGGACCATACTTACCAAAAGTGAAAAGTTCCTAGAAATCCTTGCCAAAATGACAAATTAAACAATTATGAAGTGGGAAATAAGTTCAACACAATTCAATAAACAGAGAATGTATGTAGCTGCCCTTGACTGATTACAAGATAAGAAGGTAGCCAGAAGCTTTTGTCAGAAAATTATTTCTGGTAATGCCTAATACTAATGAAAATAAGGAACAAAACTGAAAATAAAAAAGCCAGGATTTCAGAAGATCAACATATAAAGGTGAGCAAGAGTCTTACAACAAAGAAATCATACACAGCCGTCAAATGGTCTTGCTCATTAGTACCTCCTGCTGTCTATGAGCTAAGTGAACTTGTTCTTACTGTAATAATCAGGAACTGAGGGCTGGAAGTGGCTCTAATCTCCTTCTGCACTTGCAAAGCAAGAGAAGCCATTTGATTCAGTTCAGAGGCTGAAGGAGATCATATTCTTTCCCTTATCCAATGCAAGAAAAGAACAGATCTTAAACTGATCTGAGAACCATCTTCCACATGTTTCTGCTGCAGATTACATACTTCTTCACCTAAGTCAATAAAATGCAGTGCAAGAATTCAGCCCCAGCCCCACACGACTCAAGGTCTGAGCACTTGAACAAGTTACCAGAGGTGTTGTTTCTAATGTAAGCTATTTTATGAAGTTCCAGCATATAAAACCATATCACAAATTGTCTATGTATCCTTCAGCAACAGAAAATCTTTCAGAAAGTATATCTGAAACAGAAAATATACTATAACACCCTGCCTTGAAGCATGATATTTTTCTTATTCCAAAGAATTAGATCACTAAAACACTAACAACGGTTGAGGGAATTTGTTCAAATAAATGTGAATAAGAAGACCACTATTTTGCATTGTTCAATACAATGTTTACATTTTTGATAAACCTTTCTACTTACCTCTACTAGGTGGTGGAATGTATATGTTTATCAGGATAGACTTGGGCAATAAACAATACACTGTTGTATATTATTTAGGGTTGTGATCAGTAGCACAAGAGTCCAGTTGGAAGCCTGTAAATAGTTATGTTCCCGGGGGATCAGTACTGGGTCCAGTCTTGTTGAATATATTCATAAACAATTTGGATGAGGGGAGAGAATGTACCCTCAGCAAGTTTGCTGATGATACAAAACTAGGATGAGTGGCTGACACACCAGAAGACTGTGCCACCATTCAGAGAGATCTGAACAGGCTGGAGAGCTGGGCAGAGAAGAACCTGAAGAAATTCAACAAGGGATAGTGTAAAGTGGTGCATCTAGGGGGGAATAAGTCCACACACCAGTACAAATTAGGAGCTGATCTGCTGGAAAGCAGCTCTGCAGAGAGAGACATGGGAGTCCTGGTGGACATCAAGTTGATCATGAGGCAGCAGTGTGCCCTTGTGGCCAAGAAGGCTAATGGTCTCCTAGGGTGCATTAAAAAGAGCGTGGCCAGCAGGTTGTGGAAAGTCATCCTCCCCCTCTACTCTGCCCTGGTGAGGCCACATCTGGAGTACTGTGTCCAGTTCTGCCCGCCCACCCCCACCCCACTCCCCAATACAATGACAGGGAACTACTGGAGAGAGTCCAGTAGAGGGCTATGAAGATGATCAGGGGAGTGGAGCACCTCTTATGGGGAAAGACTGAGAAGGGACTTTATCAATGCTTTACAAATATTGAAAGTTCTAAAGGGTGCATGTCAAGAAGATAGGGTTAAACTCTTCTTGGTGGTGCCCGGTGTCAGGACAAGGGGCAACAGATACAAGCTAGAACACAGGAAATTCCATCTCAACACAAGGAGAAACTTGACAATAACAGAGCACTGGAACAGGCTGCTGAGAGATGTTGTGGAGTCTCCATCTCTGGGATTATTCAAAACCTGCCTGGATGCATTCCTCTCCAGCCTGTTCTAGGTGAACCTGCTTTGGCAGGGGGCTTGGACTACATGCTCTCTGAAGGTTCATTCCAACTCCTACAATTGTCTGATTCTGTGGCTGTGTGGCAAGTGGATCTTTCTGCCTTCTCTGATCTAGGGCAACACAGTGAATGGCACCTACTGGCAGAGAGGTTCATGGTGCTCTTCTTTTCAAAAAGAAATCAGTGTTATATCAGTCAGCTCACTTCCAAATGACACTGTCCATTGGAAACTACAGACACCAATATTTTAACTAGTCTGTAGGTTAACATACTCTTACATACCATGATTGTTTTATTTTTTTAAGTAGATGTGAAATTTCTATACACCCCTAGTTTCACTCACTGAATTCATCAGCTGACTAAGAATGTGAGGATTTTTTTTTTCCAAACTAACCGGTTTTAATTTCCTCTTTTTCTTACTCTAACCTTAAGAAAAATAATGTGCATTTTTCTCTATAATTAGGTATTCTAAATCACTCTTAGTATGCAAAAATACAGATATAAACCAGAATCTGTCCTTGCCAACTCATAAACTCTTTGCTGAACAGCAAGCATCAAGGACTGCATGAAAAACCTACTGGAATTTGCTGCCTTTGCTATTCAGTTTATACCTCAGGGGAAAAAAAAGAAAGTAAGAAAGAGAAAAAAAAAACAAAAGGAAAGAAAAAAAGCCAGTCGAAATGACAACTCCTAGTAGTACTTTTCTAACAAGATACAAGTGATTCCTGTCTTTATCTAAAGCTGACCATGCAGTTAAAAATTAAAAGCTGCAAAGATAGATATTGGACAAGTGAAACTTGCCATTACCTTATTAAAAACTCACACAGAAATAGCACAGGAAGACTATAATTTAACAATCTACCAGCTGATAGTCTGTACTCTAATGACATACCTTGGTATGATCAAGATGGATGGGATGCTAATCACAAATGGAATTAAATGAAAATATGCAAAGAGGGATAATGTTAATTGCAACTGAAGAAAAGATTACAGAAATAAATAAATAAAGCCTGAAAAAGGCAAATACAAAGGATAGGAGGTGGAATGGAAAATAAACATAGGAAAATGTTTTCCCCTTTGTGTCAAAATATGGAATCACATAAAATGTAAAATTTTCCCTATGCATACAGGCATTGAAAAGAGCTACTTCTTTAAAGTAAAAAGAGTAACCTACAGGGAGGGAGAGTAATTGCATGAATTCTTTACTGTTAGTTTTTCACCAGAGAGCTGTGCGCATATTGACAACAATACAAGGCTCTAACTCCTCTGACACATAGTGCCTATGGAAGACTTACTTGTTACATTTAGAAACAACCCTTGACCTACAAACATCTTACTAATGGTTTTGTTTTCCACTGTTATTTGCCAAGATACTTTGCTTCAGCAAAAATAAACAACTTTTTACTATTATTGCATCAATATCTAACTACAGCCTGTTTAATTTCTACCATCTCAATGCATTAATCAGAGCACGTTAGTTATAACAGGTAGCAATATAATTTGTGATAGATTTCCACGTCACAACCACCTTCTGCTACTTAGTTGCTAATGTCTAAATTACCCGGCAATTATAAACAACTTGTATGATTACACTATCATTTGACTTACATTCATTTATTAGTGGAGACATGCCATGGGAGATTTTATGTTTGGGCGTGCTTGATAAAGGTACTTTGGAAAACTGCAAATGTTATTTTTATACCTTTTTTTTCTTGGCACTACTCAGCTATAGAAAATGAAGACAAGCACCAGTTTCTACTTTTTTGTTTTTTTTTTTAAATATAAAATACAAATGCAACAAACAGTCTGCAGGCTTTACTTTGTCCATCTGTTTTGCTCATGTATGACCATCATTTCAGCTTTGTTTTATTACTTCTACAGAGATGTGACACACATATGTCACTGTACATCTGTTTCAATACAAAATAAACCAACTATTTAATTATCACTTTTTTTCACCCTCCTTAAATGGGCTTGACAAACAGAGCAAGAAAGTGAAATAGAATCCTCCTCACTATGACATCAAATTATCATTGTGCCTCTCTTCAATGATGAGCAGAAACACAACACAAAAAAATCTCACTGCAGCATTCTTAAATCAAATAGTATTATCATCTGCATGTTGCTATAATTTATAGATAACGTATTTAAGTATTTCCATCTTTGATCAATAAAGATCTGGTTTTTTTCATTATATCATGTATTCATGTCAACTTTAATACACTAGCCACTCCATTTTCCAAAAGCTCCCGGTACATCACAAAACTTTGCTCTTCCTGAAGACTCTCACTTAGTCAAAAGAGATGACTTGGTCTTCTCATCCTCACCTCCAATCAATGTTAATTCAATTATCAATCTGAATGCTCCTTATTTTTCTCTTATAAGTGACATCCTTTCCTCATCTATCAGGATGTTTCCCCAAACATCTGGTCTCTGCTGTGATCTTCTGTATGAACACTCTTGGTTCAGTATACAAATTTAATCAAAGAGTTCTAAGAATTAACGGATAGGAACTTTTTCACAAGAAAGTAGACACAGGTAATTGCCTATGGACTATGTAATCTGATTCTTAATTCATAGTATGATATGAGTTCAGTTTCCTCTTTGTTAAGTATGACTATATGCAAATTTTTTAATTGAAAAGACAAACTAAATTGTTTCAGAAGCCGGAATTCAGAGGCCACTTTGTTGTCTGCCCGATATTGTGACCTGCTGTATTCCAGTCAATTAGTAGCAGAGATGAAAGACTGTGGGTGGCCAACTACTTGTCTAACAGCCAAATATTTATCAAAGGACAAAAGATTAATTAAATACACAAAGACAAAGTGCCTCAACTACAACAGAGCTATAAACCAGCATTTGATTATGTGCTGTACGTTCAAACATCACCATTTTCAAACCTTTTATCTGATTACAAGTTTTATGTCTTCTGTGTCCCTTTAAACCATGAACCGAAACTCCTTCAAGTACAAGGGAAAATGAAAGGAATAACATTTTGCCCAGTGCCCTAAAGGATGCCCAAAAATTCAAATACTTTACAGAACAGGTGCCATCTTTCATTGGCAGATTTGATTCATTATTCAGCCTAAATCTGCTGATCTAAAACAGCAACATGAACAAAAGCAAAACTATAAATAATTAAGTTCTTGAACATAAATTCTAAGTGCTAAGTAATAATGCCAAGAAAAAATAATGGAAACAGAACTGGGCAAAAAAAAATACTGTTTGAGTATACATTTGTTTTCCAATATGCAGCAAATGTGTATCTCAATGATCTTCATGTGCATAACAGAAATATGCTTGTAGGCAGAATAGTTGAGTTCACAGAAAATAATGATATCAGATAAGCGTGGGATTAAGACAATTCCCATTGAGCCTTGGTGATTGCTGCTGCTGGATGCAGCTGAAAAATCAGAAATGTTACCATCTGAGTAACTTAGTAACTGAGTAACTTAGTACCAGCAGGCCCAGATTCAAACGCCCACAACTCTTAGCACTATGGGCTTAGTATGTCCGAAATCTTAAAATCATGAGCTCAAAATAACAACTGTAAGAACATGAAGGAACTTTATGTCAGTTGAATCCAAGATGTGTATAGATTCTGCAGACACATTCATCAGCAGCTTTCCTACCTGTTCTGGAAATCCCAAAATTCATCTTAATGTTAGATTAACTGAGGTTAAAAAATAATTAAAAAGTTTGGGCTTGTTGTTTAATTTAATTATCTACCGATTAGTTTAGTCATGGAATCACAGAATTGTTAGTTAAAAGGAACCTCTAGAGATCATCTAGTCCAACTGCTCTGGTGAAGCAGGATTGCCTACAGCACATCACTCAGGATTGCATCCAGGGAGGGTCTTGAAGATCTCCAGAGAAGGGGACTCCACAGCCTCCCTGGGCAGCCTGTTCCAGTGCTCTGTCACCCTCACTAGAAAGACAGTTTTTCTCACCTTTGAATGGAACTTTCTATGTTCCAGCTTGTGCCTGTTGCCCCTCGTCCTAACACTGGGAACCACTGAAAATGAATGAATGGAAAATGAATGAACAGAAAAATAACCCCAAAAATATAAGAAGCAGCTCTGTGAAGATGTCTGATTAGCTATAATGCAAAGACATCGTAGGCAGTTGTTAATTCCTCCCAGTCAGACCTTCATGCCTAATAAAAAAAGTCCTTGGCATAATTAGGACAGACAATTATTCAAACTTTCCCAGAGTGGCTATAAATAATTACTTACCAGAATATAGAATAGACTTTATTTATTTTATTCCTATCTGTTAATTATTGTGTAGAATTTAGACTAATGTGTTGGGAGTAACATCCCGACACTGTAATTGACTTGAGTATTTGCGCACAATATTCTATGCATTTATGTGTGTCTGTCTTCAAAGGCTCTAGCTGTTAAAAACACCACTGAAATTATCTAGTCTCTTATTCATGAAACATTTTAATTACTGTCTTAGATATCAGTTAATACCTTATGGTTTGCCTATTTTCCCATTACTAAAGGGAACAATGAAGCATGTGCGATTCCATTCCATTTTTTTCCATGCTTTCTCACCAAGGAATTCTGCTTTTCTTAGTCACAACAAACATTGTGAAATAACATTACACATGAATCACTATTGTCATCTTCAAAACAGGTACCACACCTTCCTTATCTCATTACAGTAGGTCTTCAATGCGATAAATGCTCTAGATATTTAGTCTTCAGATCAACTGGAAAGGATTTCAAGTACAGTTTTATTATTATAAGAAAATAAACAATAATCTGCCACTGGTATCAGAAGATGGTATTTAACTGTGACTTACACAGTGTCAAATTGATGTAGGTCCACTGAAGATTTAGCTTATTCATCTCAGGTAGTGGTCCACACTGCAATATGATGCTCACATAACATCCTCAGCAGTATGTCATCTTTCAGATTTTTGGGAAGAAGGCCACCTATTCTGGCAACCATTTGCTTATACAGCTATAAAAATGCAGATGGTGTTCAGGTGACTGTCCTTCAGATATAAAAAACATCTTCAGTTTTAAACAAATATTTCCTCTCATAAAAGAACAGCATCCTTGTCAATTATTGATATAAACAAGCAAAATGGGGCTTTCACAATCTGAGATACTAGAGATAAAATTATTACAGACAAAAGCCTTGGAGAAAGGATTCATTTTTCAGTGCTTTTTAAAAATTATTTATTAAACATTTAACTGATTACAAATATCGAGTGACCAATGTAAAAGGATTACATATTTTCTTCCTCTTTACTTTCTTCCAGAGTCTAGTCTCTTTTAAAAGTTACTTCCACACAATCTAATTCCACTGAAATTGTGTTTTAACTTGGAAGGGCCATGGAACACTACCATAGAGAGCTGGAAAATATATGTTAGGGAAATTGTCAATAGAGTAGCTGATGAATTCAGTATCTTCTTTGCTCTTCCCACTTCACAATAAAGACAAAGTGTGATGGTGAAATTTCAGTATTTAAATATTGGGTTCCCTTAGTTCTTCCAAACTCAGCTGTATGCTTCATCAGTTCAGTAATCAACTTTCCCTTTCATCTAATCCTGGACAATTCTAATGTTTGTAGATATCAGTGATTTTTACATGGCTCCCAGTGGAACTGAAAACATATGGTTTCTTGAGTAAGTTTCAAATATGTATCCTGGTTGGGAAGTTAATTAAGCTATGATTCCCTCTGTTTTTCCAGTTGTAAAGGTCAGTATCCAGATTCAATCTACACTGAAACCAAATTAACCTTTTGCATTCAAAGAAAATAGATGTGCTAAAACCACTGAACTGTAATACAGCCAAGCACTATAGCACATAACTCAGCTTACTCATCCAAATTAGAGACAAACAAACTTCACAGAACTTCTGCCAATTAGCAGGATGAGGAATATAACCTCATACTGTGATAAGATGGAGAAATTTTACTAGCAATAAAAGATGAAAATATAATCCCCCAAAACAACAGATCTGATATGATTTCTCTTAAAATCAGTACACACATAGTCTAGTTAGAAAGGAGATGAAAGCCCCCTCCCCTTCCCAGTGTATGTAAAAAACAGTCACAGCTACAGGCCATGTGAACACGAACATCTCAGCTATCCAAATTCTCTCAGTCTGCACTACGAGTAGTTAACAAAAAGTGAGATCACTTCCTTCCCTACATTATGCTTCCTGGGGAAATTAGATTAAAATATGCTCAGAAGGGTCACATAAAAACCAGAAGAATAAGGATTACATAGATAAAATATGTTAAGCCTCTGTGATGTAAAGTACCTGTAAGCAAAGTATCATAGCTCTTTATATAAGAAGATGCATGCAGGAGAGAAGCCAACTCTCCTTGCACAAAATGTTCCAGCGTTCTCTTGTACAACAGACAAAGTTATATCCCTAGAGCCACTCTCTCACTATGATACTTTCTTGTGTTGCAACTAATTGGCCCCTGCAATTAACTGGAAGGAAGAAGTGGCACAGCTGCATGTTCTTCCCTTCTCAGGTCTGTATATGAGCTACTCAGTAAGAATCTTCACAATACAAAGAGAGAGAAAGTGAGATTAGCTCATAATTGCAGAAATATTGGGGAACACTTGCACTTAAAAACCTTAAAAGATCCTTGCTGTCAATTCCTCAGTTCCCTCACTGCAAAAATCAGTACTAGGAATCAGCTATAGAATTTAAAAGATGCAAGGAAGAAGTCCCCATCCTCTCGCCGAGATGCTCAGTCATTAGCAAGAATCTATTCTTCCACTTTAAACATAAAAAGAAACCATTATTTCACCCCACTTCAAATTACTTCTGCATTGCACTCCAAGCTAAATTCACGCTCTTTAAGTGCCCCAGCACATGCAGCTTTGAGTTCATATTTATATTAGCTTTTCAGTTCAGTTTCACAGTGCACTTCTCCAAGGGCTATAATTGGTACGTGTTCTTCTGTGGTACTAAGAAAACATGACATGAAACAGGAGCAGAGAATGAAAAGCAGTATTTCTTTCACAAGTACTTAATGGAATCTGAGAGTAGATGTTGGGGGATATCAGTAACTTCCCTTGCATCCTAAAATAAATGTGTTCTAATCCCTGTAGTTTATTTAGCTATTTAATATAGTCAAACATTCACTCGATAATCCATTAAGGTGCTCCCTTTACCAGCAGTGAGTCAGGCATCTGAGTTGTGCACCAATCTCCATGGCAACAAGCTTGTATATTTGGCAACTAAAAAAACCTGGTAAATTAAGGGTAATTTCCTCTCCTCTTTTACTCTCAGGCACGTTAAAAAGCATAAAAAGGAAATAATGAAAAATATAATAAACAGCTCATGATATTTTTCACGGTGAAAATGACACAAAGCAGAATCACTGCAAAAAGGCAGCTTTTTTCAGAGTTATTTATTTCAATGAAATAATTACGCCAAGAATCATACCTGTCAAATGAACATTAGCTGCTGAATTTCTAGTTTATTAAGCACATATTTGCAAAGTATTGTAAACTGTCAGCTCTGCTGTAACAACCACCGTATAGAAAATCCACTATGGAGTATATTAAGCACTTAGCGTAGCCAAAAGAAAACACCAAAAAGCACTTTCCTCCCACACCTTTGCAAATTCATCTTGGCCACCACAAAAGATTATTTTCTTATTGACCATTGTGTTTGAAACTGAAGTTTCACTTAACATAAGGGAAACCTTCCTTAGGCTGCAGGCTGTAGCCTGGCAACACAGCGAACTTAAGCAGAACTCCTTCTAGTCCAAGAGGAATGGCAAGTAGTTTTGTATGGTTTTGAGACATTGTAATTTAACTAACATAATGATATTGTATAAGAAATATTAATAAGGATTGTGTGCTTGAACTATAATTCTTGGAAATGAAGAAAAGAACCATTCTACCTGGATTAAGCAGAAGGCAGACGAATTTTAGGTGCAGATGGGCCAAGTGGTTATGAAACTGTGAGAAAAGATTAAAGCGTTTGCTCCAAAACTCCAGTCATCGAAGAGAACACGTAACTGTTGAACAATTTGATGGGACAAAGGACACGCACATGTCATATGTACAGGTGCATGAATAGGTTATGTCATAGATTGTAAGGCTTTAAAAGGGAGGCTCGCAGGAAAATAATTGAGGGGGTCCCTCTTCGGAGGCAGAGAACTTGAGCTGCATTAAACAGACAGAACCTAGAGCCTGAAGTCTTTCTCATAGTTGGAAGCTAAGAAGCTAAATCCAGCCACATCTGGACTACTCTCTGAAAAGGAGTTCAGAAAGCAAAAGGGGGGCCAGTCTGAACATCACAACTTGGTAGGGGGGTCTTCCTGGAGTTGTCTTTAATGCATTGACCATCTGTCCTCTTTTCCTCGATTATGGCTCTAGGCTTCCTGTGAGACAGTTTATAAACTAAGCCAAGGCAAGCAAAAAAATTCTTTTTTTTTGAGGCCTTTCTCTGTATTTAGCTGACAGAGTAACTGTTGGGCAATGGGTGACCTACCCAGGTCTGGCCGTGTCTCTATAGCATATTCTGTTTAGCACTGTCAAGTCAAATTCTGATATAACAAAAAAGTGCTATTAATCTAGACTGTACATATATCTATTCAAAACTGCAGAGAAATTAATAGTAATACTAAACTGTGTGAAAATGACTGAGATTCATCTATACCTCTTTGGAGACCTCTTTTCAGGGTGAAATTATGCATCCTGTCCCACAAAACAGTTAGACAAGAAGTTTTTTCTTGCCCTAACATCTATATATATTTCAAAATTTGAGACTATTGGATAAATTTTCAGATTGCATTCAGTACCCTTTAGTGTAGAAAAATCTGAAGGTACATCTGTGAAGGAATCTTACAAAAAGCTGTGTCTGTGTGACAGAAGTATGAAGAAATATGCACTCTGAATGATCATATGTAAAAAGATATGGGGACAAAAAAAAAAAAAAAAAAAAAAACAAT